>CM065920.1:40562131-41162131 GCA_033439105.1 Magallana nippona
TTATAGCAGGTTTAATAATAACATAATCTCTGGAATAAAAGAATGTCAATTAAATAAAAAGTATCAATGATGAGGTTCTGAGTTATCAATGGACAGTATTCATCAGATAAAATAGCTTTATTCTAAATTTTACTTTATAAACTGGATATAAATAAGATTCTAGAGGCACTAAAACTCAATTAATGAATATTCATTACTTAAATAAATCCATTTTAAATGTACATGTAACATTTTACAATTCATATTGTATTTCAATCATCTATATTATGGAAACAAAGAAACAAATATTTTCAATTGCCTCCAATCATGTAGAATAAAAAAAAAACCATGAAAAAAGATTCAAGAATACAGAATTACATTACTTCATCTTGTTGCATGAGATAATTCTAACATGAAATTCAAAAAATCCACTAATCTTTTACAATGGAAAACAAATGAAAACATTTGTCTCTCAGGTTCCCATGTACAAGTCAAAAATCATCATCCAAAATGAGAACCAATAGACATGAAGAGAATTCAGTAAACTTATCATCGATCAGAGAAATGGTGAAAAAATCTCAGCCGGTCCAGGAGGCCTGAACCAGCTTATTGATTTTCAAAACAAAAGAAGCAAATACCCGTAGACAGTGGCCGCGTCAGCTGAAGGAACGAGCTCCTTAACCTCGCAGGTGTCGCCTCTTTGTAAAGGGACAATAAGGTTAAGACAAAAACAAAAGGTTGCATCATGGACAAAAATAGAATCTAACTCACAGAAAAAAAATCTTTACTTTAATCAGTATTTCATCATTATCATTATCATGAAAAAAAATTACTTTATTTTTTGCATTTGAATACTTGTATTATGAATTTTACTTTATCCTGTATGTCATTGATAAACTGTAGCAAGAGAGATTGTATTATGATTCAGTTATGTGAGACTATATTCATGTACTTCAATAATATGCAATACAAAATCAGTATCAATATAAAAAATGACAGTTACTGGAATCTGTAGAGAAAATTAAACATTTGAGAACCCAGCCCTGAGGAGAGCTGTGTGGGCTCTCGCTTGCTTAATAGTCTCTCCTGAAAGGTCAAGATATGTATTAGGAATTAAGTCTGCAAAAAATAACAACATGAAATGTTCATTACATTTCTGTATCCAATCAACCGACAGGTTGACAGAAATCATTCACTTGTCGTTAATCAAATACTGTGTTGTAGCTTTAAATAGCATCAATTTGACATGTTTATATCATACATTCATATATAATCACATCTTTATTCACAATGGCTAATTATTCTAGGTTCTCAGCATTTCAAGAAACCTTATTTTCATTTGTCATAATCACAATTATACAGTATTATTGTTTTAAATGTAAATGCCCTCTGAGGGCCCTTGATTGTTGAATAAACATATAGTTATATGTACAAAACATTACACAACTAGCTCATAATATCATCATACTCATATTTTAAATTCCTTCACAATATGGATTAGACCAAGTACCAATTTAAGTAATGAAATGCTGGGAACCAGTCTAATGTCGCTGAGACACATTGACATGAGGAGGTTTTCCGTGTTACTTACGATCCCCACTAAATGACCTACCTTTTCTTTCTGACTGGACTTCTCCTCTTTCTCCTTACGTCGCAGGTCCGAGCAATAGTCGCTGAAAATGCTCTCTCGTTCCCGCATTTTCTCTATGCCTTTGAATCGTTCATCTTTCCCGTACTTTGAGGCGAATTCACTGAAGGATGACCTAAAACACAAAAGGAGTCGATGAATTATAAGGGTGGTTTATCTTTATTGATTCCGTTAACATTTATGAAAGTCGAAGAAAAGAACAAATGTGGCAAGAAAACAGAGAAAGGAGAATGAAATGTGCATGAAATTAAAGATTCACTTTTGTTACTAACAAGATAATCCCCCCTTCCTGACTCCAAACCACATCTTCCTTGATTTTACAAGTACTTACTTTCCATGGAGCTTGGCCTCTTCAAGAAGTTGACGGAACGAGTCCTTCTTTTCGCGGAGTTTTCGATGTTTTTCCCGCCTCTCCTCCTCGGCCCGCTCCTTGACGTACTGCTCAAACACCTGCTTCCTCTCCTTGGATGTCAGAAGTAAGTAGCGCTGGTCAAACACGATTTTGTGAAGCTCTTTCTCCCATGTGGAAAACGCAGACACCTACAAACAGATAGACAACAGGTCACACATGGCTGACAACATGTATCTGTACACACATTCACGCTGTTACATCTTTTTTGTTTGCAAGTAATGTACATGTATCTATTGAAATAGATGCCTACTGCTTCAGTACTACAAATATTATTAAAATGAGATTTTCTTTATATCATATTTTGAATAAAATTATGTATCTTTTTAAGTGAATCAAAGACATCAAATACATGTAATTCTGTTTATAAACTTTACAGACAAGTTACACAGCTCTGGCAAGCTCCTAACGTTTTCTTGATACCTCCTTGTATTTATCAAGGCAAACAGACATCTGTTTAGAATGTGCACTGGATTCAATAGAATAGTATTCATTAATCAACAAAATAAAAAAAATTCCCAAATAATGCAAGTTTTGAACAACTTGTACAAATCAAATTTACTGAGGTAATTTAAAAGAAAGTAATTTTATTCATCATTCAACATTTAACATGTCTAATGACTGATTTATGTTTTAAAGATAATCACACATTTTTAACATAACCAATGACTGCTTTTGAAGTGTTACATAAGATAATTAGTTCATGAAACAAGTCAAATAATGCATAGACAAAGAATAAGACTGTTTTTCAGTATCATACAGTTGTTTACCTCCTTCTCAGCCAGCATGTCCCGGAACTGCTTCATGCGGATTTCGAGCGGGACGACGGCCCTCTGTCGTGCGGCCTGGACCTCCGCCTCGATGGCCGCCTCCTTACCTACGTCGATCGTCCCCTTCCCTCCATCCTTCTTCTCCTCAGGCTCCTCGGGCTCCATCCTGAAATAGATCGGTAAACAGGTCCTTATCTATCAGATAAATCCTTGAAACCCTTCATTTATTATCAGGCCTGTAAAATCCAAATTTACTATTCAAAAATTAAGCTTTTCTTTCCCTATTTTGTGGAATCATTAGAATTCATTGTAGTTCAAATTTTAGGGATTTTATGGATATCCCTCAATGACCCTCATCCTTGAATTACATCCTTAAAGAAGTTTGAAAATTCATAAAAGGAATCCATGAAATTATGCCTAACCTGTAAAAAATTGAATATCCACAAAAATTAGCCTCAATGAATCTAAATAAATTCTACAGAAAATGCTTTGTTCAGAATAGACCTGTACAATAAAGTCATTGTGAGGGTGGTGTAAACCACTTACTTGGACTTCTTGGCTGGGGGCTCCTCCTCTTCTTTCCCTGCTCCTGAACAAACAGAAGAAAATCAGGTCAACAGTATTGTACACCTACACAAGTTGTAAGATCTGTAAGAACAATAACTAGTGTAACTGTACCTTTGTTGTTGTCTGGGGGTCCCTGTATCATCTTATCTACGTCTGCCCGTCCAATCAGTTCCTCCGGTTTTTCCCACAGTGAAGCACGCTGACTCGGGTTATAGAAGAAAACTCTCCCATCTCCTGTCCATACCACACACCTTTCAACATAAACAAACTCAAATCAAAGTATAGAGTAATCACAAAATATCATCTTAAGAATATTTTTAAATATTTCCGAGAAATTTGAGTCTGTGAGGAGAGGTACTAATGGTTACCATGGCGTCCCGGATACTGGTGTACTGGACACTGGCCGTGATTTGTCCACATTCTTTTGTTCTTCTGTTTTTTCCTCTGGTTCTTCCTTCTTCACCTGATCAAAACAAAATCATATTTCAGATTCTGACCATGAGAAAACTGTATGCTTAGGTTTTGACAATACCAAAATCATATGCCTAGTTTGTGACCATAACCATATCAAATGCATAGTTTGTGAATCTAATGATTGTATGGACAGTGCAGGACTGTCAACCACAAGACTGTCAACCACAAGACCGTCAATACTACAGGGAAGATCTAAATCTATAGTTGTACCTCTTCCTCAACCTCTTTCTCATTGGTTTCCATGGCCACTTCTTCAGGAGTCTCCTGGGTGGGAACTATGCTGCCCTCTCCACTGTCTTCAGGGGAGGCCACTGTTTGCTGCGGCTGTTGTAAAGCTGCGATCTTGGCTGTAATTATACAACCAGTTCATTGTTTTTATACATTTAATAATAATTTTCTGAGGAAATGGCTGAATGAATGTGTTGAGGGACTGGACCTCTTACCTTCCCACTCCACAAGGACCTGAGGTTTGTCCCACGTTGACTCCATCTTGACCGCGTTGTAGTAGTATGACCGTCCATCTGCATTCTTGTGTTCTGACCACTCAGCCACTTCTGCAGGTTTTGGGGGCAGCTGTTAAAAGAAAAAGACATTTTTAATGGATTTATTACTAATGTGAAGAGTAGTTTGTGTGAAGGTCAATGGGAGAAAATGGGAAATGGGAGGTCAATGTTTATGTAGTGGGTATTCTCTGTGTAATAAGGAGGAGTCATTATTTACCTATATCGTGAGTATTCTCTGTGGAATAGGGGACTAGGGGTGGTTCATTATATACCTGTGTGGTGGAGTTTTCTGTGTTTTAGGAAGTAATCATTATTTACCTGTGTGGTGGTTATTTTGAGTTTTAAGAAGAGTCCATTGTTTACTGTGTAATGCATTAGGGAGGGGTTGTTTTTACCTGTGTGGTGCATTAGGGTGGGCAGTTTTTACCTGAGTGGTGGGCAGCTTGTGAGCGGCCACTGCCTCGGGCACCTGCTGCTGCATCTCCTCCCCCATGCCCTGGTTGTTGGTCTGGTTGTGCTGCAAGAAGGGGGGTGTAAATCCTGGGGCCATCATTGGGCTGCTGAAACCTGCAACCACGATTCATTATAGTGATACCACGATCATTATAGTGATAACACGATCATTATAGTGATACCACGATCATTATACTGATACCACGATCATTATAGTGATACCACGATCATTATAGTGATACCACGATCATTACAGTGATACCATGATCATTATAGAGATAACACGATCATTACAGTGATACAGAGGGTTCCGCTTAATCTGATAGACAATTTGTCAGGGAAAAATTATCAGATTAACCGAAAATCAGAATAACCGATTTAGCGGTTTTGTGGTCTTTGATTTTGGTATAGAATTAAATATAAATTGTTTCAAGACATAATTTATCAATGAAAGGATATAATTTGTATGTCAACAGTTTGAAATGAAATAATTTACCTTGCAATAGCAATGAAATAGCATGAAAGTCTTTATTTTGCTTGTAAATGCCCAAAAGAAATGTTTCTCTACATTACGATGGTTTTAAAGTGGCCGCCATTTTGACAGGAAGTAATAAGAGGAAATGGCTGTCTGAACAGTACCTCTTTTCAATTGAACTATTTATTTTAATTCTTTTTCTGTTATAAAATGCTCTTAAATAATTAATTATGCATGATAAAAAAATATTTGATTTTACTTATAAGTTTTCTACCACGATGTAAAATTGAAAGTAGTCAGAATTTCCTCGGTGTCACATGTTCCAAAGCCTGTCATTTTTGATTCAGAAATTACGTTTAAATACTTCTTAATGGTGCAAGCCCAGCATGAAATTAACACATGCGATTGGTAAGTAAACAAACAATTAAAATTGTACACAGGTAAGGACAGTCCTGTGTGCAGTCATCCGAAACAATTACCGATGTCGGTAGCTTTCATCTTGCGAAGAAAGGAGCCCCTTGTGTGCGTTGAAGTGTAACTAATGCCATGGAAAGAGTTACTGTGTACACAAGAGGGGTGTCAACCAAAAAAACATAGGTGTATACAGGTGTAAAAGGGTGGGGAATCAATATTACACTGTCACAATCCTATCAGATTAACCGAAAATGACATTTTTTCATATCAGATTATCAGGAAAAAATATAAAGAGATATATAAGAAATGGTTTGGTGTTTTGATATTATATCAGATTAACCGAATTATCAGATTAACCGCTATCAGATTAAGTGGAACCCTCTGTACCACGATCATTATAGTGATACCACGATCATTATACTGATACCACGATCATTATAGTGATACCACGATCCTTATAGTGATACCACGATCATTACAGTGATACCACGATCATTACAGTGATACCACGATCATTACAGTGATAACACCATCATTATAGTGATACCACGATCATTATAGTGATACCACGATCATTATAGTGATACCACGATCATTATAGTGATACCACGATCATTATAGTGATACCACGATCATTATAGTGATACCACGATCATTATTGTGATATCATAGTGATAACACAAGTCAAACTTCGAACTTGTGACAATGATACATATCAAATATATCAAAACTAGCTCCCTTCATGAGTTAACATAACAGTGAAAGTACATTAAGTAGATTTACCTGGAGGTTGCTCTCCATTGACAGCTGAGGGCTGGGATGTTTGGCCTGTAAAGAGAGAAAATTCACCAATTAAACAAACACTGCATTACTTATACTTACTTAAGTAACCATCTCAATTGATGTGCATAATTATTGGAATGTTTGTAGCTATATTATGTGTAATATAGAGATCAGTACCCTGTCCACCTGTCATTCCAGTGCTTGTGGGTGTGCCTGTCTGTTGGGCAGCCATTGCCTCTACCTCGGCCTGGGTGATGATTTTCACATTCTCTGGTTTAGTCCAAGCAGACTCCCTAGTTCTGGCATTGTAGTAGTAAGCCTAGATTTTGATAGAAAAAAAACGGTTACATCTTTTTCATAAAAGAGAATATCATATATTTATCATCTTTTAAATTTGATATTAGAGTATATTGTAGTACACCAAGATGTGTACCTTTCCTTCCCCTGTTTTTGTTTCTACCCACAGCTCCTCACCACCTGTTCCAGGGGGTGCAAGAGATGACTGGGGGAATCCCGGTGGTGGAACTGAGAAATTCGGGGGTGGCATTCCCGGGGGCGGCATTCCAGGAGGGGGCATCATTGGGCGCTACAAAACACAGATGGAAAACTTGACTCACTGTTTCAGATAAGTTTATGATTTATATCTTGAAAACAATTATTTTCAGATTGATAAAACTGATTACCATTCCTGGGGGTGGACCCATACCCGGAGGTCCCATACCGGGAGGCCCCATTCCTGGCGGACCCATTCCTGGGGGTGGCGGGCCCCCCATGCCTGGTGGTCCATAATTAGGGTCAAATGGAGGTCTGCCGTAAGGAGGAGGTCTGGGGGGTCCTCGCATTCCTGGTGGTGGCCCTCTCATTCCAGGCGGTCCGCGCATGCCCGGTGGGCCGGGCGGACCTCGAAATCTGGGTGGTCCTCCAGGTCTGCCATTAAATGGTGGCCTGTTAGTAATTAATCATTACCAAAAATGCGTAGAAATTACATTTGCAAACATATTTTAGCATGCTTATTTCTTCCTTGTTTAAAATCAACAAAGCATGCCCCCTTTGTTTACCTTGGACCTCTTGGAAATCCCCTACCACGCGGCGGGCCTCCAAATCCGCCGCGAAAACCTTTAGATCCATCACCAAAGCCGTCTGGTATTCCCTCTGTTCCTGGAACTTGCTCGACGGCGTCATTTTGAATTGGTTGTTCTGTTTCTGTTGTCTCTGCCTCGTCGGCCATTTTTAACACGTTCCTGCAAGTCTGACTGGTTCCCCGTCCTTCAATTCGACAACCAGTATCTACAAATATTTTCGTATTTATTAATTTATTCGTTATTAATGTATTCATTTATAAATCATAAAATGTTCACTACAACTCTGTATATTTTCACTTCCATTATTTCTTTATTTTACAACATCTTCAAAATACGAGAATGCGGTTTTTAAACAAAAGAGTGACGTAATGCCGAGAGAGTGAAACTTGAACATGTGATACAAATCTATTTATAGATTGATGGCCACTGATCAGAAAACACGTCGTTTTTCAATAAATCAAACATGTCTAATGCCCCACCACCAGACGTGACCTTTGCTCCGAATCTCAACAGATCCGAATATCTACCGCGATCTCCAACTCGAACGGGGCGGGGTAACGAGGAAAACTCGCCTCTGTTGGCCCCCCGGGTGGAACATGAATACGGACAGTTTGACAACAATTTTCCCGATGATCCGGCTTTTCAAGAGATAATACGAAAAGCTGAAGAAGCCATAGAAGAGGGGTTTTTACCTGAGAGAATCTATCAGGGCTCCAGTGGGAGCTATTTCGTCAAAAACCATGAAAAGGTATTTATGAGTAGTATACAGTTAAAATACCTGTCTTGATAAGTTAGATTTTTTAGTGAATAATCATTACCTAAATTGATAAAGTTTGAAAAATAGAATATCTTTAACCAAATGCATGTTTGAATCATAGGTAAAAATGCTTGCATTATCAGAGCTAAAATAACTAACTTACACCTGGTCAGAAGAAAATTAACAAAAAATCTAAACCGTAAACGCTTGGGGACAAAATGTGATACTAAGTTTTTATCTCTGTGATGATCGGACCAGTTCACTAGCCGGTGCCAGATAGCTCAGTTGGTGGAGCATCTGACTAGGAGGCCCTGGTTCGAATCACGGTCTGGTCCGTCATTGTTTCTTCATCCTGTTACATTTTGTACTGTGTCCAACCCCTGGAACTGACAGATTCAACATCTGTCAGGTGAAGAAATGTTGGATGATAATCTATGAAGGAGATGATCATTAATGAGGTAGGAAAGTGATGGTCAGACCGGTTTGTTTCCAGTCACTAAGTGGCTTAGTCCTGTTGGTAGAGCATCTGACAAGATTAAGGGGACATGGGTTCGAATCACAGTCTGGTTCAGGCCAAAATAAAATTATGGTTTTTTTGGAATTGCCCCCGCCGCATTGAAATACCCCCGCTGATACATGTATAATTTTATTAACAAAAATTAAATAATTTTTTTTATATGGAAATTTTTATTTTTTTACCTATTTTTAATATTTTTGTAAGTAAGGTTAATTGGGTTACCCTAAATACACAATATTTTTTTTTAGGCCTAACTGACCATCATGGAAGATTCTTATTTTAAGGATATATATCTTATTCTGAGTCCACCAAATGATAAAATGACCCTCTTTAGTTTTTATAGGTATAAAAATGAAGATTGTTATATGCTATGTAAATATGCTTTTGTGTTTAAAAATTCGAGCCCTGGTAAGCACTAATGTCCTTGAGGAAAGTGAAATGGAGCTAATTGGAATAGGGCATGTAATTCGTGAGAATGAGAAAAATTCAATGAGTTGGCCATTGTCAATGAGCTTATGATAGACTGGATCATTATAACAAATTTTAAAGACATCATCTAAAATGTCTACATAGTACTACACTAATA
Organism: Magallana nippona; assembly: GCA_033439105.1. Classification (NCBI taxonomy): domain Eukaryota; kingdom Metazoa; phylum Mollusca; class Bivalvia; order Ostreida; family Ostreidae; genus Magallana; species Magallana nippona. Next base: position 40,571,549 of record CM065920.1, read on the forward strand.
ACTGTATTAATTAAATGATTTCTGTGTCCTTAGTTCATCAGTTGATGACCACACTTTATGTGAATAGTTGCAGAAAAATAATTTGGTTGTTGCTCTTGCCTTCCACTACATTTATTTTTGGGCTTTAAAATAATAAAATTTTACCAGCTGAGCCTGAAATTTGTTTACACTGAGTGTGTATTCATTGATTGATACAGTGGTTCATTTGTTTACATGACTTTTTTTTCTTATCACACATCCTTAGCAAAATTATTTTTGTAACCCCCAGCCAAATATACAGTATTACCGGTAAACTGTTGTAGTTTACTAAAAAAGTCAGAACAAATGATCCCTTTTTCTTAAAAGCTAAGTTCATACAAAGAGCACCTGACTGGAGATTCAGGGCCCAGGGGTTGTTGGGTTAAAATTCCTACCAGGTAAATTCCTGTGAGGTGCTTGTGAACCAAGTCCAAGGATGTTTATCCAGTCGTAGTCGATCACTGAATGGCATCACTGCATCTTTAGTAACGGTTCAGATTAAAAACAAATGACAAAGTTAGACTATGTTAAGGTTCAGAATTAAGATTTTGATAAATAAATTGGCAATTACATGTGTATTTTTAAATGGCATCTCCAAAACTTGTAGAAGATCATTGAATAACATCACAGCATCTTTTATAATATTGATTCAGATTAAAACAACTAACAAAGTTGTATTATATATATAGGTTCAGATTTTAAAATTTAATTGATATACAGTATTGGTAATTACAAGTGTATTTATAATTTGCAGCTTAAAAACTTGTGATTTTAATGGAATGTGGGAGAAGACGGGAAAATCAATACACTTGGTTGATGAACAGTTGGTAAATTTTTCAACACATGTAATTGTATTGATATCAATAGATTACTGATTGATTGTAGATCAAGGCATGGAAGGCATCATGCTGAAGATTGTGATGGCCACATTATTTAAGGAATGTTTTAAAATTTGAATTTACAAAAAAAGTAGTTCCGGCTGGGGGTTGTCACGGGGGCATTGCTACATAACTAACCAGGTTATACAAAATAAACAAATTTTTTCTGTGTTTTTAGCAAGTCAAAATGCTTGTTACTAATAAAATTAAATTATTTCATTTTGTATCTCTTTCAGTTTTGTTATAAATTGAACCAGATTCTCGTTTGCTCCATGTTCTCTGTTTGAAACCAAGATGACAGGGTTTAAATTAATTTACAGGATTTGATCATGTGACCAACCAAGATCATGCTTTCTTTTGTGCTTCATGCAGGTATGAAGGTAGCTGGCATTGTAGAAAAAATATATAGCCTGCGTTAATTGCAGGTTATGTAAACTTTGTCTGCAATGCTAGCTACCCTATAGACCAAATGAAGCACCAAAGCAGGCGTATTTTATTGTTTATATTTACAACTACATTTACACCTACATTTGAATCTACTATATCTGATAATTTAATTTACAGAATTATCATTAGTCCCTAATCTGTAGAAGTAGAAGTATAATATAACATTCAATTAACAGTCCTGTCTATTCATTAAATTAGATAATCTTAAGATAAACCTCTCTGGAGATTTGCCTAGATTTGTGTCTTGTCATGCATATACATTATACAAATTACAATTAATTTCCGTATTTAAGAAATTATAGAAGGAAACATCCTTGGTGGATGTAAATTTATCCCATTGTACCTTTTGACATTGATATCTATTTCTTGAATAATGAACTGCCAATTCCCAATATATACTGAAATCATTAGACCAGTATAGAACTGTATATCTGTCTAAATTTTAGCGTATTCGACGTGACAACTGGTATATGTGCCATTTTCTTATATATATGTGAAAAAATTTATTTGTATCAAAGTTTAACAATCTGAGCTATTTCTGATTGCTAAGATATATATAATTCCCTCAACTGTTGAGAGTTTGGTGATAAACAATGTCACAGGATATGTTAAAATGAGTTCTGTTTGATATATTTACTCAGTATCTTCATATGTATCTTCATATATGCATACCCTCTGTTGTACTAAGGCTCACCCATTCTATTTTCATTTTAAAATAGGAAGCGTCACAAGCTAATGTTGTAAATTTTATCCACTCTTGCTTAAAACATTTAAAAAAATGACTATCTAATATAAAAGGGGGCAGCTAACATGTGTTATGGGATCTCATCCTTCTTCCTCACCCCAAGTGACTCAGGAAAGGTATCATGATGACACATATTTTGTGTTAATTGTGACACGGTCCCTTTCCAGTCCCTCTCCAGTAATATCCTTTAGGATGTGGAAGAATTTTTATTACCATTTCAATGTATGAAAATTCAACAGTTTTTTATTTATAGGAAAAATTGTAATCATCCCAACAGTCAGTAAACATTATTTCAGCGGTTTCCTTTGTCGAATTGTCATTGTCTTTATTGGGGCCTAGTTAATTTTATGGCTTAGTAGTCATTATATAGTGTAGAAATCGTTACAACATTTATTTTGTCTTTTGAGACTGTCCCTCGAAATTTGGTCATGTAATTAGAGTAGCTTCCCTTTGTATGTAAACTGACAGCCACGTCAATAACGTGTCGAGATAGTAGCGCCAAGGAAAGGAAACAAGCTGTGTTCAGATAGATCTTCTATGCGGATTCACCAGGAAATGGGTCAAGGATGTACCGGAAATCCCCGAATCTTACAACCAAAATCGTGTTTATCGATTTAGAAATATTTAAATGTAGTTATGTTGCACGTGACAATGAGTGTTCAAGTTTGAAAATTTCTTAGAACACGCGACAAGGAAATACTGGCATCTTACGAAAAGGGCAGCAACGTGAAAGTGAAAGTAGAAGACGAGCAGCATCACTGTTTTCCCGCCCGATCTGACAACATCTTTGACTCTTCAGCTTAGATAACGTGGATACAGTGTAGTCAATAGGGCCGACACAATCATACATGTAGTAACTTTTTAAACGACATTACGTTACATGTACATGGTGTTTTGGAGAATTCTGCTCCCGATAACGTATCAGCCATCGACTGAACACTCGAGGACCTTTTTAACGAATTGCAAAAATGTCAGTGTACAGGTAGGATAAAAAGAAAGTATAAACATAACTGTTGGGTAGAATGACAGACAGTGACGAGATCCAGATCGTGGAGAGAGATGACCCCAACCCCCACCCACCGGCCTGCCCCACGGACAGCTACCAGTATGAGACCCTGTACGGGAACAACTTCCCCCGGGACACAGACTTCCAGAGACTGGTGTGGGAGACAGAGATGGCGATAGCGACGGGAGTGAGCCCAGAACTGAGTGCTAAAGGGACGAGTGGCTGTTACTTCTTGAAAGATAGGGACGCTGTAAGTTCCCTGGCTGAGGGGATATGTCAATCTGGCCGTCTTACACATGATCCGTAAAATTCATGGAGTCATTTCTGACTAAATGTACATAGATCTCACTAAATAGTATTGTTTCCTGTAGACAAATTACTTCCCTATGTCGCCCAAAAATCTTTTTTCTCAAATTATTGTTTGTAATTTTTTTCTGTAAATAACTAAACTTTGAATATGTTAATTTAGACAGCTTTGTTCCTTTCTTTATGATTTTTCTCAGTTTTAAAAAAAGGTCCTGTGGCTTTCGAAATGGGCAAAAAACAGAGAAGATTGGTCAATTTGGAAAAACTAATGCAGCTGTATAACCTTATATGTATATAGATAAACTATAGAGTAATTTAAATTAATTTGTTCTAATTCCATATTTTGCATATTGTATTATATAATTTTGAATTTTCAGTGCCGCCGAAGTTTTGTAATTTTATTGAGCAAGAACCAAATTTCTGTGATTGACTACATATTGAAATATACTACCAGTGTTCTCAGGACGGGAAAAAATTACCGTATTACTCTACGTATTGAGTCTCCCTAGGTGTTGATTAAGTGTATGACCAGTGATTTCTCTTAAGTGAAATGATCATCTTGAACATGATGACCCTCACTGGCCAATGTTTTAGGAGAATACTGTCCAGTGGTGCTGAATTAGGCAAAAGTATTTACCCAGAGTTCACAAGTCAATGTATTTTCACGATTTTATTTACACAAAATGTGACACTCAGCAGTCTTTCATGCTTACTATAGCAAATATTCCTTTGTAGGAACAGATTGTGTTTTGATGTGTTGGTGGTTTCTGAACTTTTCGGTCCTAGTTGCACTGTTAATAGACTAATTAAGTCAGGTGTTGTTCCATGTGCATTTTATTTAGATTATTTCTGTACCCAGAAGGGAAAAATTCAACTCATCAATCAAGAAGAGCAATGTATTGTTAGAGAAACAAAACATTCATTGAGTGTAATGATTTTTATAATACAGACTAATGTACAGGCAGTTAAAATGGAATCTTGCTCAACTAATAGAGTAAATTCATTTGAGATTGAGTTTCTACATGTATATGATATAAAATGAATGCCTTACAAAATAAATTTTGATTTTGTTACAGTAAAGATATGCAATTTTACCCTGAGGACATATTCTAAGTAATGTAAATATCGAATTGCAGCACCAGAGGATTTTATTTGTCCCTGGTGGGTCTCTGTTGTTAAGAGATGAAAATTGTTGAGTTTACCCAGGATTCATTTTATAATGGATATGAAGTCTCAATCAGTCTGATTAAAATCAAACCCTGCTCTAGCTCCTTTGCTCTGATAGTTACAGAGAAGCATTCAGCCATCAGCATAATGAAGGAGCCAGTGGAAGATTTGATCATATTAAATCAAACTGGGTCCCAGTAGATCCCTTAGAGATATTGATGAACCATTGGTATGGAAGGCCAATACAGTAGTAGTAACAAGTATAATTGGAGATTACAACAGGGTTCAGCAGGTGCCCCTTGTTTCCACCATCCAATCGGTATGATGCATCCATTTTAATTACTGATGTTTTTCTATTTTATCCTGCAGAAAATTATTGGCGTATTCAAACCAAAGGACGAGGAACCCTATGGAAAGCTGAACCCGAAATGGACCAAGTGGATGCACAAGTTGTGTTGTCCATGCTGTTTTGGGAGAAGTTGTCTTGTGCCAAATCAAGGATATTTATCGGAAGCAGGAGCCAGCCTAGTGGACCGGAAACTGCAGCTAAATATAGTGCCCAATACAAAAGTAAGGAAACTGCAGCTAAATATAGTATCCAATACAAAAGTAAGGAAATTGGAGTTAAATATAGTACCCAATACAATCTTATCCAATGACCCTTGAAATACAAAACCAAATTCTATTATCCTGTTAACTACAAGAAGATGTACATTATTAATCTTGTGAAGGTTTAGGAGGCTAGGTGGTCAACAAATTAGCCATCAGATCTTCCCTAAATTTTTAGATATGATGTCTTTAGCTATAATCTATTATTTAATAAAGAAAAAGTTCATATATTTTACATTTTAAATTTATTTTTGCTTTTTTTTTTTTTTTTTTTTTTTTTTTTTGAAACATTTTATTGAAACTCTTTTACAATTTCACATATATATATGGTATTGGTACAAAAAAATAAAAATATAGCATAATATTTTGCAAAAGAGTTATATATATGAGAGATAGAAAGAAAAAAGAGAAAGACAGTCAGGCAATCACATCATGTACATCAAACATATAACAGCTATGTAGATTTTACTTATAATTGTAATGGATATTGGGTTCCTATAATAGCTAATATATGTGCTACCTACAGTAATTCACAAATTGCTTTCCAATCTCTTTCATATTCTGAATATTTGCAGTTTTTTAACAGCATAATTTTCTGAATAAGGAATCTGTCAGCAATTGTTTTACTTAAACTAAAAAAGTCAAGTTTTTGGACAGATTTGAATTTATATGAAAAAATGTACTGTTTTACAATAAGTGTGAACAAGTTCTGAACTCTGTATAATTTTTTATTGTTATATTTACCAAAAAGTATGCTACTTTTATCAAAAACAATAGAAACATTATATTTTGTTAAGAACAGCTCTTCAATTTTATACCATATATCTTCAGGACATTCTGTAAATAAATGTTCTATTGTTTCAATGTTTAATTTACAGAAGTTACAAAGAGGAGAGTCTTTAAGTAGGAACTATTCTATGCAATATTTGATATTGCATCCATTGGAGTTTAGATTCAAGAGTTACATTTTAAATTTGGGCAGTATTATATAGAGCTCTCCTTTTAAAGGAGATCAGTGCAGTCTAAAAATGGCCATGACCATCGAGCCCTCTTAACAGAATATTTATTATGATGATAATATTGGAAATAAACTTTTTCTTCACTATAAATCCTGCTAGTTTAAAAGATTGATATGATATTGAGCAGTGAAGTATGACATTGCAGTAACCCTCACAGCTGTCTGGCCTGTGGGTGTCATTACCAATACATCCATTTAATGATCTCAGCATGTGCAGCAACAGAGATCGATCTATCTGTCACATTTTCTAGGCTCAAATGATTTCTATAGGCTCGCATGATTTCTATTGGCTCACATGATTTCTCTAGGCTTGTATGATTTCTTTAGGCTCACATGATTTCCATGGACTCATATGATTTCTGTGGACATGTTGGACTCACATGATTTCTATAGGCTCACATGATTTCAATTGGCTCACATCCTTAAAGACTCTATGTATCATACCTTACAAAGGCACAATCCATCAGATTAATCAAAGGCACAGTCCATCACATTAGTACCATATTTCTCAACATGTTTAGTAATTCCTTTTTATGTGATTTTTTTTTTTTCAGGTTGTAAAATTATCTAGTGACACATTTAACTATAGTGCAATAGATCGAGCCAAGTCCCGAACCAAACACAGTATTATGACCAAGGTACCGGCTGTGGGCAAGAAATTCCATCGACTGGGCTTACCCCCTAAGGTATAGGCAAATCTCATCCAATCAAATGCTCTGAGTTTTTAGTGACCTGTGTGGTACATGTATTTTCTGATCAATGTTTGCATTCCTACAGACTGGATCTTTTCAACTTTTTGTCAACGGGTACAAAGATGCTGACTTTTGGTTACGAAAGTTTGACAGCGAAGATTTACCTGTTTCCACGGCAACCAAATTGCAGCATTTATTTGAGAGACTAGTCGTTTTAGATTACATAATTAGAAATACAGGTGAGTGGTCATATACAGGTATCTCATCATTCTGGCTGGGATAGCAGCTTGTTTCTGTGGTGATAAGGATGTTGCTCACAGTGACAGCTTGATTAATTTGTTTTGTTGAATAGATGTCTAGCTGAAAAATACAAATAAAACCATGTCAGACAACCCATGTTATGAATTTAAACTTCTGGCAACTTTTACTTTTGAAACATAATGATCAATAGTTCTTATTTTATTAAACTTTCAATCTTTTGAACGCTTAATCTCTAAAAGTTTTATCAAGGTCCCATGAAGTTTGAGTTATCAAGATTCACCTGCAGTGTGCGAAATTGACGCCTGTCCGATAGTCCAAATCTATCTCATATCGCATTGGGCTACGCCGATCTGAATCGAAAGTGACCGAGTTGTCTATCCCAATTTTTGGTGGCCGTGTGTAAAAGAGGTGTAACAAAATAACTTTTCATTTTTTTTTTCCATTATTGAATCAAAATAAAATTTGAATTAATAAATTCGCCTTTATTTTTCTAGATTTTGTTCAATATTGTAATTAATTTCAACATTTAAGTAATTTTGAACATCTTTTATACTGTGTAACTATATTTACCCAAATCTTTCTGTTTGTGATCATCCGTCATGTTGAAATATTTAACCGCAGAAAGCATTGTTAAAAAGTGCAAGATAAATAATGGAAAGCACAAAATTTGTTGTTGATACTTGTGGACAATCCCATTTTTCCAAGGTCTATCTTAAATCTAAGTGGGATAGTCCCGTGGGCTATTTCATGCATTTTGTTAATTTCACACACTGCACCTGTATTTATGATAGCATGATTTACTAGTTTTTTCCCTGACCCTTGTGTTTGAAATTACAGAAATTTTGGAATGAAATCTGATCCATCATCATGTATATTTATTTATCAGTAATGATAGTTTGAATTATTGATTTGATTTGATTTGAACATATTTTTATTGTACAAAATTACAACAGGGATTGGGTACAAGTTCAAAAACTTAGACCGCCCTCTCCCAAATGAATTATTATGATGATGAAGTTGTTTTGTCTTTTATGCAGACAGAGGGAATGATAATTGGCTAATCAAGTACGAACCAGCCACGAGTACCCCCAAGGGAGATAGCGAGGTACAGACTTTATCTAAAATATATGCTGTGTGAGAATGAGTCTGAAATTCAGTACTGTGCAAAATATAGCACCTAGAAATTAATGCATAAAATCTTAGTGCTTGACAATGGATTGAATGACTGAGGTAACATTCATTAGCTGTGTGTTTACAGACAGTTCTGGTCTGTGTTTTACAAAAGAAGTTATGACAAAGTCAGAAATAATTTCATTCTTATGGAAAGATCTTAAACGAATAAGATTTTTGTAAAAGAATTAATTTACAACTATTTTGATTTCTATTGTCATATCTTACAGTCATTAGATTAAAACATCGATGAATTTGTGATTTGTAAGCAATCATTAATTTGGTCATAAGTCATAAGTTCTTTTGTAAAATGCAGCCCTGTAGATTACTGTACGTTAGACAGTATAGGGAGTGAATCCTGTAGATTACTGTACGTTAGACAGTATAGGGAGTGAATCCTGTAGATTACTGTACATCAGACAATCTCCGGTTTTGTTTCAGGAGGGGGAGTGGAGTTTGGTACAGAACCCAGACATCTCTATCGCTGCCATAGACAATGGTCTTGCCTTCCCTTTTAAGCACCCAGATGAATGGAGGGCGTGTTAGTACAGTGAAATGTTTATATTTCTTTTCTATTTTTTTCCTTCAACATTCTGAACTTCCTTTTCATGTTTAAAGCTGAAATTGTAGCTGTTCAATTTGAAGTGAACTTGTTATTTTGCAATTTTCTGACATTATTTTGAAAAAGTACCAACTACAAAGAAGGCAATCTGGATAGTGCAGTTTATCCACAATTTTTCTGATTGTTCTGTTTGACAGACCCCTACCACTGGGCCTGGTTACCTCAAGCTAAGGTTCCCTTCTCAGACGAAATCAAAGAACTGGTTCTACCTCAGCTGTCGGACATGAACTTTGTACAGGACCTCTGTGACGACCTCTACGACTTGTTCAAGGTCAGAGGTCATGTTTAGTGTGTACTGTGGTATCATTAAAATTTGTGGTGGCTAATCTTTTGTGGGTTTTGTTCCTTTGCCACCAAATTACATTCTCAACAAATGTATTTATTCATTAATCATACAAGAAAATCCACAAAATGATGTCCTCATGAAACTGTGAGAAATCGACAATCCACAAATATTGGCCCCCTCAAACTTTAATGATTCCATGCAATATTCTTTTGCTGTGCAGGCTTTTGTTGCAGCATTGTATTTTAGTTTGCCATTTTTACAAACAGAAGCAGTTAATTATGAATATCAAACATGTTTTTTATCCAGATTTTTTTAAGTTTAATGAAACTCAAAATATAGTGTCAAGACCTTTACATGTCATTTTGATTATAGTACCTGCATTCTTGCTCGACTCTCTCATCCAGATGTGAACACTTTGTGTCACAAGCATGTTTTGGGGATGGAAGGGGGGGTGTCAAAAATTTATTGGTTTCAGAAAGCAATAAACAATTTTTAGACCTAGTTTTATGGATTTGTAGATATATTTCATTTTCATTTCAGACTGACAAGGGATTTGATAAAAGGACATTTGCAAAGCAGATGGGGGTCATGAGAGGGCAGGTAAGTGTACCAGCAAATCCACAAAATTACATCCCCACATTTTGAAATGATAAAACAGATAATGTCAAGATCAAAATAGTGCCACATCATGAAGGCTTGTAATAATAAGGTTGTTAACATTTGATCTAGTCAAGGCAGCTCCTTTTGTTATAGGTTCAATAAAATATTGTATTTATTATTAATGTACATGTGAGGAGATGATAAGGGATAAAGAGAGACAGATTCTAACATACAGTGTCATGTTGTAGATTTTGAACTTGACCCAAGCCTTAAAGGACAACAAGTCTCCTGTACAGCTGGTACAGATGCCGGTGGTCACCGTGGAGAGGACGAAGGAAGGTCGTGTACGGACGGACAGTGACCAGTACACCCAGAGCTTCTCCCACAGGGCACCCTTCTTCTCATGGTGCTGAGGCAAGCTCTGGGGAGTGGGGGAACCCCCTAGGATGTCAGGTCATGTGACGTCAGGCCATGCCCACTCCCTTCAAATGAATGAACCAGGAATTCCTTCTCCAATTTTTCATCTTTTGAGATGTACTGACACTAAGTGTTGGATAAACAGTGCAGCCATCTTATCATCATATTTCTTCTTATTTAAACCGAGTCCTCCCTGACACAAAAAGGATTCACAACCATTTAGACTGTAGACTCATTTCTCAAATCACTTGCCAAAACTTTCCTCCACCCATCTGGGGCTTTAATTGTCTCCCTGTTTGAAGACTAAAGAGAAAGTGTCCTCTGGGTGGATCTTCAACCTACCACACATAATTCAAAGTTTAGACTTGTTTGAATCTTTCAGCTTGCAGCATATTTGATGCTTGCAGGTTTTTCAATGCAATTCTTGGTCAAAATACTTTTTCCACTTTCTTAATTTGTTTTAATATCATATTTTTGTGAGCAATACATGTGCTGCATTCAGCATTATAGCTACTACTCTACACAGTGGGCAGTGAGAATGGTCAATGAACCAGGGTCACATTGATAAAATGATATTGATAATCATTTTAGTGCTTGTGAGTGTGTGTCGGGTGAATTGAGAGAGTCAGTCTTGGTGATTTAGGTTCTAATTTTAGGTTTTTGGTGCTACATGAGAATCTATTTAATACTGAGTGGGAGACAGTTGTTTGATGATTTTTGTGATTTGTGAAATTCAACTTTCATTTAAATGAATGTCATCAAGAGATGCTTTGGGTTTTTTGTTGTTTTTTTTTTATTAAAAATTTAACAAATCTGCTTTCTGGTAACATATGAACTTGTAATATTTTTCTTGTTTTGGTGGATTGAGCCAAAGAGGTTTTCTTTTAGTTTGAAAATTACAAGAAATAAAATGTAATCCAAATTAGTTAACCACAGTAATGCACAGGACTACATCATGGTTGCAAAACATTACAGAATGATCTCCCTTTGAAACGTTATTGACATTTGTAATGCATTACAGAAAAGTATTAATTTGGTCTATTGCATGTGTGATCAGTACACTGTCTTCATGAATTTCACGTAGAACACAGAAAGGTTATTTGGGATTAGTATTTGTTTTCACTTTTGTACAATTATTATATTTTTTAATATTTTTAAATGTTTTGATTTTTTTTTCATAAACACAAATTCAGAATCATTGAATCACTTGTGTAATGTACATATGGACTACTTCTATCTACTGGTATATGTTTTCTTTGGACTCCCAGGAGAAGTAGATCTTTCTACTTATCACCTGGAACGATCTCATAGTGAAACACAGATTGACACATCACATACCGACAGAAATCCAACCTTTGTGTGAAAAAACAGTCTATACAATAACGGCTTCCCAGAATGCCGTGCAACATGGGGGAATTCTCGAAAGCTGTTGTTTAACATGTGCAGGGCTGATGTTTATATAATCAGCTACATGTTTTTGTTAAAGTTGCTCATATATTTTGTTTTGCTAATTGCTAATAAGTAATAAATTAATGTTGATTTTTATAATAATTATTTTTGTTGTATTCACTCTAGAAGGTAAGAAACAGTGTAAGCTTTGTAAGAGTAAACTGGTTTTATGATCTTTTCTGTCCCTCCTTATTAAGGTGTCGCAACAGTTTCCTGGTTCACGTCTAAAAGAGATTAAATAATTCCCGAATTCCTCTTGGAATATAGCGCGCTTTCGCCCGCAACAGGCTGATTTTTTTATGAGATGAAAAACAAAGTTTAAGATGCAAGACTCTTCCACTTTTTTTAAGAATTAAAGGTCTTTTGATTTTTGATGCGTGTTGTTTCCGGAGGGGTTGAAACGGTCCGGGCTTGATTTTCAAGCACGTGTATGTAACTTTGACATAAACAAACTCTCTTTCCTTGCTGGATGGCATTTTACTAATAAAATGTAAATGAAGTGTTAGAATATGTAGGGAGGAATTTTTTCGAAAAGTGTAAAAATTTATAAACTGTATCCAAAGTTGCGTCAGAGACATATATAATGTTATTTATGTCTCTGGTTGCGTAGATAGCGAAATTTAATACTGGAATGACACCTTAAATCTTATCACTGTACGAGTTATTCCTCTTTGAACAATCAACGAGAAGGAACAAAAGCTTATTTTAACGTAATGTGTTAGAATAATGATTGCGTTCTTCATGTAATAGAGCAAATAAAGTTGATAAAATTCGGACAAGAAAATCCCGACTACTGTCAAGTCTTACGTCGACCTACGTGCAACGAGAAAATGGTAACACCCAACTCCCCACCCAACCATCCGTAATCCCATCACACGGCGAACTGATCGAGTATGAAATGAATTATTTCAATTATTCATCCGTTGTCACGGAAACTTGACCCTGTAGAATACCCTGTACTGACAAAGACAATATCCATCTTAATATAGAAACACTTACGTAAACGCCTATGCACATAAAGCAAGTAAGCGTCAAGTTTCTGTAGTTACAAGAGCTAATGAATGCTAATGTAATGCGGGTCCCCTGTACGTTATGGAACAGGTAACACGTGCATGGCTCACCTGTTTCTGAAATATAGAGCAGTGACCCAGAAGGTAGTACTTTTGTCCGTAAACCCTATTCATTTCATTGTGATATAATATATTTTTTCTCGACCGCTTACAATACCGTAATCGTTAATATTCGTGGGGTTCTGATTTTCGTGGACTTCGCGAATACCCTTGATCACCCACGAAATATATAGTTACCCAACAAATTACATAAGACTGTCTGACTTCGTAATTTTTACAACTTTGCTCTGACGAAATTAAGTTATTTCAGAGTATTATGGTACTGTCATGTTTTGTAAATTTTGAATTTACCAGGTGGCAGTAAATACAGAATTTACATCATGATAAGACGAAGATGTACTAATTACACCTCTACTGAACACACAGATATGGTGTAATGTCATCTTGAGAATGTGTGTTTCTGTGAAACCACCATGCTTTTGTTCTGAAGGCTGCAGCTGAAAAACAATCCCTCTCGCCAGAAAACTTTTTCTGGTGTCATGTTGTAAATGTTGTATAAAATTACTGCCATTCGGTAAATTCAAATTTACAACATGACAGTACGATACCTGTTCTAAATTGTAATATTTATAGTATAATAGTAGGGTAATTTAATGTAGTTGTCGTTCATTTTGCCCCCCCCCCCCCCCCCCTTGGAACTTGATAACGTATTATAAAAAGTATGGGAAACCCCGTCCCATCTTCGCTAGCCAAGTGTCCGATTCGTTTTTCTCATCTCGAGATGAGAAAGATGGGGAAACCCAATCAGTGTATTGTTCGTAGTGCATCTCTTGTTGAGCACCGTTCGGGTTCACCCGTAGCTGTAGATATGTCTAGCTCTACGGGAAAATTCGGGTTGACAGCCGACAGACCGTATTTTCCCGTAGAGCTATAGACCTGCAGTAAGGTTCTGCTGGTAAGGACTATGGTCAATGTAAAGTAGTGCAGTTATTGTAATATAATATAGCTAAATTATTGTTATTGCACGTTTGGTAGGTTAATCTGCACTGATAATGCATTTATGAGCGAAATTATCCAGAAAACAAAATTTCCAGGGGGGGGGGGGGGGATGGTTCCGAGGGATAATTTTCCGGAAGGGGGGATTACGAGGCCTATTTTGTAAGTTTAGTATTTCCATATAATAAGTTTGATGAAGAGAACATTTTCTTAGAGCATGCTTTATACATTATGTTCTGGAACACGGTTTATACGTAAAACACGGCATGGTCCCTGTACAGGTGAGTGGTCCATGTATCGCTACAGTCCACGTGGAGGGTCAGGTCAGCAAAGTCGTAGACGGGGGGTTGGGCGAATGGTGCTTATGCTCACATCGATGTCAACATTATACGGTACATCTTCATGAAAATGACTGGTCTGTGCAATAAAAAGCATCACCTAACTGTGTGCATCCAAAAGTGCAAATGCCTGGTTTTTACATACAGTTGAAAAAGTTTGTGAATCTGGACACTTATTCACTTTTTGCATTCATTATTTTCATAATCACGATTAAATTATTGGTTTTTTTTTTTTAATGTATATGCCTCCTGAGGGCCCTTGGTTTGTAAACATATAAACATATCAAATAATTCAGTGTCTTCCTACAAAGACGCCAAGTTTCGTCTGGTTTTGCTGCGTTTGAAAGACCGTGTAAACATATATATATGTTTATGAAAACTTTTATTATTCAGCAGTTCTAAATAATCTACATAATTAAGCCACGCTTTGGACCTATCGTGTGTTATACTTCAGATAATTTAGAATTTATTAATTATGATGCAAAGTGTACGTGGCAAACTACTATGTTCAGTGCATGCACGGTGTATCATTTCGGGCTATTTCATGACATAATGGTGACACGAGAGAGAGAGAGAGAGAGAGAGAGAGAGAGAGAGAGAGAGAGAGAGAGAGAGAGGGGGGGGGGTCCTGTGTTAGGGAAAGGGGTATAATATAGGGGCACCTTATGCTTTTGACTATGAACAAATAGCTGGTAGACTAATCAATGTGACTTTGAACAAATAGCCGGTAGACTAATCGATTGTATGAATGTAGATAGCTGCAGGTCTGTAGCTCCCGGTCTGAAAAAATTCGGATGGACGACCTGGGAGCTACAGTGTCTCCCATAGAAAAAATCTGCAATTTACGGCGCACAAAAAATTGCGCTGGTTTTGGACTTAATTTTTAGTTAAGCATTCCACCAAAAGGAATATTCTAACTCCACCAAAAGGAATATTCTAACCCCCCCCCCCATAATCAATGATCTAGCCTAGCCTATATGAAGAGAATTCTTATAATACGATAGAATAACACTATACACGTATATAAAAAAATATTTATATTCATTAATCAATGTACTCGATGGTGTATTGGATCGCTGCCTTCTGTCAATAGAACACTGGACCTGATTTTACATCATCAGTGCGCTTCAAATAGTACAGAAAGGTAAATTTTACGTAAAATGAATAAGTAGGTCGAATCAACTGCGACGTTATGAAACACTTCTACTCATGAATGATGTATAGTACTATTAGAAAGAGCGTGTAGGTCACTTAACAAACATTAAAACAGTTTGTCATCAAAGACACGTTACAACTAACGCATGGAGAATCAATTAAGTAACCTATGGAGAGAGAGAGAGAGAGAGAGAGAGAGAGAGAGAGAGAGAGAGAGAGAGATCTTTGCAATTACGCGATTAAAATGCTATTTTGGGGGTAGGGAGATTCGTTTTTAGAATTAATGCAAAGCTTTTGATCATGAACATCAACATGTAGCTTTCGTGTTATGACTTGTTAGTTCGCGTTATATCTAGTCAATTTCATAAAAATCGCAAAACGTTCGCATAAAATACGTTTGCAGTTGGATTTGATTAATTATTGTTTTTTAAGTTTTGTTTTGTTTTGATTTGTATTGTTCTCTTCTTCTTTCCCCTTTTTTATAATATGAAAGCCCATTAAGCTTTTTCCTAAACTTAAAAAAATAATTTTTTTTGTAAGTAAACTTGTTGACTTTCACAAAAGAAACGCGAGGGGAGTCGGAGAAGGGGTCAATTATTTTTGTAAAATTCACATAGTAAAATTACTGAAATATACCTTGGACCACCCTGGAAAAGGTAATTATCTCTTGGACCCCCCCCCCCCCCCCCCGGGAAAAAAAAATTCTGGATCCGCGCTTGCATTCCATGCAGTGAAAAATGATACAGTAACCAGAGCCTGGGCGTGGCGCGTGGGCGTGGAGCGGCACCCATTCGCCTGCTTTGAGAGTAACAATGTATGATGAATGCAGAACCACCGTTTGATTGAGTTGAAATAGTAAATCAGAGTGAAGAACTCGTTCACCAAGAATGGCTGAATGTATCAAATATATCTTTTTTTCAAATACTTGTGAGTCATAGATCTACTTTCATTTATTAGTTATAAATAATAAATAAACGTATTTTTGTATGTCTTGATATGAAACTAAGTGTACTATTAAAAGCGTTACGCATACCATAATTAAAATTTTAACCAATTAAGTGTTAACCCCGAAAAATGTCTACTCCCATTGTAAGTCCCTGTATTTTCCTTTCTTTTTTTAACATGACGTTTGATGAACAAGTACTGCACCTAACTGCAGAAAGCACAGTAACATCTTCGCTAGCCAAGGGTTTTCGGTCCACTCCACTCCCCATAAAGCCTAGCTGTTTATGGGGAGGGAGTGGACCGAAAACCCTTGGCTTGCGAAGACGGCACAGCAAATGTGTACATGTTGATTAATGTACAGTTCAAAATCCGGCATGTCTGTCGTACTTGCTCTCTATAATGGTATATTTTTGGTGGGATTCATTAGATTTTCTTCTAAATTTTCGTCTCGGTCATTTGTCACAATTTGTGGTCTCCATTGTTGTAGATGATCCAAAAATAGAATCACATGTCCAATTTTAGGCGGACTTATTCAAGGCATTTGTATTTTCATAGTCGTGTAGATATGTTCTAGTTTTAACGCGATTGAGTTCAATTGTGTGCTTGGTGTTTGGCAAGACAGTTGGATCTTTATATCAGTAATCAAATGATATTTTGATAATGAAAACATACGCCAAACATAACTTTTATCTGTATATAGCCTAAGGCCGGCTATGTCAGTATTATTTTATCATTTATAATTTAAGATGAGTGAACACGTATATATATATATATATGTATCTATCTACCGGCGTATGTTGTAGAACTTGTGTCCAATCCTTTTGGGATTTATATGTTCAATTCAATTTACTTATGTAATTAAATTATTGTGTTTGCGATGATTATTAATTTTGCTTTCCTGGTATAAAAATAGAATTGTTTTGATGTTACGATGAATATGTAAAGACCTAATTGTAGGATGTTATGGATTAGCCGACGGTTTCTAATCATGTCATTCCAAGGTCTACGTAAGAAGGGGTCGCTATAGTTAATGAACATAGTCGAGCAAAGTCATAGAGATGTTATGCCTATACTGTTTATTTAAATATTTCATTTTATTGTTAATATTAGTTTTTATATATTCACATAAAGTGAGTAAAAGTACGTTATATTGTATCATATAGAACAGTAAGTGGCATAGGTGGAAGAGCCAGTACACATTTGACCTCTGACTCTTCTCCATATTTGGTCATGCTGTTGTTGTGTTATTTATTTCAATCATTTTTTTCACCGGATTTATATAATATCCGGTATTCATCAAGACACGCCCCGTGGATGGGTATCAAACTCAGCAATTTTGGGGGGTAAAAAAGTAATGGCTTTCTCTTGAAACTATTAGTATGGCATCTTGCAATTGTGTAATTAAAAAGCTCCTTAAAATCGTGTAAAAAAAATATGGCATGTAACCCTAACCCTTAATCTAACAAAAAAAACCATGTCTTAACTAGTTACCGGTATTTTTTTTTACTAGAATCTCCACAATATGCGTAGCCCCTTTTTGCAGTTCCTAAGACATTTTCAAGCAAAAACAAGCTTTAAATCTATATTTTTAATTCAAGTATTAAGTGAGGTACAATTGTCATTTACAAAGACGTTTTGTAAAGAAAGAAATCCAAATAAAAATAAAAACTAAAACAAAATTTGACTTATCTTAAAAAATTGTTGTAATTATATTGTTAACTGGCTTACTTTTTACCTCAGAATTTTATAGATTCATACCTGTTGCGCTTGAAAAATTAAAAAAATATATGAGGGTCAACATACTTATTTTCTTTCTACAACATTTATATCCCCATTTTGTCCAATCAACTTCATCTTGGAAAAAATTTCATTATTTTTTCCGAAAAATTTTAGTCAGTTGGTTTGTATGTTTTGAAAAATAGTAAAAGTCTTTATTATTAAGAGAGAGCTCTATGATATAATTAGTTAACATGTTAAAACTGTAAGTATATAACACGAGTACAATATCATTAACACAAGGTCTGTATAATAATTCTGTGATTTTCTTATATTGATTAGTATTTATTTTGAATGCAGCGTATACAGAAGTGTCAATGATGACGTCACTCAAGTAGAAACCAACCTTAATGCAGAAATGAGTGCAATTTCATGGAGGATAGAGGAGAATTAACTCAGCATACTCTGTATTGCTTAAATGTCTTCCACGTGACAATTATACATGCATGAGGTAATTGAGCTCTATACTTATCTCTAGTCAAGGTCAATCGTGAGAAAAAAAAGCATGTATTGCAGCCTTTTGAATGAATCTTAATTGGAATTATGATTATGTTGGAAGATTTTACCAGGTGTCGATGTGTGCATAGTCCAAGATTAGATTTGCACTTCTTACTCATGTATGTATTTTTAAACTGTACATGTGCATGCATTGGTTTAATCTAAATTCTTATTTGGTATTTAAGAAATGAAATCAATGTCTACCCAAGTTATACGAGTATAACCTGGGTTGGGAGAGTTTACGCTTTATAATCCGCGAAGCGGATTATAAAAAAGCGTAAATCCGCGAAGCGGATAATGAAAAAGCGTAAATTGCTCCAACACAGGTTATACTCGTATAACTTGGGTAGATATTGAGTTCATTCCTTATACTTTAATTTTCTGTAATTTATTGTACAAATTGAGTGCATTTTGCTTTTAAAAATGATATTGATGTGTTCAAAATTCAAAGCTAGGTAATGTCAAGCGGATTAGTACGTTTTTGACGTTGGTGCACTGTGACGTGAAAACCAGGTTATACAAATTTAACAAAATTTTCCTATCTAATCAAATGCCGCGTTACAACCAGAATTAAATTATTTCTTTGTAATCATTGTATTTTACCAAAATATTAACATTGTATATTATGTTCTGAATCTCATATACCATCTTTAGTATGGTCTGCGTGAATAAACTGAACTTGATCTTGTCTTTTACCAAAACTTTGATTGATGTTGACATGATCTAGATCTACTGGAAGAACATACTTCAGTCAGTCACGTGTGATTGGGGTTGGTTGGAGCGTCATATATAAAATACATGGTTACTGTCTTGAAAGCTATATTTGGGCGAGGGTAAGAAAACGTGACAGAGGGCGAGGCTTGCCGAACCCTCTTCACGTTTTCGACCCGAGCCCAAATATTGCCTATATTTCAAGACAGTAACCGTGTATTTTGTTTATCTTGCAACATAATATCACATTTTACGCCTCATACGAGTTTTTTTTTAACCATGACGCCATGATGCAAGAAAGATGAAGTCACAATGCATTTGAACGTCGGATAAATGCACGAGGCTATATTGGGGCATTGACCGAATATAGGTTACCTTTATTCGGTCAATCCAAGGGGTGATTGCAGGATATAATAAGTGCGTCATCTATAAAGCAAAATGTACACCATAAGTAATTTGATATCTATATGTTGATCATCGTCGCAAGCCACAGAATTTGTGTCCATTCTAGTTTGTGAAAATAGAATGAACACAAACCCCGTGGCTTGCGACGATGTAGGTTGATGAAATACGGTGCTTATAATATTGGTCGAAGGATTAAGTTGATACCTCGGAGCATAAACAGCATTCTCACAACAGCCTGAACTTTATTATAGCAACTATATTTCCTCTGTTTTAATGTGAAAGATTAGTTTGAAATAAAAAAAAATGAATCTTAAATTTTCTTTTTTTTAGTGAATAGAGTCATCAATAGGATAATTGTATAAAATGCGGCGGCATAAATAATTTGTAAACTCAGAATATGCATTAGTTTGTGTGATACAATCTATGGAAACAGAACTAAACATAAAGAATATATTATTACCAAATCAGGACACACATGGGCATGACACATACCACATACGATTGCAACACAGGCACCGGACGTTATATATTTTTCTCATAATAAAAATATATACCCTATACCTAATAATACGTATAGGGTATATTTTTATTATGAGAAAGAATACGTGAGTACATAGTATTTTTTGAGTCTATAATTTGATTTCGTGGGGGGAATGCCGTATATACTAGTATATTACTTTATGGTGAGGTGAGAGATTTTATTTTGTACACTTATATAAAGATATTTGGGTAAAAAGGCAAGTTTTTCAAGTCTTAATGGAAATAAGCGGTTTGATTTTTTAATGAATGTTGGAAATTATGAAAATAGTTCCATTTTTAATCATTTTTTTAAACCCTTTTCTCTCGTATGCACAAAAATTCTTGCTTAAATTTGACTTGTGAATCACAAATTTATACCTTTTTTTTTTTTTTTTTTACACAAAACTAGTCAACTCAAGCACATGCAGTGACAGTGTGTTTCTAACTGAAAGGTTTTTTTTTTTGTTAGTCTGGCATTCAAAATGCACATACATGTATATATCCATGTGCAGTTGAGATATTTTCAGAAAAAAATATGTTGCCATCACCCTTAAACATCCATACTAACTGCGATAATTGAGTTAGTTTATATAAAATTCAGCGCTTTATGATATTTTATCACAGCTCTCTGATAGATTAATGTGTCTAGAAGTGCAGAAAGGTTATTTATCATTATTATCCATACATACACATTTCAACCCAGTGTAGGATTTATTGGAAATATGGATGAATTCGTTCATAGAACAAAAAAAGAATAAACTGTTGTCATCACTTTTCTCTCTGACGACCCAAAATACATAAATGTTTCAGTTTTAAAATTGTAATTTTGTTGACATGAGTTGTTGATCTTGATTAAGTTGTTTTTAAATAATTTTAATTTATTTTGTCCGATTAATTTGATGTAAATTGACTTGTTTGTTCACAAATAACATGTTTTCTTCCCAAATTAATCGTCTAAAATAAGTATTGTTCTGTGATTGGCGGTGCTTTGTTGAATCTGGTGACCAGGCCTTCTGGTTTATTCTAGAACCTGCATTTAGCGTCATCATTTGTATGACCTCCAACTACCAAAACAAAACTTGACGTCACATGTATTTTTAGAGTCGTCAATCAAAAAGGGTACATCTCAGAAGTTTTAACGGACTTCGTAGCCCAATCATGACTGTGCATTGTCATTAGTGTATTATATTTATAAACTAGCTTTATTGGGGTTTTTTTTTTTTGGTTCAAAATGGATTCATTGGGGGGAATTTTACAGTAGGCGTTGATTTATTCCATTTTACATAACGTTAGTTTTTTAAAGTAACGTTAAACTGGTTAAATTTGGTATATTTCATCATGATCTTGCAAACATATTTTATCGATGCATTTGATATTCTCATACAGTATACCTATGGTATGTACTGCTGAGAAGCATTCATGAACATCAAAAAGTGACCCCCTCAGAGGTCATAAAGGGGCCGTTGGTGGTTCATCATAGAAATCAATAGCAAAAGACTCTTCTAAGGAAGAGGGAAAGTATTATCATACAATTTCCATCTTTTCATATTCTGACACCTTCCCTCATTTCTCCCTCTGGTGGGCGCGTTTTACTCTGAATTGATTGGTCAGAATTTCAATGACATCATCAGTCACGAGCAACTGACTGAGTTTCCCGTACTTTCTATAGAACCAAAACAATCGCCATGATGGTTAAAGAAAATGTTGTAAACATTGAGGAAAAAGTATCAAAAACTATTATTATATCGTGAAATATCAAACTGACAGTGCGTAATTTCACAACATAACGATATTGGAAATATACTGGACTACAATTTTAACGGTAAGTGAATATTTGTATAGTTAAAATTTTCATTTGTAGTTTTATAACGTTAACAGGGTTAAGCACCTTGGGTATAACGTTAGCAGGATAAGATGAAATGTTAATGAGCCCCAGCTCTGAATTTGTGCTGTTATGCTTACCATCTCTATTTTGTATGCTAAAGACATCAATTTGTTTGTTTACAACTAAACGTGGACAAAATACTTCAATCACGTTTTTTATCATGTTCATGACCTTTGAACTGTCACGTTGACGTATGACAGAGCTGGAGAACTCCACACTCCGCCACCCGCGGGCAAGACTGTTTATGTTCCAGCTGTAATAGTAAAAAAAATGTCACCTGTTTGTGATGTCACAGGACCAACATACGTCAGAGCTCAAATCAGTATAGGGAAGCTTCCCTGAAGCACACGATGTGTGGTTCTGAGCTCGTCATATTCGCACCCGTCAGCAATTGATTTCATTCAGTTTCATTTGACTCGCGTGGAAGAGCAAGTGGTTAGATAGTGTAGTGAATAAGAAATATTGAATGACATGGTCGCCGATTCACCTGTTGGTGCGACTTGCGTGGACTTGGGTGTGAGGGTTGGAGGAAGCAATGGACTCCACTCACGTGTTCCCGCGCCCGCGGGGTCCGCTCCTCCAATTTCTCGGACGCAGTGCATGCGAACCCTGGAAAGATGGAACTCATTTCCACCACCCGATGGGTAATTTAAATCTTTTGGATATTTCTGAATTTTACCCATCTTTTATTTTTAGATTTAAAATGGTACATTCAGATAATAATATATCTACTGTAATATTTAATTATTTTAATTTATTAAACTTTCTGTCTTGTCAACTCTAATTTTATTTTTAGGTATATTACACTGCATATATTTATTTATAATTGATTATTGAAGTTCATAATAGAAGTGTTTAATTCTTAATTATTCCTTGAAGAAACAGAATACTATAATATCAGTTGAGGTCTTGTTATAATATTACAGGAGTTTCCTTTCTGATTTTTTATAGATTTTTTTCAAATGCACTTGCACTGCACTAGTTGGCTTTCTGAGATATCGAAATTTATTCTTGATTGTTCTTTTTTTGGCACACCAGTTTTAACTGTGTTGATTTGGTATTAAAAAAGAAACTTATGTCTTGTCAACTCTATTTTGATTTTTAGGTATATTACACTGCATATATTGATTTAATTTATTATTGAAGTTCATAATAGAGGTGTTTAATTCTTAATTACGGTATTCCTTGAAGAAACAGAATACTATAATATCAGTTGAGGTCTTAATAAATTATGACAGGAGTTTCCTTTCTGATTTTTTATAGATATTTTTAGTGCACTTGCACTGCACTAGTTGGCTTTCTGAGATATTGAATTTTATTCTTGATTGGTTTTTTTGGCACACCAGCTTTAACTGTGATGATTTGGTATTAGAAATATAGAGACTATATAATTTGCAAATTCAACAGTTAAAGGTTGAAGTGTTAGGCTACCACACCCATTTGTTTGGTGATGTTTCGTTTCCTAATGAGGATTATTCGGGGCATTCCCTACCATGCTTGTATAGATCTGTGTCAGTTTTACAATTAGGTCTGTCATACCACACTAGGCAGCCAGGCACGTGTTTCAGATCATCTTCCGGCCTTAGCTGTGTATATCCAATCACGGCCCTGCAAGTTGTGGGTGCGTTAGTATGTTACTTCCATTATATTTTGGTCATGGTTTGTTACTTAATGATCATTTATTAGGGTAGAACCATTAGAAAATGATCATTATTTATCTTCATTCATTAACAACCTAATCTTCAATTGGTTTGACATTTTGCTTAAATTAGATGGAATGTAAAAATGATTTTTCTAAATTAATACAAAAGGTCACAATTATTGGGACGGTAAATGAAGACCTTTTTCCTTGTTTGTTACAAATTAAGGAAGGATTATGTCATTTTTTGGTTTAAATGACCCCTTTAATTTTTTGGATCCCCTTTTTTGTCATCAACAAATAGTTAGGAGAGCTTTGAAGTTATGAATATTTTTTTTCTTTTTCAGAGGGAAGCATTGAATCAATAAGTGTTAATTATGTTAAAGTTACCTCAACCCACCACATACCATAAAATTACTGCCAAAAAAAAAATTGCATGAAGTTTTAATATATGCTCTAGATATTTTGTGTACAGGATGAAAAATTCCCTTCTTAACCCTGATTTCCTCTTTAGGAAATTTTATAAGAAATTTTATGAGAAATTTGAAAAAAAAAAAAAAAAATTACAAGTAAATATATAATATTAATTCAGTAATGTTAACTGTTATTCATAGTTTGTTGACTCCTGTGACCTTGACCTTGTTGACAATTCAAAATTTAGAAAGATTACTCAAAATGTAAATTAAGAGTTATGTGCAAAATAGCAAACATGTTCTATTTTACTGTCTGGATGAGTCATGTAATGAAATATTGAGATGTGTTAATTGAACAATCCCTATTATATCAGAAGTCAACTGATGTCCACATATATACTTAGTTAGTCATATATCACACAGAGAAATTGATGGAAACTAATCCTTAAATCTAGATATTTATATATGAATATAAATCATGTAGATAATAAGTTTATCCATCCTGTGACTTGGGGGATGGGGGTGGTAGCAATTCTGTCCCCGTAAACACCTTTGTTCTGTTTTGGCAATAGATGTTTGTCCTCACGACTTTTCATAGATTTTTTACATCACAATTTTGATACATTGTTAAAAAAAGTTTGTATAAAATGGAGTCGCTTCCAATTAGTTCTGATATTGTCAAGAGTGAAGACAGCTTTGAATATCTCTTCTGTGGTGTATTTTAGGGTATATCATTGATTTTAATGAAGCTTAGCTGCTCAAATCTAGACATAATACATGGCCCTATATTTAAATCAGGTTTTATGAAAAGGAGGATTGTCATGGATGCTGAGGTTCTTTTTCCGCTCGTTGGAAAGGCCCGAGAAGTTGCAATTGCAGCATCCTTTAGTCATTGTAACACCAAGAGCAGGTGTTGCTGGGATAATTCTCAGACTGCATGCAGAGACAGGCAACAAATAAATGCATCATGACAATTCTCAATTTCTTTGTGAGATTGCCAGAAATAGATCAATGAATTTCAATTTTGAATAACTTCTTCACTAAATGAGGTAATCCATCACCTGAGTACTCAGAACTGTCATGCTCAGCTATGCGTGAACAAAGAATTTGTAATATACATTCAAACTGTCGAACCATGTCCAATATGCAAATAGGTCAAATTAAAAAATTTATTTTCGGTATTCATTCTGTATAGAGAATATATCGGTTGTATCTGATTTTGATATTATCAACCATGCAGGCCACTAGTAAGACCGATAAATTCAAGGAGCCCATGATCTAGGTATATGCTAAATCAGACTTGCATCAATATGGGCTTGTCCTTGGGATTATCTAATGCAATATGGCACAGGGACTAACCCAAGGGGCTGTGCAGGGCAAATTGTGCTGAGTCTGTTGTTTACTTGTAACTTGATATTGTACAACTTTGCACTTTGTTGTCCTAAAGTTATTTTCCTGGACGGTTTCAAGGTGATTTGCATTTTATTTGTGTCCCGTGAATGATGTTTTTCCTGGTTGATAGCGCGTTGTTTGTCCCAACAGTATTCTGTGTCTCTGTTACGGAGGTTAAGCATGTTTTTAACACTGAGCAACATTTATAGCAACACTGGGTGCCCTAGATATCAAGGTCAATGCAATTGTTTGTTATTTACCAAATTTATGATTAAAAATAAAATTTAAGTGTTTTGTTTTGATTGCGACTCTAAATGTGACAATAGATGTGACTTAAATGCAAATGACGAGGAATGTGTTAGTTTGCATTATTTCCACTTTGGTGCGTGAGAGATCCACTCGTGACTGACATGGAAGCTTCGAGACTAAAATATCAGGGATCTGTTTGCAACAAAGTTAAAAGGTCAGATATAAGGGGAGGGGCACTACCCCACCTGTTTTGATTGGTCGAAGGGTGTTCTATTAATGAGTTGTAAAGCTGTTTTGATCTTGGTTGACCTAGATAAAGCTATTTGTTCTGGAAAATTCCCTTGTTCTAAAAATAGACTGTTGGTATGTTATAAAAGGCTGTCGAGCTTGTTTACTGCATTATTTAAATGTGTAACGGGTATAGAAGCACGTACGAAGTAAGTGAATGTTTCCTTTTTGTAGGAAGTTTTTGCTTGAATTTGGAGATGTTTCATTGTATTGCTTGCTATAAAGCAGAATTTTTCAAGCGGGGATGGCAAAGTTGGAAAGCAATATTTTTTTTTACTGAAGCAAATGCAACATGGCACAACAATCTGTTTGGGCGCGAAAATTAAGATTTGTTTTGCGTGGAATTATGACACTAACAGTAAATATTATATGGGATGAAATGACTCGAAACACACACATTAATGCTGCTCTATAGCCAAGTTCATCAGGAAACAAACCCATTTATTTTTCTGTAGCAATGTGACATTTACTGTATATGTATATTTTATACACTTTATAGATTTAAAATGGACATAATAACATTCCTTTTTGCTTATCAAGTAAGTTACTGTTGTTGAATATTGTAGTGTACTGACCCGACAAAGTCTGCCCCTCTATACGTACCACTGCAAAGAACAGAGGGCACCTGCTTACAGAGGAACTTGTCTGTTGCATAACCCATACCGATCTTCAGTCACCACCCCCAAAATCAGCCCCGGGGTGCACCGTATCACCTCACGGCACAACAACCTACACCTTACAATACCACTAAAGCCACAGCCCGGGAAAGCAGTCCCTGGTACGCCTGGGTCGTCGTGGTTACATCGCCCAGTCCTGTCCAGGCAACACTCACTTGTTACGCCCCTACAGCTCATGACAGTCGGGGCCAAACCGGGCACCTCCAAGGTACATAACTCTCTATGGGTAATGGTACTTGCATGTTTATCATTTTTTTTTTTAAGCATCTGTTAATCATTTGATTGATTATAGTACCAGACAAATCTGCTGTACAGATTAAATGATGAACATATTGAAACCATATTAATGCCCTAATTAACACCTCTGTTTCGGTGTCTACCTTTTGTAAACGTGTTAATTTTCATTATGTAACTAGAAATCGATTCTAGATTTTATGCATAGAGCCCTGAATGTACATTGTGCACATCTCCAGGTATTGAGGAATTTGTTTTGGCGGTGTTTATAATTCTGTTATGCCACAATGGCCTTGATCCTTCTTGTCCTATTATGAACTTTCGGTTTAGTCCTGTACTAGGAAGTACATAATGCTGATATTCTCAAAATCTGTTTTTGAATAGATCACCCACTCCTACCCCAATAAGTTTAATGCAGGGATTCACAATCATTTTGGGGAATGGTAGTGTTACAGGATACAGATTGGAATAGTATGTATTTTGTTAATGGGCATGATGGGAGGTACCACTAAAATTATACACTCCGAGCATGTGTTTCCATTTCTAAAGGAATGTGTAGATGATGTTATAATTTCTGTGTTCAGTGCATTAGTGTTAGTTAACATAAGTGCTACAATGTCAAAATCAGTACAATGTCATAAGGTCAGATCCAGGGAGGTTAACGGGCAATCTAAGTACAGATAGGTTAACTTTGTCATCTTATGTCAGATCAAATTTGCCCCGCTAAACTCAAAACCCACTAATTTATTCAAACGTGGCAAATCTATTGGGAGCAAGTCGCAACAAAATTATAAAAATGCTAGGAAATGGCTTCATTGTCATGATTATTGTTAAATGTTGATGTGAAATTTCAATAGATGATTAATAATTGTTAGAAGAATAATTTGAAATGAATCAAGCAGGTAAAAATCCTGAAAAACTTGCCAATTTGATTGTTTACATTTCTTGGGGAATATTGATGTCAGGAGGTTGTTGTCCTGAGCGGGGGTTCATGAGATGGGTCAGTGACCTAGAATGAGGCTCTGTTTCCCGAGAGTTCAATAACCCCACAGCTAATGCCTGTACTAATTGGTAAACAATCGGCTGTTTGACATAATATATCTAGGTTCAGTGACTCCAGATATCACACTTTAAGTACATTTAATTTATAACTATTGTTTTGTGGGTTCTTCTGTACTGAGTTTGTTCTCCCGTTACTGTTTAAATAGCAGGTGAACCTGTTGTACTCCCAGAAACCTTTAGTAGGAACTTTATCTCTGAACATTATATACCGGTGTATCTATCAGTGAACTTTATTTGGTTTTGTTTCTAGCCCAGAGGAGACATGGATTTTTTGAGTGGTGACTACTCCAATGGCCCACTGTATGACCACACCGTTAGTGGGGAAGTTAACATGATGGACTCTACGATATTCGCGTCTAGTCCAAACTCTCTATACATGTATGAACAGGAGAAAAATGACATGCAGAGTTTCAGTGACACTTCCTGTAATGGAAGTATGACGAGTCTCCTTAATGAGGAGCCGTTCGAGCTTAAATCACAGTACGAGAATTCGTGTGACATTTCAATGCCCACCAGCGGAGGAAGCACGGTGACAACCACAAGCAATGCTACTGGAACATTCACTGACAGTTCTTGGGTGAACAACACTGGCAATCAGTCATCCAGCTCAAATCTAGTCAAATCCGAGGAATTCGAACCAACCTTGGCTGAATTGAACACTGTCACCTCAGAGGAGAATACTATGATGGACATTAGTAGCCTTACAGATTACATATCCCCCGAAAACATGCAGCAGCTGGACCTGCTGCTCTCTGCAGCTCAGCAGTCATTCACAAACGGGGAAAGCAGTGCGGTCAGTGAGCTCAAACAAAATTCCAGCGATCGCGGCCGTAGTAATTCAGCCAGTGAGATGTCCAGAACTTGGACTACTACATCCCCTACACAGGATAACAAGCCTGTGTTTTCTGGTGACATTAAGCCCAGCTATCAGCGACAGACTCTTTCAAGTCAGCGGCTCAGACACTCTAGTGCGTCCTCCTACTCCAACAAACACCCTCAGAAATCCACCATAGAGTCCTCACAACTCCATGAACTCTTGTCAAGGTCAATTCGACCTGTTACTGTGACAACCATGGAAAACTCTGTAGCCACCTCAACTCCTTCACAACTAAGTCCAGGAAAACGGAAACTGGCAATGTTTCCAGAGGAGGAATCTAATTCTGTGGATAAAAAGTGGGAGGAAATCAAACAGCTGTTGTACCCGGAGGAGAAGCACGCTCACTGCCGGTCCAAGTGTAAACGGCAGAGTCTTGGTGAGTTACTATTTATTGATTTTACTGTCTTTATGGAGAATTGCCATTCACCCCCACCACCCTCCCCCACACATAGTGGAGGGCATGCTAACCATTAGAACAGTAAAGCTTTGTGTTGAAATCACAAGAAGTTTGAAATTCTAAATCAAGAGTAAAGGAAAACTGGCTTATTGAATCAGAAAATTTTGACTTGAATGACCATATTGGGTTGAATTAAAATGCTTCATGAAAATTCTACAGTCAACAACTGTTTTATTTCTGAATTAGTTTTTGTTCAGATTTCATTAATTATTTTATTGCAGATTAGGTTAGAACATAAGCTAGGGTAGAGAAATGTACGTCAAGTACGTAGGAAATGCTGTAATTATCAAACCAATATAAAGTCACGTAGGAAATACACTGGTCACATGTAAATCAAACCAATATAAAACGTACTGTGTAAAAGTTATAGCCCACTCCTTCTATTGATTCTAAATATTCTGTGTTGACGGCAGTACTATAGGTGTGATGAAATCAAAATCACCTGCAAGACGCTGCCGCTTTTTATTATTTTAGAAAATTAATAATAGCATCAGTAGATGTTATATATAGTTCTCTTTTTTGGGCAGATAAAAATGTGCGAAATATTAGGGTGTGTCCTCAGAACCTAAAGTTCATTGTAAACACAAACTGCGAATTAATTTGAATTTCATTTTCTGTAAATAATCATAAGATGTTGTAAAATTGAGTTTATGGATAGTGATGGGACTGTGTGGGCTAAAACAATGAAAGACTGGGAATTAGACAGAGTCTGTCCATCCAAAATGTTTATTTCATTCTCAAGAAATAATAACCTAATTCATATTCAAATTGATGACCCCCCCCCCCCCCCATTTTCATTCATATCTCCACAAACTAAGTCATGGTTCCCGCTTTTAAACCCCATTGATACAAAAAAATAAACACCCAATGTCTAAAAACATTTCCAAGGCCATATCTGTGTGCTAAATGTAGTAAACACTTATCCAGTTCTGTCTGGCTTTAAAGCGAAAGCGTAAACATGCTGTCCGACCTGGATTTTCCCCTAGTTTCTGGATATTAGGCCCCCTGCCTTGTTTTCCCCCTCGGCAGATGTTAGGAGGTAAATCTTGTAAACATCTAACATTCGTCAATAGTTTAGTTGTTGAACAATTGACGAATGTTAGATGTTTATGTAAGCATACCAGTTTCCACTGATGGTACATAGATTGGGTTCATCAGAACTAGTCAAATATTGATTACCCGGTGTTAGGAGTTACAATACAATTAATTAACTAAATTTTAAAGTGACATAGAGACCCGTACAATATAATCAGTAGTAGAGTCAGTATTTTTTGAACCGGAATAGGCCCTCCATTTTGTTCTAAATTAAGGACAAATTTCTGCTTCGTAGATGGAGTATGAGTTATAAGGAAAACAATGCTACTTTGTTTAACTGTACGTGACGTTGTTATATATAGTTAACAAAATGAGAGATTTAGTATGGAGATTGATGGCTAGTTTACTGCTAGCATTGTCTGTTTAGACAATTTCTATAATTTTTGATGACTAATCGTCTATTTTCTGCTGATTTTTTCTCAGATTCCACCAGCTCTGCTCCTTCCTTTGAGGACTCCGATTCTGACTCCGATGTCAATGATTTCTCAGACTCAGGTAAAAAAAATTATTTTTAACTAAAATAGGTCAAGCCCATTAATAAAAAAAATAACATGTTTATTTATGTGTGGTAATGATAATTTGCATTTCTTTTCTCTAAACAAAAAAAATTGATATTGGTACCTTTGTACCAAATGTATCCAAAATATTTACTGTTATTTTATGTGAATGACATTTTTTCAAAAAACATTTCAAAACATGGTTGTTATGATTTATTGAAAAATTCAAGTTGAAAGATACCAGTGAATATAGATGTAATTTTGACTTGTAGACTCAGAAGGAAGTCAGGAAGAATGGAATGCTGGGAGATCGTCTCGCGAGTCCCGCCAACATCGGAAAGATCAGTACTTCTGGCAGTACAACATCCAGTCCAAGGGTCCCAAGGGAAAGCGGGTAAAGTTTGGGATGGAGGAGAATCCACACAAGGTCCAAGATTTCGAGGATCCAGTCTTCGATTCTTCCTCAGCCTCTCAGCTAGGGACGACTATTCGTCACGGAGGAAAAG
Organism: Magallana nippona; assembly: GCA_033439105.1. NCBI lineage: Eukaryota > Metazoa > Mollusca > Bivalvia > Ostreida > Ostreidae > Magallana > Magallana nippona. The sequence goes on from CM065920.1 coordinate 40,602,924, forward strand.
CTCGTAAAGGGGATGGAAATGACGTCTCGCCCAATCCCAAAAAACTTGTCCAGATAGGGACTCAGATCAAAAAGCTTAACAAACAAATCAACAGCTTTGCGCCACTGAGTGAACTCCCTGTGTCTACCAGGAACAAGTCCAAGAAGGAGAAAAACAAACTGGCTTCAAGGTAATTGTCAGGGAGCCCATAATCAAAACATTTCACTGATAATAATAGAATCATTCATTATTACAAGTGTGGGAGAGTGAAATTCCATCGAAGGGACAAAATTCACAGTCTAGGACGAGGCTCTGCCGAGTCCTAGACCATGAATCTTGGCCCGAGTGTGTGAGTATATAATGAATGATTATTTTTCTCGCATTGTTTAACATTAAAAACCAATGTCTGACAACTTTCTGTTATGACATTCAAAAGATTACTTTCGATTTGTCCCTCTGCGTGTTTCAAATTGTGGAAGTCAAAATGAGAGCACGCGACAGTTTTTTCAATAAAAATATAAATTTTAACTGACTAAGCAAAACAATTACTTGATGGATAATCTCAATCCATCATTTTGCATTTCCCTACAGCAGACGTTATTTTTTTTACGTTTTAAAGCGGCGTAATAATACACAGTGTAAGACAGAAAAAATCTCACACTGCTGTCACACACTGGACAAACCGACCTCACACTGGTGATAATGTGAGAATTTAGTGATCTCTGATGATTGAACATCGAAACTTATATTGAGTTCCTTTTCTTTACAGAGCCTGCAGATTAAAGAAGAAGGCCCAACACGAAGCCAACAAGGTGAAGCTGTATGGGTTGGACATAGAACATAAGCAGCTGTTGAACGTTATAGACACCATCAAAGAGGATCTCCACAACTTCATCGTCAAGAAAGGGCCACAACTCAAGTTCTCAACTCGACTACAGAATCTGGTCAAGGAAAACTTGAGTAAGTATTCCTCTATGTGTTTGTTTTAGTGTAACCCTTTAAAATGTTAAAAAGATTCAAATATTATAGATGTATAATGTACTCTTGATAGTTATTAATTTTTGTTTTCTTTTTCCAGCAATTCAAGTGGCAGGGAATACTACAGAATATGTCAATACAGTCATTGCCAAAGTGGAAGCCGGTGACCCAAAAGGAGGCTTGGACAGTTCCAAGAGATCGCGAGTGCAGAATGAACATACTTGAATCTTGTCAAGTGAACTGAGCATAATAAGGCATTCATGATCAGGTTGTGTTATCCCAGTGAAGACGAAGCGGCAGTGTGATCGGCAAAGAGACAATCTGGCCGCTGGTAAATTCCTTTACCAAACACAGTGCTGTGAAGATGTGTAGATTTACAGGTCTCAGAGAATTGGTGCACATTTTCCTAGTGTATTTAGTTTCTTGTTGTTCCTGATTTTTGTATATATTCTCAGCATGCCATATTACTTCCATGAGTGAAGTGCTTTAATGTACGAAACAAAAGCTATCTAAATAGCATTTAATCATTTCTAACGGTAGATATTATAGAATTCTGTACAGTCATTATTTTATCTTATTAAGATATATCTTATGCTTGTATACAAAGGTACATTGTACATATATATATTTATGTAATATACTGTAGATAGATAAATGTGCAATACACACAGACAGAGAGGGGGACGGCCATTGTTTTCATGGTCCCTGAATCTACAGTGTAACCACTATTCTTTGTACACAGTTTGAATTCATTTTGTTTGTTATTTCTTAGTTATGATGTTATCAGTGCTAGATGTACATATTTATACTGTTGTAATAAATTTGTTTTACAAAAAGTAATCCTTTTTCCATTGGAGAGCACCTTTAGTGTACAAGTGGTATGTACAGTGAGTGTGTGATCTGCGTACAGTCTGTACAGTCTGCATGTACATGTAATGTGTGTACAGTCTGTACTGAGTGTCATTACGGAGGTAACACCTGAGCATTCTTTCCAGGTCTGTAGATGACACTTTGTTTCCCATAGGCCAGACATTTTTTGTTGCTGGATGAGTTTTCTGGCTGTATCCGAAGTTTTGAGTCTGTTGACATCTGGACACGTCTTGTGTTGGATGGTCCTGTCTCTCAGAACGGACAACTTTTGTTTGACGTACCGGTGTGAACTTGTTTTTTTTTGTTTAGATCTGTTAATTTTGATGCATTTACTGTATTGACTTCAATATTCTGTCTGTGTGAATAGATGTTGCTGTTTTTCTTTTCTATTTTCAAATATCAGTAAAAAATATCAGGGGATATGCTTAATACAGTGTCTTGAATCAAAATATATTTTGTTGGAAGGATTATATCATGAATTTTTTTTCTGGAAGAATTGTGAAGGACGTTACGATTTACCTGGTATATGTGCACTGTTTTGTTAGACATGAAGATTCCGGTTTGTATTTGTGATTGACATTTGCCTCATTTCATTCTATTACCGGTAATTAGAATTTATTTACCACTTGTTGTGGTGAGTGATGGAAAGAGTTGCCTTGTTCTGGAGGCATTGTGTGTCAGAGACTTGTTTGTTTGTTATTGTTACATCTGTTTACTTGTTTATCTGTTATTTATGTCAAATGCTCAAATGTTGTCTCATCAGAAAATCCAAACAGCGTAAAATGTGCCGAGTACACCTGTACTTCAACCATGTTATCTGAATCTTTTAATTAATGACTTAATGTTATCTGCTTTCCGTGACACAAAATAGTGATTAAGTTTTGATGGCACATAAAAATTGATTCCTTTTATTTGTTAATGATTGCTTTTTGCTATCTGTGGTAATATTAATGGATTTGATAGCTTTGACTAATGTTAATTAATCACTTTAACGCTATAAATAGTTATGCCACTGAGAAATGGAACTCATTAAAACAGAATTATTCAAACATATTCAAAAATAAAACTGTTGTTGAACTTTTAATTTTTTATTGTTTTTTTTTTGTGTTGCCTGATGGCGAGATTTAAGGCCATGCTGTAGAGATTGGTGCTATGTGTTGTGCAGGTTTTGTATGTTCTCTTTGTTAGGATCAATGTGACTTAATACCAGTGAAAGGGCATAGTGTAAAAGTAGGTATTTTCTTTTATAAGGTTGTGTGGATTGGACCGAGATCTGGGGAGAGTCCATAGACTTACAGCAAACAAAGTTTTAAATAAATGTGTGTTCAAATTTGTTCCTATTAGCAATGTGGTGCATAATCATGTCTGTCTATTTCCTTGATCATCGGTGTGACACAGAATATGGAAGATGTAGTATTTAATTTAAGATTTCAGTGTGTATTCCCCCTCAATTTACATGGCTGTTCAATAAATTTAAATGTGTAATGAGAACTATGTTACAAACATTTTAACAAGATTTGTTCCTGAATGACTTTAGTTACTACTGGGCTTTCACTATGTCAGCAATATCTTGTACCACAAATCAGATATACCTTGTAAATGGAATAATTATCATTTTGACCTGTTTAGAAAATGTTATCTTTGAATAAATTTTGGAAAAAACATTGCAAGTTTTTTTTGTTTTGTTCAAAACGGATGAAAATGAATGGGCAGAAGGGTCATGAACCCCTGACATATGATGGCCTTGTCTACAGGGAAACTCAAGGTCACCAGGTCTGGTCTGAACAGGACAGCCTAACAAGCTTTATACATGTAGTATCAAATACAAATATCTTGATAATTTAAAAGAGATCTTATTATACCCCAGTATACGAAGTTGCGAGGGGTAAATTGTTTTTTTTTAATAGACCCGTTCATCAGTCTGTCAATCAGTCCTATTTTTTTTGTTTTGAAAGCACAACTCCTCTTGAACGGCTGCATGGAATATGGTGAAACTTTAAAGGCATTTAGGACATAATGTGTAGATGTGCATACCAGGGTTGCGTTCAAGATCGTAGCTGCTACGTAGGGCTACGTAGTTGAACGGTTAAGCTAGCCTAGCCGCTACGCAGATATTCGTAGCCTATTTATTTTACGCAAAGTATCAATTTCAAGATGGCCACCTTAGTTACCACTTTGTAACAAACATGAAATCTATCTATTTATAGTGATATTTTGTTCATCCTATAAGTTATAATTAATATTAACCTGTATATTTCCGCTTGAAATTAACAAATTATATCGATGTAATTAGTCTTTAGTTTAATATTTCCAACTTCAAATCTGAGACCTAGCGGTCCAATCAATAGACCTATATATCTACGACCTGGCGGCTAGGCTAGTTGCTACGATCTTGAACGCAGCCCAGTATTACCAGAAAATTTTGATTCCATAATATTTTTCTGGGGATTTTGGCCCTTTTGAACTTAGAATTTTTGCAATATATTGAATATAGTAAAGAACAGTTTGTAAGCGTTACTTCTCTTAAACCACTGGATGGAATTTAGTAAAACTTTGTAGGTATTTAGGGCACAATTGTCAGGAAATTTGGATTCTATTATTTTTCTGCGAATTTCTTTTGAATTTAGAATTTTTTGTTGTTAAAGACAATTAAAGGAATAGATGTGCATATTTGCGGGAAGTTTTGAGCTGATGATATTTTGTGAGTTATATGCCCTTTATAAAATCATTTTCTGTATTTAATGGATAACTTGTCATTAAATGTGTGTATCATTGTCAAGTAATGGGGCTGCATGGGATATGTAAGCTTGCTCACTTTTTTCTTTCATTGAAAAAGACTTTCAATTTTCTCCACACAGATTCTTTTTTTTTTTTACATTGAAACCCTTTTGATGTTTCAATTTTTGAGACGAGGATTTTAGAAGACTTTTTCTCTATTTATTCCTAAGTAAAATTGCAAACCTCAGTGTGGCCCCACCTTACCCCTTGGAATCCTGATTTGAACAAACTTGAATCCACACAACCTGAGGATGCTTCCACACAAAAAAAGTTCAGATTTTCTGACCAAATGGTTTTCGAGAAGAGGATTTTTAAAAATATGCCAACATTTTCAATTTCAATTCTTAACTATCTCCCCTTGAAAGAAGGAGTGGTCTTTCATTTTAATAAACTGGGATTCCTTTCACCTTATGATGCATTGTGCCAAGTTGGTTTTAATTTGTCCAGTGGTTCTAGAGAAGCAGTCGAAAATGTGAAAAGTGACAGGCATACGATTTCAGCTTGTGTCAGCTAAAATAAAATACCAAATTCAGGATAATTTATAATGGGGTTGGTTGATAGGCGATCAAATCTACTTAAGCACCTTTTGGCAGGGACAGTTTTACTATAGTATAGTTATACATCCCTGTCCTTTGGCTTCATTGTATTAGATCACATGACCAGGTATCCCAATAGATTTTTTTTAAACATGCGTGGTAATTTTATTTTTTAATAAAAGTTTTGCATAGCAATACCAAATGTACAATGGAAGAACATTGCATCTGCACCTGAAGTTAAAGATGTCCCTTTTTATAGTAAGATAATTTCCTGACTGTTTGTATCAGGGACGTATATACGTAGTACATTTATATAGTATATATACGTCCCTGTTTGTATTTATTATTACAGTAGATGAAATTATCTTACTACAAAAAGAAATATCTTCATCGCTAAGTGCCCATGGGACATTATGTTAGGATCGCTACTGAATTAAAGGTTACTGCAAAATTTACTGGGATTTTCATTGTGAAAAGGATTTAAAGAAACTCCAAAACGCTGAATAATCTTCACTTTTTCTCAAATTGGTTTCTTCTAAATCAACTCACTCTCAAATTCAAATATGTTTAAAAGTTTTTAAGACTAGCAACGGTAGCAATCACTGTATAAATCCAACCTAGCACAGGCGCGGATCTATAAATTTTAAAAGGGGTTGAGGGAAAAATTAGTATATATGAACTCATGTGGGATTTATTCAAAGACAGGGGGTTTAGAGGCCATCTCGAGCAGTCCGGGGGTGGAGAGAGAGAGAGAGAGAGAGAGAGAGAGAGAGAGAGAGAGAGAGAGAGAGAGAGAGAGAGAGAGAGAGAGAGAGAGAGATTGGGAGTGGGAAGGAGCCTTCTGGAGCTTTTGAATTTTTGAGATTTTAAAAAGTAAAGCGAAACCCTGAAATCAGCCTCAATAATACCTTAATGACTATTATTAATTTTACCGCAAAAGAAACTTGGTGTTTCCGTTAATATATGCTCAATAAATATGCATTGTTTTGAAGATTTTTTTAAAAATACAATTAATTGAGGATTTTTGAATCAAAAAAGCTTGCACTCTAATGCGGTTGCAAAGTTTGTTATTTTGATTTGCAGCTTAGAGATCGAAACCGAATGGAAAATTTACAATTTTTATATTAGAAATATTCAGGAATCACGTACAACTATGTATGATATTTTAACACAGTGATAATTAAGATATTCTCTCATCAACATGCATTGAAATCGCAAAGTTTCTGATGCCACCTAAAGACTCTCGTTTATTCTTTGATGTCGTATATCGCTATTTATTTTAAGTGTCAACCATGCATGCACGTAATCATGCTAGATTACTCATACATGTAATATAAAAGGAATTCAAAGCTTTGTAAGGAAGAGGAGTAGAGGGGAGTAGAGATCCTATTATTCAGGATGCTATAAAATTACTCTTTTGAAGAATAAAACTATATATAGTTCCTTTAAAAACAGAAGGATGAAATTCTAGGCTACTTTTAACCATCGATATACCAATTTTTAACCATAAACTTCTCGTATGAAATATCTAAAAAGAAAACCGGTTTCTTAATAACTGACATTACAAGCCAATAGTGCAAATTAAACCCCATTTGTTGCGTATATTAGGTATGAACTGTGCTTTCAACACGCACTGTTTCTTCGTGGATATAGTTAATTTCGTTGATCACAAAATTCACAAAAATTGGCATTTGATATTTGGATGCAGTTCTCTCTCTCTCTCTCTCTCTCTCTCTCTCTCTCTCTCTCTCTCTCTCTCTCGCATTTTCAAAAAGGCGGTTGGTTGCTGGGACGTATATACGTCTTTGGTTGCTGGATGGTCAACAAAATTAGTCATCAAGCCATCCTTAAAAAAAATGTTTATTTGGAATTGCCGCCTGGGGGTTTCCAGACCCATGAGGAAGGGAATTTTTTTTTATATTTCAAACTGGAACTTCAAATAATTAAAAATTGATAAAAATATAAAGTCTAAATGAACTTGTAACTACCTAAACATTGTTCGATAAAAAAAAAACAATAAAAAAAAGTTCTTGATTTTTTGCTATAATAAAATTTTATCAGCGGGGGGTACTTCAATCAAGCGGGAGGCAATTCCAAACAAACAATAATTTTATTTTGGCCTCATATCTAACCTTAGATATTATCATAAATTATATATTTCATAAAATCTATAAGGATGAATACAGTCTAAAATTAAAATAACCACCTTTTAACAAACGAGTTTTGATATTATCCCTCATTTTCTAAAGTCTCGTATCTGTAAGATAACGCGAGAAGAAAACATGGCGGCCGATTTTCAAAACAAATGATTTAAGAGAAGAGGAAAATTAAAGCGTTATTGTTGTAACACAACGTTAAATGGCAAACAGACAGGTGCATATAAAAACTATAACTCATATAATGTACACTTTCTCAATGTTAAGTTCAATACGTATTCTATATCCCCCAATCAAATTCAGTGTAGATTTCTTGTTCAGACATGTTGCCCGCTGCCTGTTGTCAGTTTACAAACTATTTTCATGGTGGACATATCATTACTTACATAGGTTTGTGTTGTAAGTGTACAACACCACGATTCTTTCATTTCTTATAGCGTTTATGAAACATAGAGAAGTTTATTGTTTTAAGGTGTAATGCATTTGATTTTTCATATTAAACATTTTAAGATTGGAAATGATCGATTGTTGAAAAATTTGTAACAAGTACTTGCTTGTACATATATACACATCAGTGAAAATGTGTTTGTTCTGAAATTTTTATGGCAATCAGTTTATGTCGAATAAATTAAGTTGCACAATGAAAATGACGTGCTTCAACTGTACATGCATGAAACATATTGATTTGATGATTTGTATTGAAGTGCATACTTTCAAAACAGCTTTTTTTGTAATACTGACCTACATGTTGAGTTGAAGTTACAGATACCTTTATGAAATATATTTATAAAAATAACATTTGAAGAAATTATATATTTACATTCTGTAATGATTTTTTCAATCTATATTATACAAATGTGTATTTAATATATTTTATTGACCATTATCTGAAATTTATGCAGGGAGTTAACCAATATTAAAGCAATTAAGATTAGAATTAAAATTTGTTCAATGCTCTAAATGATTTATAATCGGTACTGAGCTATTTTGTAGAACTAGATTTGATGTGCAGGATTGTGAGCATTATTTTTACTGAAGATATTAATTCCCTTAGGTTTGGTTTTCACTCCCAAGCGATCCTTGGTTTGAGGAGGAGGAGGACTGTGACACACTTAATGTCCTCACCCGGTCACAAGGTCAGTTCAGTTTACCCCAGCAGACCTACAGACCAAGAGAGATCAGCAGGCTCGGATACCATCCATCCATCAACCCTGGTCCAGTCCCTCGACTGAACCTACAAGAGAAACCACAGTCAGTACACACTTTTAACTTATCTGCAAGGAGTTCACTGTCATCCCATTCCGATCAGCCTTCACAGGTGTCCATAGATTTAGAATCAGCATCCCTGTCTCAGTTCTCTTATGATGGTAGCAACTCTTATCATCCCAGCTGTGATGGAGGGGAGGAGTTAAAGGATACTGTTAATCCCAATAGAGGCAGTGCTTACAAGATTTCACACAACATGGACAGCAATTGCAGATCATCTGTTGATTCTGGGCCAATGAATCGGGTAAGAAATAACCTTGAGAATGAGTTCATTGAGCAGATCAACATCACTTGTTGACTTCTGTTTCAAGCAAAAATATGCTTGAAAAGAAACTCTACCCTAAAAAACTTTAGCACTAGTAGTTACTGTAAAGAGTTTATATGCATTTGTAACCAATATGGAAAACAAATTATGCTCATGATAATCACAGTTAGTATGACAAAATTAGTATGACAGAATTAGTATGACAGAATTAGTCTAGACAGTTAATCCCTCGTGCTTCCAGACTGGTTCCACCAATGACAGCCATCATGTGGATTCGAGTCAGACTTCCCCAATTCGCGGATTATCATCGGATGAAGGGTCCGGATGGAAATCCGAAACAACAGAGACCTCTGAAGGTAAGTGAAATGTTTCAAATGAGTATGAATAAAAAGACTACAGGTTTGTCCTTCTTAAATTTACAGCAGGATATTTGTGTGTGATGTTGTAAATTTATCGTTTGTTGACAGGAAACCTCAGTCTGTCTCAGTACGCTATTGGGGGGGACCAATCAGAGGACGACTCTCCCCACCACAGTGCCCCGGAGGAGTTTCTGACATCCGCCATCTCTGAGGTTTCAAAGGATTTCATCTCAGGGAATTTCTCTCCGTCAAAGTACCCGGGGGCCTCCGGAGAGAGTGACAGTCTCTCTGATGGGGACAATCCTGGACATGTGTCAGGGGCAGTGTATGCGAGATATCCGGAATCCGCGACAGGACTGTCTGACTGTGAATGGAATCCATATGCCACTGAATCGGATAACAATTATACGCCTAGATCAAACGTCAGTGAGAGTGCCACTGTGCCAACGGCTATCACCACTACAGCTTCAATGACAGATTCAGAAACATTAAGAAAAGGAGATAAACTGGATGAAATCTATGCACAACAACTCTCCAGGAATGTCTCTGAGAGGAATAGACATTCCCCATCTAGTCCTAGTGCAACAGACTCTGGTCATGGGAGTGTCAAGTCCTCGTACAGAGAGGAGGAGCTCAACTATCTACAGCCGTCTGCTTCCTATGTTCTTTACTCTTCAGAGAACAAGTCAGGCCAGCCTAAAGAAAGGCTTCCGGCAGTGGAGAGAGATTCCATGACCACCGAGCAGCTTCGATCAGGAAACAGCAAAGCTTCAGGAACAAAGCAGAAATTAGATTCCAGACCGGAACCCTTGGGTCAGACTGATGAATGCCTGTATGCCAAAAGGACATCCTCCCGAAACCCAGCCCCTGTGTATGAGTCGAGAAAAAGTTCAGAATCAAGACAGAAGGACACTAGGGAGTACCTGCCAGTCGACGAGAGAGACAGGTTACTGAGCAATCTGCAAAGTGAGAATCCAACCCAGAAAAGGCTATCAGATCCTGGGGTAAAGTCAGAAGAAGCTGCAACCTCCAGTTTGAAGGAGAGATTGTCAGATGGGGGGCTGTCTCATAGTGGAGGGGAGGATGCACTCTCACAGAGAGTGGCAAAACTTTTAAGCAGTGCTAATGAACTTGGATCTTCCCTACATCAGAGCTTATATAACAAGGAGGCACTGGGTTTGGATGATCGTGAAAATTTTCCTAAGTACAAGTTTTCTCCAGTTCGGTCACAGTATCACGGTATGTCCACACCCAGCCCAACTCTGGGCAATTCAGGTCAGGAAGATCTTACCCGGTCAGCAAAGTCTATGACTTCTGATGTAAGCTTAAGGTCGTCTCTAGGCGAGGAGGTGGCCAAGCTCTTAGCTCGAACAGAGTGTGCCAATGGTGTAAAACCTGATGAAGATGTGTCTGCAGCCAGTGAACCTAGCAGCAAAACATTCAAACCTATTCCAATTGAAACAAACTCTGTTGCTGAGATGGACAGTAGGAAGAAAGAAGCTAAAGAGCACGGGAGACATGGATCAGAGGACAGCCAGAAATCAGAGGATTCCCTGGATCGTAAGGTGAAGGAGATCCTACAGAGAACGTCATATGTGGAGACCAATCAGCTCCCAAGACGTGAAGAATCTGCTGCTCTAGATTACTCGCTTCTACAGAGAGACTTACAGGAAATCCAGAACAGTTTGCCTGTTCATCTCAGCCATGAGACGTCAGTGGATGTCTCAGGAGACAGGGAGGCACTCAGGGATAGTCTCAAAATCAGTGAAAAATCATTTGTGTCTGAGACTGAGAGTAGGAGCGGAGGCAAGAAATTATTGTGGGACCATGGAGCAGATCTTGGGTACGATGATAGCGGCAGATTTCTAGGGACTATGAAATCAGACACAGAAACTGTTGAGGGTAGTCCAGGCACTATAGATAAAAGCTTTGAATCATCAGGAAAATCCAGTCAAAGGTCAAACGATGACACAGAGAAAGGTGGCGACACATCAGACGTTGTGTCTGACCAGTTGGAGGTAGAGATTGATGAAATTCGAATCAATAATGTGGCAACTGATGTGGAAGAAATAATTGCCAAGTACCAGAAGAAGAGGGGGCCTCCCTCTATGGAGCCTCAGTTTGAGGAGGATACATCGGGCCTCGCTAGCAGAGTGTTCAACATCCTGACCAATGAACACCCTCAGAAGCAGGCCACAGGAATTCTGGAGAACGTGGTCAAAGAAGAAAGGAAGCTTATCGACAAGATGGCGGACCTGCCCAGGCTGGACTCCAGTTACCATGGATACGACCTTGCCTCGGCAGACAGCAGCTTTGCTCCCAAGGACACCGACATCAGGAAGCAGCTGGAATGGTCCCAGATGAGCTCGCTGGATTACGGCCACCTTGACAAGACAGCATTGTCAGAAATGTCTTTTAAGACTGGGTTGCCATTCAGTGCTCTGGGGAATGCCAAAACCTTCCTGTCCTCACAGCTCCAGAAAATGTCTGAGCAGACGTTTAATCACAGCATTGAGCTGAGGACTCCAAACCGGAACGTGCTGGAGTGTTATACATTGTATGGAGCTGAGAGAAACCGGGGAGGACCCCAAAAGGAAGCGTGGCCCCCCAAAGAAAGTCAAGGAAGACAATTGGAGGAAGATAGAGGGAGAGTAGTCAGGGAGGATGCAGACCCCAGAGAAATGGACCCCCTGTCAAAGTAAGATTTCTGGTCTGTGTGCACACAAGTTGCTGTATATCATAAACCTTCACGGAAACCTTGCACTATTGTAATGAAAGAATGTGGGGAAAATGAGGCTTGTATGAATGTTTCATAGTTTGCTAAAAAAAAAAAAAATTATCTAAAATCTTAACACTGGTGACAGAATATAAAATGGTGACAGTAAATGTGAATGCTTGTTTCTATGTATGTATACTTGTATGTTCAGTTTGTAAGAGCTGATGGCAGTCTGGGGAATGTTGCTTGCTAGGTCAGCTGAGCAGTATATCAGAGTGCTCTCCCTTCAACGTTCAGGCGTTTAATACTATACTGAAATTGTAAGGGGGGAAAGTTGAAGATATAATTCCTGTTTTGTGATTTCATAAATTTTCCATGTACAGAATAAGAGGTTTCTTATCAAATTCCATGAAAGGAAGTCTTATCATTCTTTGTTTTTTTTTTACAATTTACATCTTTTTATGATGACCCCTCTTCCTTTTGTACAGTTACTGAGATACTGCTCTATTGTGTAACGTGTTCTCACTGTTGATGCATGATCTAGTGTCAGTGTTTGTACCTGCTAACTTGCCTGCTTGCACTTCACTTTACAGTCACAGATTTTTCCTTAACTCTTTGGATACGACCCCTACAGAGTTAAGGCCACGTCGCTATAGTGATCCTCGAGAATTCTCCCCTGAGGGAAGGGGAACCAGGTAAAACAAGTGTTTGTAAATGTAAAACAGATAGTTCAGTGAGTCATTTCTTAATCTGACCACTGTTATTTTTAAAAGTACAAGTTTAGGCAAGTAAACATGCACTATGCCAAAACCTGTTACTCTCTCTCCCCTCCCCTTCTCTTTCTCTCTCCTCACTTTCAGTCTCTTTCTCTCTTGTTCTCTATTTCTCTCTCTCTCTCTCTCTCTCTCTCTCTCTCTCTCTCTCTCTCTCTCTCTCTCTCTCTCTCTCTCTCTCTCTCTCTCTCTCTCTCTGGTATACATTTTAGGAGATGTAAGGTATCTTATAGTTACATAATGACAACATTTTATATGGTTATGTATATATAAACATTGATACTATTACCCTTTTAATCACATGCTTTTTTTTGTGAAAAAAAAAAGATCACCTGCTTTTGTTGACAAAAGGTAGTTTTCTCTATAGGATGCAATGCAAATTACATACAAAATACAGCTTTATTCCAAATTTCCAGACATTCAGTGTTCTATCAAATATTTTTCAATAAAATGTTTCTAAACAGTTTGTTGATATAATTTTGATTTCTTGAATTCAAAAATAATATTTGGAATTTCGAATCAGGTACCTTGCACATAAAATCTCAATCAACAACTGTAATTAGAATGTAAAACAACAATGGGGATATCCCTCTCAGTTTCCATTCCATGTTTAAGAGATTAGTGAACTTGTAACAGTGATGTTGTATTGCCAAAAAAAAAACAGCTGTGTCCGCCGAAATTAGATCTGCTTGATTGGCACTGTAAATTGTCACTTTGAAATGCTCCATTGAAAGTAAATGTTGTGTCTTATCATTCTATATTTACATTCAGTGTATATTTCCCTGTATGTTTGCATTGGAAATCTGTGACGTTCAATTTTCTATGAATACACTTTGATAATTCATGTGCCATGTGAACAAATATACAAGTCTTCACGTGTTTTGAGTGTATTTATTTTTGTAATATTAAATGAAACGTTCAATCTTACATAACCAATTTGATATGTTCTTTTGAAAAATAATCATTAATTATATAAATTATATCTACTCCTTCATATCAAAAAAATTTTCTCTACAAAGTTTCTGGCACTATATTTTTAGTCACGTAAGCAAACTAAATAACATGTTAATATGGCTGTTCCATGTATGTTTCATATCCCTGACTAAAAGCGTATATAATGGCTTTACAGCGACAATACACATATTTTTCATAGAAATAGACATCAGTATGAAAATATAAATATAAGCATTGAATGCTTATTTTTGGATGTCGTCGGTCCTGTAACACACCAAGCGGTGCAGACAAATTATCATACCGCGCTAATGCGCGGTATTCAATTTGTCTGCACTGCTTGGTCGTCGGTCCTGTAACAAACCAAGCGGTGCAGACAAATTATCATACCACTCTAACGCGTGGTATTCAATTTGTCTGCACCACTTGGTGTGTTACAGGACCGACAACATCCAAAAATAAGCATTCAATGCTTAAATGAATAAGATGAAATGTTGTCTTTTCTTTTTGTCTTACTATAAGTTTGCTTTTTGGGCTTACAGGGCTTGTCAACTGATTATCAGCATATTTGATATTGATACATGTTATCACATTAGCATGATTTGTAAAAAATTTTAATTAAAAATAATTGATGTACATGTACTAACTAAAGTTTATATGTACTTTAAATTAAAGCTTGTTGTAATAAGTATAATTCTCACTAAATGATAATTGAAGGAAAGTGACTTTAAATATCTCTGTTATGTTTGAATAGGGAAGGGCATAACAGAAGTAAATCCGAGGATGACAAACCTTTAGTGCCTGACCATGACCTTATGTATGGTAGAAACGGGTCACGACCCTTGACCTCAATAAGGTGTGCTATGGTTTTTAATTTTCAAATGATTACATAAAAGAAAATCAAAACATTAATTTTTGTGAAATATGGCCTTGATTTGATCATTTTATATAAGTGTTTATTTTTGTGAAATATTTGACCATTTTGCAAAATTGCTTATTTTTGTGAAATATGACCTTGACTTTTGACCTTTTTGACAGAGGTGAAAGTGGAGCCAGACCCAAGAACCCTGATCAGAGGTCATTGGAGGGCACCCCACCTGGTGAGTTCTTTCCCCTTATTTTGTGTGTTGAGTTTCTAGAATAGACATGATTGTCCATTGGGATATTTGTCTTTTTACAACTTTTTGTTACAGAAAAAGGTTATATTCAGGATATTGTAAACTATCAAATTAAAATTATCTGATGTTGATTCTTTCATTTCCATCAGAATTGATACTGTAACCAAAAAACAGAATGCATCCTTTTCATTTATTCACGTAATTCATCATGTGACACTATGCACTGTCAGTAGGCTTGTAAGGTTTATTCTAAAACTTCAATTTGTTTATTTCTGCAATTTTTGAATTATTATTTCGTTAGTTGGAATCAGCCGACGTCTGCCGTACAAACCAAAAACACGAGGTATTCTGTTGATGTTTTGTGTATTGGATCGTCACTAGTTTGACTGGGTTGCGTTCACCGTTCTAATTACATTAACTGTATATATAAGTTGTCTAGTTTTCTGCCTCATTTTCCAACAAATCATCATTGGATTTAAGTCAATCAGATTGTTATGATAATAGCTGTAATGTCCAAGTGGAAATTACTCAGAAATTAAGTTTGTTGGTGTTTTGGATTTTCATTGGTTGTTAATGCTGGGTACAAGTGTACTGTGGTACTCACATGACGTATTAACCTTTATGTAACCATGCCCACAGGGCAGAAAGTACACAGATGTTAACTGGAGACGCAAAAGACAGCAATTTAATTACGCTTCAATTAGGTGTTATTACATTAAACAATGTATGTTCGTTTTACAACATTATTAGGACTAACGAGTTTGATTTGTGATCAGCTGCGATCTGAACACGTGAAAATTTTTCAGATATTCTCTCCAATTAAATGCATATTTTGACATTATTCTTTACAATTAAATTTAATTTCAATGTTAGCGTGAGACGAACAAATTAGAATAGTTATACATATAGTGTTATTATTGAGGTGTGACAAGAAAGCTATTAAATTAGAAATGCAAAAAAAATACAATTAAAGAAATAATGATACAGATAGATAGATAGTAAACAGAAAGGGAAATCTTCAAAACAAATTAATAAAGTGATAAAGTTAGTAAACAGAACTATCAATATTCAAAAGAGTTGCAATGAGGCAGACAACTAGAACAACTGGGTAGTTGTTGTTTGATGCTTTGGAGAATTGTTGTTTAAATTTATGGACAATCTAGCCAATCAGGAGAGAATATGACTGTCCTAGATGGCTTAAAGGCAAGGTTGTCAATAATTAGAGGAATGATGAATAGAGAGATTAATTACCAGAGCTAATAAGACTCACATTGTGTTGAATTTACATTAATTACAAATTAACAATTCACAATTTATGCTTTGCTTACAAAAGCAAAACAAGCAGCAATATGTTCACTGTGTTAAACTAATTAAAACATGATTTTTACAATTATGATGTTATGTACGGTACAAACAGTATATATTTAGGGCTTTAAAACACAATCTTTTTGTTGACAGAACTAGCTTGCTACACCATTTGAATGCAGACTTGTCGTTTTTCTGTTAGATGTTCTAACTGTTGTTGGTCCTGTCTTTGTAGACACCAGTCCCAGAATGGGGGGGACATCCCCAGCGGATTCAGACCTGAGTTCTTCCAGCGTATCCCGACGCAAAGAGGGACCCAAGCTGAGGCCCTACAGGTGAGGGATTGAGCCCTGAACCAACAGATACTGAATCTTCAGGTAGTCAATGTGTTTCACGTTCATGTTGACTATGTTGTTGTTTTGTTTGTCAGGCCCCCTGGGAGTCGGGAGGTGTATTATACCGAAACGGACGACTCAGTGGCTGACAGCGTGACCACCATGGAGAGCACCCACACAGGTAGGTCAAGGTCACATTAGTACAACCGCACTGAACCTGGCAATTATGATGCTTCACAGTCGTACACTTTCGCTTGCTATATAGATCCTAATAAATTCAATTTTAGTTCAGAAAAATATTCTTGCATGTTGTATCTTAGACTTTACAGTGTAGAAATATTGTTCACTGCATGGATCTAGAACTGTTCCCTAAATCTGTCTGTACTGGGATCCTTATGAACTATACAGGTACATGAAGCAGGGCATTTCTCACTGTTCCCTAAATCTGTTTGTACTGGGATCCTTATGAACTATACAGGTACATGAAGCAGGGCATTTCTCACTGTTCCCTAAATCTGTTTGTACTGGGATCCTTATGAACTATACAGGTACATGAAGCAGGGCATTTCTCACTGTTCCCTAAATCTGTTTGTACTGGGATCCTTATGAACTATACAGGTACATGAAGCAGGGCATTTCTCACTGTTCCCTAAATCTATCAGTACTGGGATCCTTATGAACTATACAGGTACATGAAGCAGGGCATTTCTCACTGTTCAATAATTCACTCCACTAATTGACTGTCCCCTTTCAGTCTCCATCAGGCGATATTTACGAGGAAGTAGATTGTCGCGTAGTCAAGGTAACAGATATGTCTAACGACTGATGTGTCCTAACCATCTTTCTCTCTGGAGTTTTATAGAGTATTCTTAACGCTGGTTGATGGGTTTTATTTTGTACTGTACATTAGATGTTTAGTGTACTGTGTATGAAATAAGGACAACTTGTATAATCTAGTAGAACTAACATAGAGAATGTATCAGTGCTCCTCACCAATAACCCGCAAAATATTACAGAAATAAAATCTTCTCATCCTCAGTACAGCTCCAGTAATGATCATTTTACTAAAGATTCTGTCTGATTGCTTTCTATCTGAATTTGGTGTTTATTTAGGGTCAGATGATGCGGTGGGTCCTTATATTCCATCTCAGCACTTGGGGAGTCGACAGGATGGGTACAGATCTTCTGGTATCTATGGCAATAGAAGTAATGATGTTGTAGAAGATGCATTGTCCACTATTGAGGAGAAATCTGTGATGGTAAAAAAAGATTTTTTTTTCTTTTAAAGAAAAAAAACTTTTGTTGAAAGCTAACATTGTAAATCACACAAACAATGAATTATTCATCCCATGGTGAACATCTGCATCACTGCAAAAATATCCTGAGAGATTTTTCAGTTTATATACACACACACTTTGTAAAATAACAATTTGATATTTTAGGATGAAAGAGAACGTTATGGAGGCGTCAACCCATCCAGTCAATTCATGCGAGACAGTGGATTAGAACACAGCAGTCGGGTTCCCTTGGCAACAGATCGAGCGCCCTCTGTTGGCAGTGATCAGCACTCCAATAGGAGTGGTCACTCTAGAACTAGCGACCCTCTGAGTGGACAGAACTCCACTGCAGGGGCTTGGGCTGATCGCCCAGGCAGTACAGAGGATGCTCTATATGAAGACAGCAGGATGTCCATGACAACACGCTCTGATCCTGGCGACCAGTTCGCCACCCCCAGACGCGTGCGTGACGTTTCGAAATTTTCTGGTCATGCACACGCCAGTGAAGACAACAGCTCTGATAACATTGTGAGAAGTAAATCTAGGTCAGAGAATGACCTGGTTTCTTTAAGCCCAGAGGGAAAGCAAGTTTCTTCATCTCCTGCCACAAAAGGAAGATTGATGGATTTATCAAACCAGCCATCCCCTATTGCCCCCAATCAATCTGCCTACCTTTCATCGTCTTTCCAAGGGGCGCTGAATGAAATGCAGCAGAGAAAGCAGCAACAGCAGGGTTACTGGACAGAGTCAATGGAAGAAAAGGAGGGGGAAAAAGAGCCGCTCCCAAGGGAATCTTATAGGAGATCTGATGGAACCAGCATTCCTTACTCATCCAGAAATCAGGAAGATGAAGTTAGAAGGGGTATTTTGGACAGACAACAGACAACCCTGAATAGAGGGAATGAGTATGGAAGAAAGAGTCCTATTGATGATGTGAGGAGGAGAGGAATTGAGGGAGAGGACCGAGGGCATGTACAGGAAGAGAGAAAGCCCAAAGGGAATGTACAGGAAGAGAGAAATCCCAGAGGCATGAACAGTAACAGGGAGGACTACCATAGAATTGGAGAGAGAGAGGCAGAGATCCAGGAGATAGTCAGAAGCAGACCACAGGAAGAGGAGATATATGACTACACCACCAAAAAACAGGACAAGTCGGATCGGTCTACACCTAACCAGTACGACAGGCTAGGGGACATCATGTCCCAGTACCAGAGCCGACCGCTAGAGCCGGGCAGGGAATCCCTGGATTATGACTCCAAACCAAAATCAACGGATCCAGGCAGAAACGAGTTCTCTGTCGGATCATCCTACAACCCAAACAGAGGAAATCCTGTCTCAAGATCCGGGAGATTGCAGAATTTGGACTTTCCAAAGACGTCAACAAATTCCAGATTTTTGGCAGACGACAATGCACAGTCAAACAGACGACAGGATTTGGATGTTCCAAGGTTTTATGCACGTAATGATTATGATACTATCAGAGGTCAAAGTTCAATTGACCGGAGACCTCTTGAACCCGGAACCAGCTTAAGTCAGGCCTACAGGGAGTCTGGATTTTACAGTGGACAGAGTGAAAGTGACAAGGAGAACAGAAAAACAAGTCCAGCTGCACTAGATGTCCCAGAAGTATCTAGTTGTGCTGCTTTGGAACCTGTCATTGGTCCAGTGAGTCAGCCATCAAAACTAAGGGAGGATACTCCTTATAGACCCCTTGAACCTGGCAGACACTTGGATGAGCGCCCACTGGAGACAGGAAGTGGTATACAATATGGATCTGAGAATGTTCCTTATCAACAGAGATCGGACCTTGACTTTTACAGGTCCTCTTTACCTGATTCAGAGGCAGTTAAAAGCCAACAAAGAGTGTCACCTGAGAATGTAGCCACTGAGAAGAAAAGATCTGACCTAGATATGCAGGAGATTATTGAGAGGGAGAGGGGTAGGACATTGGACAGGGGCCAGGATTATCTAGACATGTTTATATCCAGCTCCATAGACCGAGACACACGAGGCAGAGACAGGTCAGGTGAGAGACAGTCAGAGGGTCGGAGGTCAAGAGAAAGGTCAGGTGACAGACAGTCAGAAGGTCGGAGGTCAAGGGAGAGATCAGCTGAAAGGTCACACAGGTCAAGATCACCAGCTAATAGAAGCAGTGAAAGAGAACTGCGGGAGTATCTGGTGGATGGAGAAGTCTTCACAGAGCTCCCACAAGTAAGTCTCAGCCTAACTCAACCCTCTACTCAGCACTGTACCTAGTCTTCTTATATCTCTCTTGTACTAATGATAAATTTATCTATTGACATGTTCATATTTTCCGAAGACATATCATTTTTAATGTTCTTTTTCTAGGTACCAGATGAGGAGTTTGAGGATATGTTAAGGACAGAAAGGTTAAAGGCCAAGAAAGAGCTAGAAATGATGAGGCAGTAAGTGTAAAATCCCATCATTAATTGAAGTCAAGCACATGTACCTTTAAAAATCTTACCAAGTAATTTAATGAATGAAATTATGGTTTTGATTTTCCAGACTGAATAGACCTAAAGGTGGCTTACTGACAGAGGAAGAGGAGAAGACTTTGGGGGCAGAGTTTGACAGCATCCCACCCAGCAAGAAAGCCCAGGCCCTGAGAGAGACCCTTGAGAAGGACAGGGACCCCTCGATCCCGCCCAACATCAACGACTTGTGGAGGAAGTTCCAGGAGATGAATGAGACTCACAGCGACAGCAGCATGAACACGTCGCGGATCGAAACCCTGACCAGTCTACTGCAGAACCCGACCAAGCACGTCGTACAGAGGGCACTGGACGACCGCACGTACCAGAAGGTAAAGGAGAGGAGGGTGGTACAGGGACTGACCCAGATGGAAAGAGAGAACCAGGCAAAGGAGAGGGAGAACCAGCACAGAGAAGTGGAGAAGATCAGGATGGAAAAACAGAAGAGGAGACAGACACTGAGTGAAGAGGAAGTGAACGGAAGCTACGCAGAGATCCTCGCCAAACAAAAGAAGATGGTGGAGGCTGAGAAAAAGCAGAAAAATATGGAGAACAAAATGAAAGGGAGCAAAAACATTCGTATACAGGAGGTCAAGAAACTGGGTGATAGTGCTGATACCCTGTACTCAATCCCAGAAGACACCAGCTTTGAGACGAGTAGAGGAGCTTCACCAAATGTGGTTAGTGAGTCTCAAAAGAAGGTGAAGAGGAGCAGACAGAAGAATGTGATTGACCCACTGATGGTGAAACTCAGGGACAAAGTGGAGAGACAGAAGAACAAGATTGATGTGGAGAAGAGGAAGGAGATGAAGAGGATGGAGAAACTTCAAAAGTTAGAGATGTTACTTGGTGCTAAAAAGAAAGGGAAGCTCTCTGATAGAGCTATCTCTGCTGAACTGGAGAATGTTTCCACTACCTCGGTACCACAGTCTGATGATTCTACAACCTTCCTCAACTCAGATTCCACTTTGATGGATGATTCGGATGATTACAACCGACAAGTCCTGGATTCCACTTCATCCAAGGACAGCAGCATTGAACTTAAGAGGACACGGATCAGGAAACCCAAGGACAACAGAGAATTCCAAAAATCTGCCATGTCTGTAATTCCATTGGATGATTCTGAGTCCCAAAGTGACATTATTATCGTTCGTAGACCAAAGACGAAGGAAAGAAAAGATAGGATCAATGAAGAGACAGGCCATGCGTCACAGAGTCAGAAGAAAAACAGAGAAAGGGAACATAAAAAACAGGAGAAAAGAAGATCTCCTGCAAGGGAGAAATTTCATTTGGAGACTTCCCCCATCAGGAGCAGGAAGCTGAGGGACATAGGCACCATGTATCCGTCCCCCATCACAGTCAGCCCCCCAACTCTCCGGAGGCGCCCCAAAGAAGTAGCCATGAAGTCTGAGGCTGTGCAGACAGTCAATCGGTCTCTCTCTCCCTCTTACAGTCAGACCATGGTGATACCTGTCCCACTGATGTCTCCAGAGAGTCAGAGGAAAACTAGGAGTTCTCAGCCATCCAGGAGGGGCCAAACTGCAGGACAGAGGGGACTGTCTCCAAAATCATCACCCAATAGGTCAAACTTATTCCCTCGGGAATACACCCCTCCACGATCTAAATCTCCTTCCAGTAGGTTGACCAATCAGAAAGCTAAGGCAGAATCATATGGTGGGGGTCAGCAGAGAAATAGGTCAACATCGCCACCAAAGAACAAAATGTTTGTACCAGAGTCAGACTCGGAGTATGAAAAGTTTGTAATGAAGACACCACCCAAAAACAAAATGTTTACCCCCGAAACTCCAGACGATGAATACGCTGCCAGAATGAGAGATAGTCCAAGTAAGTACTAAATGATCTTGATAATGCTTGTTTAATTAAAAAGTAAGTAGGAATATTCTATTCTGGTGACTAAAGATTGGATGTGAATTTTAACTGTTGATGCAATTACTTTGTACATACTTTCATTTGTCCCTGTTTCATATAGAGGGCTTAGCTTGGTACATTCCCATGGGCAAGGAAACCAAACCCTGGAAAAAGCCCCTCAGAGAACGACAGGCTCATGCCGTCCGTAGCGAACCCTGGCAGCCCAGTAGCATCAATGACAACCAGTGGAGAAACATCGTAACCAGAGAGAACCTTGATAAATCCCGTGACACAAAGTTTGATCTGAATCCCGACGGAAAACTGATAGAAAACAAGGAGAATGCGATGGAGGAATCGGACGAGGACAATCTGGACACTAAACCCCTCAACAAAATGACTCTACAGGTACACTATACAACCATTGCTATTATGAGACTGTTAAAGGTGGAAAAACAAATCAATTAAGCCAATTCTTTGCAAAGCCCAGATTGAGAGATAATTTTCTTTAAATCCAAGTTTCTATATATAATAATTACATCTCTGTCAATAAATAATGGGAAACAAATTGTAGTCATTTGTATACATTGTAAAATTAACAAACAAAAAAATCTGAAGAATAAATTCATGTAAATTTTCTGTAAATACTGAGATTTTCATGTGTTTCAATATGAGAGACAAAAATGACTTGATAGCATAAAGAAATATTTCAACAATAAGAATCTGGTGAACTTCGTAAAAAAAATTTCAAACACAAATAAATGATGGTTTACAGTATGATTTATGAATTATGGTAATCAAACAAACATTTATGTATCTCATGAGTTATTTGTTTTTCAGGATGCATTCAAATTGTTAAAACAGAACACAATATCTCACGTCCGCGAGCGTCAGAAGCGAGTTACACTGGCCGCAGAGGAGAGAAAACTGACCTCTGTTCTACAGGCCGAGAGAGAACAGTTGTTCTCCGAGAATAAAAAGAAAGATGCTAATCCTGATGCTCACCCCTACAGTGGTAAGTCAAAATGGCAGGCTAAGTTAATAATGGTAAGTCAAATTGGTAGAGGTAAGTCAGAATGGTAGGATAAGCTAACAATGGTGGAGTAATGGAAGGCTAATTCAGTCCAGTAGTGGGTTAGAGTAAACACATAACAATTCAGACTTACTGCGGAGTCAGTTTAATTCCCCTAAATATAAGTTTAAAATCTTTTTTAAACCAAGTTAACATTTATAACTAATTCAAATTGGTTGTTCCTGGTATTGCACTATATGTGTTTGTTAGAGAAGTGGTAAGTCATAATGTGGGCTAAGTCAGTGGAAAAGTTGTAAGTTAAAGTGGTAGGCTAAGTCAGTGGAAAAGTTGTAAGTTAATATGTTGGCTAAGACAGTGAACAAGTTGTAAGTTAAAATGGTTGACCAAGTCATTGGAAGAGTTGTAAGTCAAAGTGGTTTTCCACTGAGTCAGGGTTAGGGTTATAATGAGTTTTATAAAATATCAATAGCAGAAAATCAGTATGGTTGACAACTAGTGGACTGTATGAATAATTTATAAATGTCAGTCCGGGTGTTTTACTGAAGTAAATGTGTTGAGTTAGTTGTCTTTTGGTAAATGGTAGATTGCATGTACCATAATAGCAGAATATATTTGTCCTTAAGCTTACATATATCTCTAAAGTTTTATATGAATGTATCTTTAAAGTTATTAAACTACGGTAACAATTATTTTTTCATTTTCCCAGAAAATCTCCATGTTCCAAAGAAAAGGTCCCTCACTAAACAAGAAATTAAAGAGCGCACAGCCAAGTAAGTGAAATTCATCTGCATACATAGGTTATAAGGAAAAACAGTTGCTGATATTGCTTCAAGAACTTATTAGTTGAAATGATTAATGAGTTTATTTTTAGTACTTTTGCAACAGATCATAGGTAAAATTTTATCCTTTCTGAGCTTTGGTATGAATTTAATGACAGGAATTTTATTTTACAGGTCATACAAGAAACTTGCAGAAGTTGTCAAGAAAAAGAACCAAGAAAAGATACAGGAAGATTATGCAATGAATCGTCTGAAGGCGAAAGTCTTTAACAGGGTAGGTACTGAGGGTCTATGATAGTATAACTAACTTACTGAATCATCTGAAAGCTAAATCTTTAACAGAGTAGGTACTGAGGGTCTATGATAGTATAACTAACTTACTGAATCATCTGAAAGCTAAATCTTTAACAGAGTAGGTACTGAGGGTCTATGATAGTATAACTAACTGAACCACCTGAAGTCTAAAATCTATGACAAGGTCGGTACTGAGGGTCTGTGATAGTATAACTAAGTTACTGAACCATCTGAAGTCTAAAGTCTATAACGAGGTAGGTACTGAGGGTCTGTGATAGGATAAGTAACTTACTGACCCACCTGAAATCTTTAACATAGCAGCTAATGTAACAGATTCAAGTACTACATAGTGCATTTGTACTCTGTATCATCATCATTGTGTTTCATGCCTGATGATGTTATATATCAAATATTCATTGTATTTTTAATGCAAACAATCTGTTTAACGTCTTTATAGCTAAATCAAGCAGTTCTAAGATATATTAATATCTCATGAATTTGATCCATGTGTTCATACAGCTGTATCACTTAAAACATTTTTTTTATCAAAAACTTAACTATATTTTCCAGAGAATTCAGAAACATGTGTTGAAGAAAAGTGCAACTCTGAGATAAAGAGATGCCTGACTCTGTGTGGTGGATATAGGATAGCTATCTGTGATATTGATATCTCTAGATCTGTTCATGCTCCTTAGACATTGTATAACATGCAGGGAGAGTTGGAGATGTCACAGTCGGAGCCATAGATATTTTGTGTAGCACACTTTGTTTAACCTTTACCTAAAATGTGAGCCAGTGTCTAGAATCCAATTTCTCATTGTCTCTTTTTTTCTTACACATATATAAGGTCAGTAAATGTAGAGAAACTGTATATGATGTTTGGTTTGTGCCATGCCCAATGGTGAAGGAGTTTATTATAAACCTTCAGGAGTTGCCTGCCCCTGATCATTTGTAGAATATTCGTACATTAGATAGATATGAAGTGTATGGTATTATTGTCTTACTGTGGATGTTATTGTCCATGGATTGGGAATATCTAATTTTTATATTTATTAATTATCTAATAAATTATTTTTGCAACTATGATTTTGAGTGTTATTTCTATAAATAAAATGAGTAGCGGGTATTTAATACATCTGAATAGCTTTCCCAAAGAAGACAACAGGATCTCCTGTTTTATAAATTTGAACAACATTTACAGCAGCTTTTTGTTGTGTAAGATTTATATACAACAATATCTGATGGTTGAGAGAAACATTTATATAACAATAACAATCTTATTGTACACATGATACTATTACAAGAGACAAGTAAATAAATGCATGATTTATCAGATGTATCCTAACAAGGCCATTATATCAGATCAAGTCCATAATCAAACTGTCTGGTGTCCTGTTTAACCACTGTACTAGACCACCACTTGCAATTCCAAGATTTTGCAATTCGAAAGTAACAATATCTGGTTGTTAACAATGAAACAATGGGTGAGCTAAGTATCCCACCAGAACCTTCTTGCCAAAGCTACACAGGCTCAAAAGCTGTCTTCAGTCAATGAACACAATTTGAAATAGCTTGTTCTCAGTCAGTCAGGTATGGGGGTACACCCCCTCACTCCTGGCATGCCTCTTCTGGATGTCTTTAAAGATTCCCTTGGCTTCCTCTCTCCTCTGTAAATACACACTTACCAGTAATAGTCTAAATTGCAAAAATATCAGTACAATGGGACAATTGTCAAGACGCTAATACAAACTGCTACTACCGGTATACACAGGGTAATCTTCTCTGCATTCATTCATTCATTCACAATTAACTGTGATAGTTTTCATTCAATTTTAAATTTATGTTAAAAGAGAGATAACCTTATATAGACTTGGGTGAATTGGATAAGCATAAACCGAGAGTGAAGGCATCTCTTTATATTGTAACAGTTAATGGGAAGGTGTTGGTTTTACTATATAAAAAAGAAAATTATGAATTGGAAGATGTTTTTTTCTGAATGTCTAGATATTAAACATGAAAGTGACTTAGGATTGTCAAATGAATAAGATGTAAGAATAAAATTAAAATCAAATGAGATCTTCACAAGGATGCAGTGTAATGAGATAAACTGGGGCTCGGACCTCAGGGAACTCTGTACACTTCTGGGAGTATATCACTGGTGTTCTGAGGCCAGATTATAGGAGCCAAACGACATCACTGCTTTTAAGATGCAGCTATGCATGCTCCTTTTAATATTTTAGACAGAAAATGAATGGGTGTAATAACTCAATAACTCTTATAGTCATGTGCCACCAAGCAATGGCTTATTGATAGCAGACAATGCCTTTAGAATCTATCATTAAGTGAAAACAGGCTCTTGTGCTCAAACAAAATATTTTAAACTAAAAGTGAATCCTTGAATATCCACAATCTCTTTAAAGAACATTAAATGTCTCATGTAGTAAGCTTTACCTATAACAACACAGGTCTCCTCTCTGTATTTGTCAATGTCACAACACCTGTGAGCCAGGTGAGCTAAATCAGCCCGCATTTCCTAGAAAAACAATTTCAAAGAGCATCAAAAAGTATTCTTCTGATGGACAAGACTTGACTTCTTCTGACCTTGATGTAGAGAGTATTAGAGAAGTAGTCCATATTCTCCAGTCTGTAGGGGTCCATCTCTGTCAGCTCAGTGAAGGCGTTGACCGCCATATCTACCTCTGTTGATAAAGGTTAAATTACATTAAATGCCGTACTGCAGGTAATTATTACAGGTATATTTGAAAAAGCACTGTTTTAAATCCACTTTTGTCAACAACTAATTAGAAATACACAAAGTACGACGTTCTTTATTCCAACCCCACCACTTCCTGAAAAGAGGCCCAGGAGCAATATTTCTGTTTTGATGGAAATTATATTGAATCAGATGCTAAAATAACTCACCACCTTTTCTAAATTATATTCTGCACAATACAAAATTGTCTAAATGTCTGTGCTTTTTATCATACAAACTGAAAATCTTTTTATCTCTATAAATATACCAGTAATATTTGGGGGGGGGGGGGGGGGGGGGGGTCATTATTCAACAAACTTGAGAAATCTACATATAAGCCGACCTTTCCTTTGAATAAATTTGTGTTTTTTCAAAGAATGTGTTTCAGTGTTAATTCTGTATGGTTCGATTTGGATTGCAAAATTTTAAAATCTTGTTCAGCCAATGAACGCAGAGTAAAAACTCAATTCACAAACTAAAGAGGGGGAGCAGACCATAATTGAAGTAAGCCCTTTTCAATTCTTAGTATTTAGTATGACATATTTGACAGTTTTGAGGTCCATCATCTTTGAAAATATCAATTATATGAAATTTGTAATTAGCTCATTAAATTGCAAAGGAAATCAAAAATAATTTTCTTCAAAAACACACAAGACAAATAAAAAATAAAGGATTATATTGGGCCATACAGCTTTTAAATAAAAACCCCAATGTAGCAAGATTGTTTTCTTACTTTACTGATAGTAGAGATTTTATTGATCAAAGGCTAGAAATTCACTGGACCTTCTACTGGAATTCGTCAATTAACCCAATACAATTTGTTTGTGGTTGTAACACTCTATTTGATTGCCTAAAAATAGTTAAGGGTTAATATCTATCAGGTTGAAAATCATGAATTTTAAGAATACTTCATAGAGACGAATGGACTACATTATCGATGAAATATTATACATATTAGGATAGTTATTTACAAGAAAACGATGTGTTTTAAATCTCAGATTTTTTTTTGAAATTTTCAAAACAATTAAAGAAAGGGGGGTGTCCATGACTCAAGTGCCTGTGACCTTACATTGCTTACACGTACATTACAAAAGGTCTTACTGTATATCAATCTGCACAACATTATTTGTACAAATTATAATCATTTTTTATCACATGTTTATCTCAATATACGGTGGATATCACTCATGGGATAAATTTTTGATATTCCACTGTGTGTTCTTGCGCCACGGGACGTCATAATTAAACATTACGTAGTTTTAGGCAAATTATTGATGTAGAATAAAAAGTCACAAAATAATTCAATTGAAAAGAGTAGAGTTGTAAATGTGCAGCATTTAATGCTGTTTCAATTTTTTTTTTATAAATTGATAAAAATACACCAGAAAATTAAGTGTTTGTTTGTTAATCTTCAAGGAACTTTTTTCCAGGCGTAAAGTTGTTGACGTCTTGTAATGAATGTGTTGTGCGGCTCACAATTATAATGTTTACAGAAAGATTGAGGTTTAACAAAAGATTGAGGTATAATTTGTGGTAAAACCTGTGATAAAAAGAATCTCTCATGATTTGCGATGGTATATGATTTTTATCCAACTCGTTGTGTGTTTTCTATCCCCTAGCCAAGGCTCGGGGATAGAAAACACACAACTCGTTGGATAAAAATCATATACCATCGCAAATCATGAGAGATCCTATATTAACACAAGAGGTTTTAAAATATTGACCACTGGTGATAAAAAATATCATATTATTAAGAATATTTTAAAGAGATACCAAGTTATATGAGTGCCAGTTATATTCTGGGTAGGAACGTTTTACACCCTTTTAAAACCAGAAATATTTACACTTATCAATAATATCAACTTATTTCTTTTAATGGCATAAATTAAATTGTTTTCTGTTTATATCAATTTTTCATTACACGTTATAATTGCATTGAAAATCAATTTAAATCAAAGTACTGAACTACTGACGGGAGTTGATTTTATTGATTATGATTTATTTTAAAATCAACGATATGCAATTTTGCATGGCAAGTAGTTCCTTAGCTTTTTTGAATAATTACGCACATTTTTTTCTAATATGAATTCTCGAGCTTTTTCGACAAGAATTCCGAGCTCTAGACGGAAGCCCCCATATGAATCATGTTGTGTAATATTTAAAGATAGAATTAACGCCATCAAACTCTACGATGCATTATGTATCAGTAATCGAAATATTTCTGGAAAATTGTATCCAAGCAATTTTTTAACAAACAAATAATAATAAAGTTTAGTCTACGCCAGTACTGGTTCTATCTTTAGATTGGATAGTCTGCCCTTGATTCCAAACGCTACCACAGTAGAAATGGCGCTTTGAAAATCAATGACAGCGAACCAGTCTTATTGAACTCTAGCGTAGGAATTGAACTCTAGCGTAGGAATGCATACGACTACAAAAAATATCTAAATTGTTCGTACCATTTAAAATCTGACTATTTTCAAGGTATTTATAAAAAAGTTTCCTTGAAAAACAATGCTTCTGAACACATTACATCGAATTTATTGATTATCTTCAAGTAATAAGTCTTGTCAGCGGTGATGATTTGTGCTTAGGTCCAAACACTTCCGTTTTGCCAGAGTAACTGCATAGGAGAGTTGAATAAAATAAACTCCCAAAAACCAGCCATAAATATAGCTTAATTAACTGTCTGCAAAAAAGTGCCCGACACAGGATATTTTAGTTTACAATCTAAGCAGGTTCTTTTTTTAAAAATCTACTTGCTTGCAAATCTCTTTACTGTATACTTTTTATGAGTTTTGTTAAAAAAAATTCCACCTATCTATATAAACTTTAAACACTGGGGTTGAAGAAGGCAAATACAAAAAAACAAAATCTTTTTTAAAGATGCCCTTTTTAAAGTTAATTAACAATTAAAAATACAAAACACTCATAAACACAGTCATAAAAGATTTATAGTTAATGCCCATCTTTATAAAAAATGTTGATCTTTAAGAAGATTACTTAATTTTTATGTCCGTAATAATGAGTCACGTGTCTTTGCATTTAAATAAAATCCCAGCAGGAGAATGAAACAAAATGAAAGTATAAATATACCCAACACCTGTAAATAGTACAAAACTTTCCACAGTTGTTAAACTTCCTTGCAATATATATGGAGTCCTTTCCTCATGAAATATAAGTGCATTACAAATGCATCAATATCTTCTTTTTTTATTAATATATATACTATGATTATTTTCAATTTGTTGATGGAATAATTGATAAAGAATAAAAATGATAGAAGTTTTTTACATATATTAATACATATTTTAAAATAACACAGATGCGAGGGAATGCAGCACATGTCGGAGTCAGTGATTGTGGGACTGTGTGAAATAGTGGGGACCTCACTACAGGTAGCCATCAGGAGGGAGACATTGGAAATCACGGAGATTGTGAGGAAACAACCAACAACGAATGATGGGATTACTGAGATGATAAGTGGAAGTAGAAGAGAAGGATTCAGACTGAAAGATAGTAGACATGATGTACTGGCCCAACAGCCACCGAGTGATCATGGACAGGTCTCAGTCTGAGTATTAAACACAGCCAATACAACCTTGATTCTCTCTGATAGTTCTGAAGGTCCACCAGGATTCACTTTACTTCAGTTACTGACTCCAACAAGATACAGAGACGTCCTGTTAGCATGTGTTAGATTGAATGGCAGAGTCTATATATCTAGTTCTATATGGAGACAATCAACTTGTTCAGCAGTAACTCCTAACTCTACTGTTCACGGACCCTGTGCTAGTGGTAATATAGCAGGGGGAGAATATGACCAAGCCTGGTGGGTTTTTTTTGCCACTTTTCGGCTCAATCTGCCTCCTCGTGGATAGACAGATGTCACTCATGGCCTGAACTTGAAATTGTCAATGACATTGTCAGAAATGGATGTCACTTTGTAGCAAAACAGATTGTTCCTACAGTTACATAAACTGTACAAGAAAGGTCTCGCTTGTCTGTTACAGAGTTCCTCTACCAGGTCCTACATCATTGTTGTCTTATATAATCCAAGACTTTCTGTTCATACAGATGAAAGACTTATTTTGTCGGAAGTTGATCATGATATAAAACTTTGCACTGAGACCTCTTCAGTTGGTACAGTTATAGAAGACCACACCAAAGCCATGCACAAAATAGAGCAGCTAATAGAGTCCCATCTAACACACTATCAAGCTGTTACATTACAGAGAGTTACAGCCACCATCCTTCAGAGCACTGCCTTTATGTCACCAAACATGTACACTAACACCGGTTGCAACAAACAGATGTATATTGCACAAAAAATGTCCTGTCACATGCTGAAATTAGCAACCAAGTTTGGATGTGTTTCTGACAGGTTGTACATTGCCATGCATTACAAGACACTCAGATACATGGAAGCTTTATCTGTAATAGAGATGACAAAGGTCAAGTTAGCACGGCCATATCTGATGTATGATGGACATGTGGACAGAGAGAGGTATACTGAGGCCGTAGGGGGACAGTCCTGGTCTACAAAGATGAGAGAGGCTGTAGCAAGGGATATCATACTTGACAAAATAATATGTTATGTCAGTGAACTTATACCAGAACAACAGTCTGCTCTACAGATCAGATTTTATTTATATTATATATCCCATTGTTTGTAATGTTACACTTCCTAGAGTTCCTGTGTTACAGACACATTGATACAACATTATCACAAGCAGCTCTGGATGAGCTACAGGTCCTAATCCACCATGATCAGGGACTGTTTATTGATGATCTAAACAGAGACATCTCCTAGGAGATCCTGGGGATCTGTCAACAGATCACAGGGAACCTCCAGGCTGCTCTATACTTATTCCAACAGTCACTGATCACACAGTCTCCATTACACCAAATACAAACTGCTACACACAGGAGAATACAGAACATAGTTCAGTCAACAACACACATTTAATTAGGGACGGCAATCTCTAACCAGTTAACTAGTTACTTGGTCGGAACAATGGCAAGCGGTTACAAAATCGGTAATCGGTTAGTTGTATAAAAAATGTATATTTTAATGAAAATTCGTAATAAAATTTGAATTTTTATCTTTCGAGACTATCTTATTTAGATATTTTTAGATCGCTCTTAGACGTTCATTGCGAGCATTGGCTATGCATGCCACATTACGTAACGTGTTTGTTTTGAAGGTGATGCTCATTTAAAGCATCAGCCAACAAGTTCCGGTATATATAGAGAGTCAAATTTTAATCCTAGTTCTGTGATCGATTGCCATCCCTACATTTAATAACTCAGTTATTTGGAATATCAGTTTAATACGAGAAACAATCAACAAAGTCAACTTTTACAGTAACTGATTAAATCATATCTACCGTTATACCAGTATATACCGTAAAAAAAAAAACATGCAGAAAATGGCAGTCCTTGCAATAGTACATTTTTTTGTATTCATACTTTTTTATATTTTCTGTAAATTATTACATTTGGGTAGTTCTTTTTGGGGATATAACGGTAATTCATATTCTTAATATCAATGATTTTTATTACTAGAAATCGTGCAGTGCTTTCCTTAATCGAAATTTACTGATATATATGTATATTTATTTAATTGTCATGCTCTATATCTCCTCTCAACAACACACAACAAAATACAGTACCAACTCTCAGCTTATCAAAACACACAACAAAATACAGGACCAACTCTCAGCTTATCAAAACACACAACAAAATACAGTACCAACTCTCAGCTTATCAAAACTCACAACAAAATACAGGACCAACTCTCAGCCTATCAAAACACACAACAAAATACAGGACCAACTCTCAGCTTATCAAAACACACAACAAAATACAGGACCAACTCTCAGCCTATCAAAACACACAACAAAATACAGGACCAACTCTCAGCTTATCAAAACGCACAACAAAATACAGGACCAACTCTCAGCCTATCAAAACACACAACAAAATACAGGACCAACTCTCAGCTTATCAAAACTCACAACAAAATACAGGACCAACTCTCAGCCTATCAAAACACACAACAAAATACAGGACCAACTCTCAGCTTATCAAAACACACAACAAAATACAGGACCAACTCTCAGCCTATCAAAACACACAACAAAATACAGGACCAACTCTCAGCTTATCAAATCACCACACACAAATCAAGACCAACTTACAGGACTTAAATTATCCCTCATGTTGTTGTAACCCATGGCGACCTGTGATACGAAGTAGGAACTCTTGTCGAACCCTTTGTCCATCAGGTGTTGATAAATCTTGAGTCCCTCCTCATTCAACTGCAGTTTCAAGTAAATGTGACCCATTAAGAAGTGTTTCATCCAGTGAGGGAAAGTGCCAGCAAATACAACAGTAGTAGATATTTAATAAAATTAGTTTATTGTTTTCAGTTATTGTATTAAATAATGTATTAAAGATTGCTTTAAATCAAATTGCTGTTATAGTAGTTAAAAGAGATTGTAACAAATTATTTTTCTACATTTTTATTAAAAGGGAGATAACTCATTAACTCCTTGTCTTTAATGAGTTACTAGTTCTTGCCAGAGAAAATTCTCAAACTTTGATCCAGTGAATTAGCAAGTTTTCATGTATGTAAATGCATTACAGAAACACCAAAAGGGTTTATTGTTGAAACAGTATTGGAACTGTTTTATTGTTTAATATTTTCTCGCTTATGTATTGATTTCATACTATCCCAATGTTTACTATCCTATATACTGGTGCGTTACATTATGACTTTAACTAATATAGAATCTAGGCGGAACATACTGTGTATCCTTCCCTGACCAAATATAGGCCCTCGGTGGAACATACTGTACATCCTTCCTTGACACTTCATTTAAATGCAGTAGTATTCTAAGAAGTCAAGTCAATTTTGAATGCTTATCTTATATTACACACAAGAAATTAAGAAAGTGAACACTTCTACAGGAAAGCAATCATTAGATATGATTGAGACTAGCAACATGTACACATATGTACACACCTGAGGAGACATCCGCAATGCAATGTCTTCAAAATATGTTTACTGCACCATTTTTCTTATAGCAGTTAGATAATACAAAAATGTCTAACAGACTTTTTTATTTAAAGATTTACTTAAAAGACTGATCTACATAATGCAAAAACATTTAATTTGATTATAAAATATGGAGCCACCCTATTGTTAAGATGAAAATGTACAGCACACAAAATAAAGAGATAATACAGCATTTTCACTTTATTTTCAAATTCCAAATGGCCATCAAATAATTAAAGCACTGAGGCGTGTTGCTCGCGAGCGCTCGCCAAAATTTGTGTTGCGGGTATAGGGAATTTTGGCGAGCAATCTCTGCTGAACACGCCGCAGGTCATACAATCATGGTGGTAACTGAGTAAACATCCAAGATTTATATGGGGGGGGGGGGGGGGGTCTGTTTTAAAAGTAAATGAATTGCTATAGGAAAGTTTGTGTGAATTAAATGAAAATACAAGAATCAAGGATAGTTGAGAGAAAAATTTATACAACTATAATGATTATATAACACTAATAAGTTGATAATGCAAGATTCCATGAAGTCAACATCGATCTGTGATAAGATTGGGCCATTTCATCAAAACTTTTAAACACTGTATTACGGTATAACAGGTTTTTGATCAACCCTTGCCCGAGGCTTGTTTAGCAGAGCGGGCACTCCCGAACGTTCCTTTAACTTTGCTGAACAGGCCTTGTCGTCATTAACCACCGGACCAGTACACATGCAATGAGAAGATTGCTTAAACAATATATAACAATATCTGGTTGTTTCTGATGATACGCTGGGTGAGCTATGTAACCCAGTAGAATCTTTTTATTAGGGCTACAAAAGCAGATTCAGTACATGAACACACTGAAACAGTTTGTTGTCTGTCAGTCCATGAACACATGGTCAGTCGTCGCCGATATCAAACTTGAGATTGACGGGGGAAAGACACACGGAGGGGGTCCTGGTGCTGATGTTGAGGGGTTTGGGACAGATGGAGCCCAGGCTGTCTCCATCCTGACGGGGTGGGGGTACGCCCCCTCACTCCTGGCCCGCCTGTTCTGGATGTCTTTAAGGATTCCCTTGGCCTCCTCTCTCCTCTGTAAATACAGTCTGAATTACAAATAACAACATATCAGTATAATGGGACAACTGGAAAGATATGCTAATACAGAGTGCTCAATACTCATGGTACTCTCCCCTCTCTCTCTCTCTCTCTCTCTCTCTCTCTCTCTCTCTCTCTCTCTCATTGTATTAATTCATTCACACTAACCTGTGATAGATTTCACCCAATTCTAAATCTATGTCAAAAGAGAGATAACCTTGTCTTGAATTGGGTGAATTGGATAAACATAAACTGAGAGTACAAACAACCCTGTATATTATAGAATTAACTGAAAGTTTTTGTTTTTACAGTAGATTTCAAGAAGAAAATATTAAAGGGACTTCTTTTTCTAAATGTCCGATACTTGGACATAAAATTACTTTCAACATCAGTGTGATGTCACATGAATAAGATGTAATGAGATATTCACAAGGATGCGGTGTAATGAGATAAACTCGGACTCAGACCTCGGGGAACTCTGTACATTTTTGGGCGGCAACGTACGCATCGTCCATGTTGTTCCTCATCAAGTGATAGTTAGCCAGGTACATGTACTTGTAGGCTTGACTCTGATCCTCAGCACTGAACGTCTGTAAACAAACTGTTTGTCTATATAACAGACCTATATAACAGTCAGATATATATAACATATCTATATAACATGTCCTATCTACAGTATCAAGTAGTTAGCCAGGTACTTGTAAGCTTGGCTCTGATCCTCAGCGCTAAAGGTCTGTAACTTAACAGTGTGTCTATATAACATATCAATATAATAGACCTATACAACAGAACTATATAACATAAAATATCTATAACTCATCAGAGGTTTATTTCTAACATGTTAGATCTGTATTTCAATTACATTTCAGAACTATACAAATTACTTGTTATACCTATTTAACAGAAAAATTTGATAGGTCAGACCTAAATTACATGTTAAATATATATAACGTGTCAGATCTATGTTACATGCTAGGTAAAGAGAACATGTTCGATGTATTTTTCTTAACGTTGGGTCTATATTTATCTTACTTTTCCAACTTTGTAAAAAACATGTCAAATATTCATTTAATGCTGTTTTTACTATTTGAATATTCATTTAATGCTGTTTTTAGTATTTTGAACATACTCAAACGATAATGTCATAAATATCAGTCTCTTTTAGGAACACAGTTTCAACAAATGTAAATGTGCAAAATGTAGATCAACATCACATACAATTACACACAAATGTGAAATAGACAGGTAATGCACGTTATATTGTGTAAATAGACCTCCTGTAACCTGAAACTGAGAGACACTGTACA
The DNA here is from genome assembly GCA_033439105.1 of Magallana nippona. NCBI lineage: Eukaryota > Metazoa > Mollusca > Bivalvia > Ostreida > Ostreidae > Magallana > Magallana nippona. The sequence goes on from CM065920.1 coordinate 40,639,260, forward strand.
TTATACTGTGTCAACAGACCCTGTGTAACCTGAAACAGAGAGGTAATCTACATTGTACTGTGTCAATAGACCTCATGTAACCTGAAACAAAGACGTGCTGTACATTATATTGTGTCAATAGACCTCATGTAACCTGAAAAAAAACCCACTGTACATTAATTTACACTGTGTCAATAGACCTAGTGTAACCTGAAACAGACAGGTAATGCACGTTATATTGTGTAAATAGACCTCGTGTAACCTGAAACAGAGAGACACTGTACATTATACTGTGTAAATAGACCTCGTGTAACCTGAAACTGAGAGACACTGTATATTATATTGTGTCAATAGACCTCATGTAACCTGAAACAGAGAGATACTGTACATTATACTGTGTCAATAGCCCTCGTGTTACCTGAAACAGACAGTTATTGTAGTGTGATAATAGACCTTTTGTAACCTGAAACAGGGAGACACTGTACATTGTAATGTGTCAATAGACCTCGTGTTACCTGAAACAGAGAGACACTGTACATTATACAATGTCAATAGACTTTGTGTAACCTAAAATAACTAGACACTGTACACTTTGCATTAGACCCCAACAGTATCTATCCATATCTATCTAGTTCATAGAATTATAAATTGGTTCTAACAGTCAGTCCTTGATAACCAGTTACTATTTTTCCTCATAAAGAAGAGAATTAATTGGGATCAAGGTATTTACATGAATGTCATCCATTTGAATCATATTTACTTAAACTTAGTGACATTGCTATCATTTTTAATTTCTTGTTTCATGAGACAAATGTACATGCTTTTCTCTATTTTCTCTGTTTTCCCTAGACTTGTATATTAATTAGTAGATTATGATATCTTGTCTTACTTTGCGAGTTTAATCAGGGCCATCCCTTCCATATCTCCGACCACGTGAGCCTTCCAGAAACATTTCTTGGCCTCCTGCAGTCGTTCTAGTTTCTCATAAGATTCACCCAGTCGTTGGGCCAAAGAAAACCAAGCACTTAGAATTGAAGTTGTGTAAGAACTGCAAGAACCTTTAGTGTTTTTAGCTCACCTGAACCGAAGGTTCAAGTGAGCTTTTCTGATCACCCGTTGTACGTCGTCCGTCCGTCCGTCTGTCCGTCTGAAAATTTTCACATTTTCGACTTCTTCTCTAAAACCACTGGGCCAAAGAACAGGGGACGTTATTGACCGAAATATGCCGTGTTTCAAATATGCACTGCACAAAACATTTTAAAAAGCCTTGAATTTATCAAATCCAATGGTACATAACTTATATGTGTGACTTAAACATATATGAAAAAATGACAATAACAAACCGTCAACCATCTCAAAAATCCATAAAACGAAATACAAATTCAAAGCAGAGCAACACGGACCTCCAAAATGATAGAGGTAGGATCAGGTGCCTAGGAGGAGTGAGCATCCTCTGCTGACCGGTCACACCCGCCGTGTGCTCTTTGTCGTAATATCATGAAATTTATGCTGAAAACTGTTCCGTTTTTAGCAAGACGTCGAAATTTTAAACGCGACGCCATGCATATTTACGCGAGAAATTACCGATTTGCCGTTAATCTGTACAAAATTGTAGACTATATATTTTCGCCTATATGACCATGTATATACTTCTGATGCATTATGCTACATTGTATCTTTTATAATCAAGTAATTTTCTGTTGATTTGAGAAACTATTCCAAGGTGTAGTGAGTCAGTTAAATACAAGTACCTTACGGCTTCCACAATGGTTATTCACCAGAGTAAAGGAAACAAAAACAATTTCTAAAGCTTTCATAACCTTTCTGATCACAATTTTAAATTTCAAATGCATGAACAATGAACTCGAAGAAGGTAAGGGGAAAGAGGGGAGGGGGTCCTCGACTGTCAGCAAGTTTGATAAGCAACCTCAATAAAAAAATATCATTGAATGAAAAAGAAATGGAAATTGGACAGGACTTGAAAGATGTTAAAAAAGAAATTGGATCTGTTCATGTTTCACATTATTGTTTGCACACACATATACACTGAGAGAGAGAGAGAGAGAGAGAGAGAGAGAGAGAGAGAGAGAGAGAGAGAGAGAGAGAGAGAGAGAGAGAGAGAGAGAGGTGTGCTACACGTGTATTTTTCTGTTTAAACAACGTAGTATACAAATCAACTTTCACACACTCAGTGTGTAAGAATCATATTATACATTAAAAACACTGTAAAATACTTTAATGTTAAACATATTTCTATTTTCTTCGGACTTGAAAAACTTTTTTATGGAAGGAGCACGTGGTGCAGCTCGCGGGCTGATTTGATTGACCGCAGGTGTAGCACGTGGACTCTGACTGAAACTGCTTTGTTGGATTCTATTAAAATGTGCATTACTTAAACGATAAAAGGGTTATTTATATATGGAAACTGAATTAAAAACAATGTCTCATATTAGTGAATTACAAGTAAAATGTACCCCCCATCTCTCTCTTAGTTTCTTCAAACAAATGATGTCTAACAAAATGTTTAAAGTGTCCGATAAAGATGAAGTAAAAAACTTTAAGACAAGATCACGGAATGAGTTTAAAGTGTCTGACAAAGATTAAGTCAAAAACTTTTAGACAAGATCACGGAAGGAACTTTATCTACCGATCCACTGATTCTACGCGCTATAAAAATGAATATACTATATGCACAGTGTAGGAACGGAAGTGTACAGCTTTGGGTAGCGCTGTTTGTCGAAACGAATAAACAAATAGATGACGTAGCTCTGCGAACAGTCGAAGATTTTAATCAAATGAATTGATAAATGGATGTAAAAGAAACTTCCTTAAAGTGATACGGTGACTCAAAATATAAGTTTTACTTTTTGATTATGACAACGGAAATCAAAAGAAATATACTAAATTTCATCATACAGAAGGTTTTTACGCATCATAAGTTGTCATCTATCGGTTAACAAGTCATTAAAACTCATCCGGAAAATGCACATGTAAACAAACCAAGTTGCTTTGGACATTGCTTTAATGTGTCACGTGATTGCGATTGCTGTCTAAAAATAGTAACAGTGGGATTGACACACTAAAAAGGATTTTGAATGTGAAGCTATTCTATGTCTGTGGTAAGAAATATGCATTCATAGAGAGTGCATTAATAAATTTATAGTTCTTGAAGACATCAGGTTTCAATGAGAGTCCACTAGCTCATGATATACATGTATGCCACGCTGCATGTTTTACATTCCCCTGCGCTTGCGTGGCTATGAAGCGGAAGGAAAATCAATATTTTTGTGTTGGCACAACACTTAATTCTTGTTTTCTCTTTTTAATTTGATATATTTACTTTTGAACACTGTTATTTTTTTAAAAGTTCACCTTTTCATATGATAAATAAAAAATGTGGAAATCGTGTAAAAATTCGATATTTGCTAAATCATGGGTTTGTGCGTCACCATGTCTCTTTAACAATTCAATACGTTATGGTAATAAACTGGCACAAGTATAAAAAGTTGTATTCCTTCTGCAACATGATTTTCAATGAACATTTTAACAATCAATATCCAAGGTCACATTCCAAATAGAAATGATTATAATTATGTACGAAAAACAATCATTACGACTGAAAAGGGGATATATAAAGGTAGATATATACCTCAAGAGAGTAATCTGACCTGGAGTTTGATGTCATTGCAAATAAAAGTAGAAAAATTCCTGAGAATATCATGAACTGTCATTACTTCATACTGTACGCGTAGCGCAATTTTAAGCATATATTTAGAAGTTTACTGTACGAATAGTTCTATGATTAAGCATTGGTTTCGAATGGTAAGTTAACTCAATAGAATGACCATTGTATAAATGGACTCATTCAAAAAATTCAATGATAAAAAACAAATATTTTTGCTGCGATTATTTTTGTAATTACATGTAGTAGTTGTTTAATCGGCCTTGCAAATCCTTTTTCAAAGCTGTCATATGCACATGAGTGCTAAATTGAAGACAACTACATATAGGTTTTGAATTAATGAGATTTAAAAGCGGAGTATTAGTACAAGTATTTATATACATGTATAAACGGACCAGAAACTTTATCAAGGAATAAGGAATCATTTTTTGAGTATTATGAGGTGATAATTTTGGTCGGGGCGTGGTCAAATCCAATAAAGCCCGAAGGGCTTTATGATAGATTTGACCAGCTCCAACCGAAATTATCACCTCATAATATTCAAAATATTATTCCTTATTACTTATATTTACATTATTTCCAATTTCTATACTTAAAAAACAACATTTTAAAGGCACTATTTTTCATCTATGCTATGTATTACAACGCGGTGCAGCCAATACCGTTTTTCGGTGATGCTATAAGAAACACTCATTTTGTGTCGCTCATTTTTTATGAAATATTGGGCTATAGGCTTCAAAATTGATTCGTAATGTTGTCACAGACAAAGACAGTTGTAAAGGTAAATATTATAAATACGCAATTGATATCAAAACCCTAATATAAAAATAACTAGATGACATCCCGCGCAAACGCGGGAAATAACATTTTTCAAATTAATGGTCTTTGTGTTTTTTTGTACACATTTATTTGTGTCCGATTTTTTTCTTACACTGTAATTGGTTTTCTTAACCTTTTTTTCTTAAGAAAAATCGAATCTTACAAACGTAATTTCTGTCAACAGAAATATCTTACCTCATTGTAATGCTCGAAACTACGCATACAGATGTTCATCTGCAAATCAAACTTACCCGTACATACTCATAAGAGCTACGCGTACAGTAAACAATATCGAGGCATGAAAAAAAAACCCTTCAAATTCAAAGAATGCATTGCTTCCTTCATATATGTAGTTTTTTTGTCTGAGAGATATCATATTGGGGAAATATTTTCACAGCAAGAAACAATATTTTTTTGTCAAAGAAATGAGAAACACTTCTCTAGGAATTTTGATTTAATTTCTTATTGAATATTTGCACTGTTTTGCTCCAATAAAAATATTTTCCAAAGAGAAATTTTAAGATTTTAAAGATTGATATGACGAGTATAAACTTATTCTAGTTTACTACCGTATAAAAATCGAGATACTGTCCCTCCAGATATTAGTTATTTGCGTATTTTCAATCTACGATGAAAATACTGTACGCAGCCCTACTTGTTCTCTTGCTTCGACAACCAGCGCCATCCAAAACTGTACACTTCCGTTCCTATACTTTGACATGTACATAGTACATCACAAACATGTATTATAGAAAATATCAAATTTAAAATTACAAAAAATATAAAACTATATATTATTCTTTTTGAGATTGTTTAGTTTCTCTTAAGTAAATAAATAAATTAAACTTTGTTTAAAATAACTCAATAAAAACAAAAAAGTATTATACTTGAATGCTCCATTTTCACGTATATATACCGGATATAACACGTTGTTGAGCCGTGTCGCATCGTGTTTCGTAAGCTTTACTGTATGTATGATTTAAGAATCAGTGGAACAATATTAGGTGCTAACAGAATAAAAACCTATCAATTAATACATTCTGCTAATCAGCTTCTAGCTCAGCGTCGATAGCGTTGTTGACGTCGATAACAGCAGAATATCATTTTCCGTAGGATATTCATTTTTTAAAAAATTCATATTGTTCACATGTGACAACCAACACCATTTTAATTGTATGAATAAATGATGAAATTATAAGCCTGCACGTAAACTATAAAAGTGGTTGTCGCATGTGAAAGTGTCTAATTTTAACGAAAACTACTCATAAAACATCATATAGTAACGCATTTGAACGAGCATTCTATGTTTAGCGCACATTAGTGACGTCATAATGAAAAATGACGTCATTTTAGTGCCTGTACGATTTAGCTAATATCATACTTAGTACAATGTACAACATCAATATCGCAGACAAAGACGTTGAAAATATCGTAAATTTTGCGGCCTTGTTCTTTAACAAAATTGGCACAAAACATCCTTACGGAAAGGGGATTAAAAACTATTAAAATAAAGGGCACAACCCTTTTTAAAAGAGAGATAATTGCGAAACAGTGAGTATAGGGTGTGTGTTAAGATTTAAAAATCTTCTTCTCAAGAACCACTTCACCAGAAATGCCAATATTTACACAAAAGCTTGTATATATAGTGAAGATTCTAAATTGTAAAAATCGTGACTCTCGGACAAAAACTGGGGCCCCAGGGGGGTTCAAAGTTTAACATAGAAATACATAGGAAACGTTTAAAAATCTTCTTCTCAATAACCACTGCATCAGAAATGCCATTATTTACACAAAAGCTTGTATACATAGTGAAGATTTTAAATTGTAAAAATCGTGACCCTCGGACCAGGCGGGATTCAAAGTTTAACATTTATAGGAAAATGTTTAAAAATCTTCTTCTCAAGAACTACAATGCAACAGTTTAGGATATTACTACGCACACATCCTTAAATAATGTAGATTCTAATTTTTAAAAATCGTGACCCCCGGACTAATACTGTGGACCAAGAGGGGTTCAAAATTTAACATTTTAAAAAATACATGTATATAGGAAACGTTTAAAAGTGTTCTTCTCGAGAACTACAATGTTACAGTTTGTGGGATTACTATGCAAGCATCCGTAGCTTATGTAGATTCATAATTGGTAAAATCGTGACCCCCGGACTAATACTTGGGGCCCCGAGAGTGGTCAAAGTTTAATATAGAAATGTATAGGTAACATGTTTAAAAATCTTCTCCTTGAGAATTACAATGCTTCAACTTGTCAGGTTACTACGTAAGCATCCTCATATAGTGTAGATTCTAAATTATAAAAGCCGTGACCCTCAATCTAATACTGGGGCTCCAAGAGGGATTCAAAGTATAAAACAGAAATATAGAGGGAAAATGTTTAAAAATCTTCTTCTAGAGAACTATAATGCTTCAATTTGTGAGATTACTATGCAAGCATCCTTAAATAATTAATAATAGTAGATTCTAAATTAATAAAGCTGTGACCACTGGACTATTACTGGGGCCCCAAGAGGGGTTCAAAGTTTAATATAGAAATATATATGGAAAATGTTTTTAAAAAGTTTTTCTCGAGAACTATAATGCTACAGTTTGTGAGATTACTATGCAAGGATCCTCAAATAAATTCTAAATTGTTAAAGCCAACCATAAACCCCGGACCAATTCAGGTGAGCCATGTGGCCCACGGGCCTCTTGTGGATGACTTATTTCTGTCAGAATAAAATTGAATTTGAAAATTACAATCAACTGAATCTGTTGCAAATATTTAAAGTATGTTGTAGTGCAAAAACTAATAGATGTTTTAAAAGATGTCTTTCAATTCTAAAATGTCAAAATAATCTATACAGTATTACATTGCTCGCACACTTTCAGTCCAAATTTATATTCAACTATATATTAACTGGGCAGGATGGTCATGTCCATTTTTAGACTATATTGATCTCCTTAAGATTAAAAGCTCTGTATTATTACTTATCAGGTTTGTTACTGACTGACTACAGAAATATATCGGGTTGATCAATCTGTAGTCAGTCAGGTTCGCCTCGCCATCTATGACATTGATCAACCCGATATATTTCTGTAGTCAGTCTGGAAATATATCGGGTTGATCAATCTCCCTAACCCTAACCCTAACCCTGATCTATGAGATTGATCAACCCGATATATTTCTATAGTCTGTCAGTAACAAACCTAATAAGTGTTTTGTTTTCACGAGGACTATCAAGTGACACATTTATTCACAAAAAGCGATAATCTACGCAAAAGTTGCCCAACATCTCGTCCAATTTAACTCATTTAAACTCTTCAAAATTATCAATCTCAGCTATCAAATACTCTTTGAAATTCTTCGCTTCACCCATGTTTACTTACAATATTTTGTTGCTATTCAATTTTAAACGTTTCCCCATTCCCTCTGCAGAAATCTCGACGCTGCCATTTTGTTCTGCTCCAGACACAACAATGTGACATCAATTCAAAGGGCAACTACTCTAATTAAAAAAAATAATTCAAAAGGGCAACTACTCTAAATATTTTAAGAATTTACGGAACACGGTTTCTGTGTTAAATAATATGAAATATCGAGATGAATAGGTAAAATTTACATTGCAGGAGGTGGCATCTTGAACCTCTCTGGGCATATTATGACCTGGTTTATTTGTTCCCAATAGGGCACTCTTTAGGAGGCCATTTTCTAAAAAAAAAAATCTCATAGGCATAGCACAGAGCATATCCATCTGACTTTACTTGATTTTTTATTTTGATATTTTTAAAACAATTTTTGTTGCATTTCTGTAGCAGTTGTATACCTTGTTTAATTAAATGTATTGTCTGGAAGACTATAGAGTCTGAGTGTCTACAGCTATTTAAGTAGATACAATTGAGTTATCACAATTATAAAAAAAAAATGTGCAAGTTTCATTGAAATCAATATAGAAAGTTATAAGTACCCACTGGTTATTCTAAAAGAATATGACACACACTTACAGACTTGCTAATGAATCAGACTTTATTTTCTACTTCAGTTCATCATTAACCCTTTACGTGAGGCATATTGGGTCTAGAATGGCCGACGTTCCCGTGCGCCAACCCAACATGTTGAGTTCAAGAAAGAAATCAGATCGTCATTTTAATCCTAAATTGAATATAAACGACCGAGTGTTTTCTTTGTGAATAAATAAAATTGGAGACTTTTAGAAAACCGGAAAAGAAAAAACGCTTAAGTAAAACTTGAATCAGTCGGATTGTGATTCCGGAATCATCACAGCGTTTTAAAGAAGGGATCGTAATCTACTAAGTATCAAACGACAGCGATTTTATTTTATGTTGACGATTTTACATTCACTATGTTTAATAAAACAAACGAGATAACCGAAGTCTGCATTACTGATTTTTCTGTACATGATCATTCTTATTTTTGAAAGTTAAGTAACCGGCGATATTGTAAAAATAGACGCCGAAATCGCCGGTCACCGGCACTTAATGAGAACCCTGAATATATACCTTAATATCTGGGCCTGTCTGTAGTAATACATGTACAAACAAAAGAATGGCATCTTTAGAATCAAACATCTACCTTAATTCCTGGACCTGTCTGTAGTAATACAAACAAAATAATGTTTTTTCAAGGATCTTGTACGTCTGTCCCAGACCAAACCAGGCTTGGTAATCTCTGATGTTGATTTCTGTAAAGAAGTATATGTACCGCTAAAATTCATTTTTGTCAAATTTGTCTATCTAATACACTCATTACTCCATCTATTTGATTTACAGCAATTAATTTTTTGTTTCCTTGTTTTTAACCTACCCTCAAAATTTGAAATACCAGTACTATGCCAGAGGCTAAAATGCTATCCTCTTTATTCCAATTTTTTCTTCAATTTTCAGTCTGCATAATCTTGTTTGTAAGTCTTAATCTACTTCCCCATTTATGGCCCGTTGACTTAAATAGAGATTGCAATGGCCTGACTGCAAACAAATTCCATCCAATTGTCTGTCTGTCTATCTGCATTTCTTTCCCATCCTATGACCTGTAAACCTCAGACAAAGCCTGTATGTAGACTTCACTTATCTATAGGCTGTCTTTAGATATCACTAACCTTTAGCCTCTCTGTAGACCTCACTAACCTATAGCCTGTCTGTAGGCCTCACTAACCATAGCCTATCTGTAGACAGCACTAACTTATAGCTTGTCTGTAGGCCTCACTAACCCTTAACATGTCTGTTGGCTTCACTAATCTATAGTATGTCTCCAAGTCTCACTAACCTATTGCCTGTCTTTAGTCCACACTGACCTATAGCCTGTCCTTAGACCTCACTAACCTATAGCCTGTCTGTAGATCTCACTAACCTATAGCCTGTATGTAGGCCTGGATGGCGCCTGTCGTGTTCTTCAGCTCCATGAATTTGTGTCCCATCAGGGTCCAGGCGGACAGATACTGGAGGTTCAGCTTTAGGGCTAGCTGGAAATACAGCACCACCTTCTCATGCTGCTGCCGCAGAGAGTAGTAATTACCTGATACAGAAAATTCCTTTCATAAAACATGTCAAGAGCTGACAACTCAACAGTATAAAGCTAGTGTTCCGAGGTCGGATTCTACAAGTCAAAATACAACATTCAATTTGCTTTTAAGATGCAGCTATGCATAATCCCATTAATACTTTTAAGCAGTAAATGAATAGGTTTAATAACTCAAAAACTCTAAATAACTCTAATAGTCATATGCCACTAAGCAATGGCTTTAGAATCTATCATTATGTGAAAACAAAATATCTTAAAGTGAATCCTTGTATATCCACATTCTCTTTAAATAACATTAGATGTTTCAAGTAGTAAGCTTTACCTATAACTACACAGGTCTCATCTCTGTATTTGTCAATGTCACAACACCTGTGAGCCAAGTGAGCTAAATCAGCCCGCATTTCCTAGAAAAACAACTACAAATAAATTTAACACTTTAGCATCTTTGAATAGATTCTTCTGATGTAGAGAGTATTGGAGAAGTAGTCCATATTCTCCAGTCTGTAGGGGTCCATCTCTGTCAGCTCAGTGAAGGCGTTGACCGCCATATCTACCTCTGTCAACAAAGGTGAAAAAACTACAGGTAATTATTACAGGTACATTTGAAAAATCACTGTTTTCTATCCACTTTTGTCAACAACTACAGTAAAACATGATTATAATGAAGTGCGAGGAATGGATGACTTTGCTTCGTTTAAAGCAACATTTGTTATATATCCGTCAAATTTACAACATGTAATAGTCACTTCACTATAAGCGTCAATTCATTATAACCATGTTTTACTGCAATTAGAAATAAATAAAGTACTACCCAAAGTTATTCCTTATTCCAACCCCACCAACCCCATAAAAAGAGGCCCAGGAGCAATATCGCTGACCTGATGGTAATCATATTGATACTGAAATAGTTCACTATCTTCATAAATAATACACTGCACAAAACGAAAATGTCTTATTGTCTATGCTTTTTAGCATATAAACTGATCATTTTTTATCACTATAAATATACTTTTAATATTTTTCTCATACCCTTTAATGATAATTTTCTTCAAATTTACAGAAAATAGCCATCATATCAAGCTCTTTCTTTCTTTCCATACATTTCTAGAAAATTATAAAGAGTAAACTTCAAAATTATTTACAACCTTTAAATGATTACAAATTATTTCTTTTCATGGCATGAATTAAAATATTTTCTGTTTATATCATTTTTTATTACACATATTAATATGAGTGAGTTAAACAATCAATTTAAAAATCTGAACAGTAAAAAATAGCTTAATTGACTGTGTGCAAAATATTACCCGAATCAAAATAGTTTAAATCAAATTTTAATCATTATTTTTTTTTAAATCTACTTGCGTGCAAACCTGTTTACTGTCTACTTTTTTACAAACGTTTATAAAAAAAAATATTTCCATCTTACTAACTGAACTTTAAACAAGGCAGACTCACAATTTTTTTTAAAGGACTCGAAACTTAAAAACCCTAGTATTACACATTCATTAAAACTTCAACCCCCCCCCCCCCCCCCCCCCCATTGATGTTATCTCCCAACGCTTCAGAATACCCCTATTTCAATATTTATCTCCAAAAAGTTTATACTTGATGATCATCTTTATAAAAATTGTTGATCTTGGATATAAATAAGCCTTAAATATATGGATTACTTTTTATGTTCAGAATAATTAACATTATGTGCGTGATGGGTTTTCATACGTACTCGAATAGGTTTCGGGTCACGTGATCAGGTAATATAAATAGTAGGACCATGCAGTGGCGTGGCACTCTAGGCTCGCTCGCTAGTTGTGATTTTATGTAAAATGGCAGATGATATGGAAAGCGTTGATTTTGGGCTGACAGATAGTTGTTAATATGTGTTTTTGTGTAAAATAAAATAAACGCTAGCGAGCAGCGTAATACTTGTTGTTTTTATTCATTTAGCACTTTATTGTTTTATATTCGGGCGAATGTAGTGAGGGAGAATATAATGAGTCATATGTCTGCACTGAAATGAAATTCCGGGCAAATGAAACAAAATGAAAGTACAAAAAAAAAAAAAACAGCACCAAGAAATAGTATAAAACTTTCCACAGTTGTTAAATTACTTCCTATTAAATATGGAGTCCTTTCCTCGCGAAATGTAAGTACATCCTATATGTATCAATATCCTCTTTTTTATATATATACATGTACTGTGATTATATTTTCAATTTGTTGATGCAATAATTTTATTAAGAATAAAATTGATAGTTTTTATTATATATTTTAAAATACTGACAGAGGTGAGGGAATGCAACACATGTCAGAGTCGGTATTTGTGGGACTGTGTAAGATAGTGGGGACTTCACAACAGGTGGCCATTAGAAGGGAGGGGGTTTACATCCAGGAGGTGGTGGGGAGAGAAGTTAGACCTGATGGGAAAATTCAGATGATGAGTGGAAGTACAAGAGAAGGATTCAGACTGAAAGGATCAGATCTTGACATGATGTACTGGCACAACAACCACCAAGTGATCATGGACATGTCTCAGTCTAAGTATTACAACACAGCCAATACAACCTTGATTCTCTCTGACAGTTCTGAGAGTCCACCAGGATTCACTCTACTTCAGTTACTGACACCAAGAACAGACACAAATGTTTTTCTAGCATGTGTCAGAATAAATGACAGGATTTATATATCTAGTTCTACATACAGACAGTTAACTTGTTCTTCAGTAGTGCCTAATTCTACTGTACATGGACCCTGTGGTAGTGGTGTCTCTGCAGGAGGACTAGAATATGACACTGCCTTTTGTTTTGTTTGTGACTTTTGGCCTCCATCTGCCTCCTCATGGATAGACAGATGTCACTCGTGGCCTGAACCTAACGTTGTTAATGACATTGTCAAAAATGGATGTCACTTTGTAGCAATAGGACACCCATTAGGACAAAATGAAAACCTGAAGTGGAGAATTTCTTTTTCTCTAGCAGAATATAAACTTGTGTATTCAATGAACCACAGCCAATTTTTAACTTATGGATTGTTAAAACTTTTCTTAAAAGAAGTTATAAATCAACAATCAGAAGAAACCAATAAACTGTTGTGTTCCTATCACATGAAGACAACAGTTTTTTGGGCGATTCAACAAAACACACTACCTCACTGGTGTCCACAAAATCTCCTGGTCGGTTTCTGGGTCTGCTTCAATCTCCTCCTTAAATGGGTGTATGAGGGAATCTGTCCTAACTTTTTCATCCCACAAAACAACCTGTTTCTGACAAAGGTCCGTGGCTCAGCACAAAGCAGATTGTTCCTACAATTACATGAATTGTACAAGAAAGGTCTTGCCTGTCTGTTACAGAGTTCCTCTATCAGGTCCTACATCATTGATGTCCTGTACAATCCTAGACTTTCTATTTGTATGGATGAGAGACTAATTTTGTCTGAAATTGGTCATGATGTAGAACTTGTCAGTGAGTCCTCTAAAATTTGTATATTTAGGCAACAAGGCTTTAAAGCCATACACACAATAGAACATTTGTTAGAGTCACCCCTGACACACTATCAAGCTGTTTTGTTACAGACACTTACAGCCTTTACATTTCAGAGTACTGCTTTTGCATTACACAACATGTACAATGACACAGGTGTCAACAAACAGGTGTATATTGCAGACAAAATGTCTTGTCACATGCTGAAATTAGCAGCCAAGTTTGGGTTTATTTCCAACATGTTGTACAGTGCCATGTATTATTACAAGACATTCAGATACAGGGAAGCTTTATCTGTTATAGAGATGACAAAGGTCAAGTTAGCACGGCCATATCTGATGTATAATGGACATGTAGACAGAGAGAGGTATACTGAGGCTGTAGGGGGACAGTCCTCGTCTACAAAGATGAGACAGGCTGTAGCACGGGATTTATTACTAATGAACGAAATCTGTTATATCAGTGAACTAATACCAGAACAACAGTCTGCTCTGCAGAACAGAAGGCCTACATTATATATTCCAGTGTTTGTAATGTTACACTTCCTAGATTTTCTGTGTTACCGACACATTGATACAATATTATCACAAGTAGCTCTAGGTGAGCTACAGGTCCTAGTCCACCATGATCAGGGACCGTTTGTAACTGATAAAGACAGAGACATCGCCTGGGAGATCCTGGGGATCTGTCAACAGATGACAGGGAACCCCCAGGCTGCTCTATACTCATACCAACAGTCACTACCACAGTATCCATGGAACAACATACAAACTGCTACACAGAGGAGAATACAGGATGTGGTTCAGTCAACACCATACCAGTAAATAAATCAGTAATTTGGAATATAAGACCAAGATTGAAAAGTCATCAACAAAGACAACATTTACAGTAACTGTTTAAATTAGTTCTACCGTAATAAATAAGAAAAAAATCAAATATGCATCAAATGACATTCCTTACAATTGTACATTATTTGCATTCATACTTACTTAATATTGTCTGTAAAGAGTTACAATAGGCTAGATCTTCTTTTCTGGCATATCACAATACTTCATATTCTTAATATCAATGATTTGCTAATTTGTTACTAGAAATCTTACAATGCACTCCTTGATTGCAATTTAGAGATACATTATATATTAAATTATAATGCTCTAGGCCTATATCTCCTCTCAGCCTATCAAATCACAAAACACAATGCAGGACCAACTCTCAGCCTATCAAATCACACACCAAATGCAGGACCAATTCTCAGCCTATCAAATCACACAACAGAATGCAGGACTAACTCTCAGCCAATCAAATCACCTGACACTAATGAAGACCAATTCTCAGCCTATCAAATCACTAGACACAACACCATTCTCTCACCAGAGGTCGTGCTACACAAGCTTTGCTTACACACCTGTCAATGCCCGATGTACAAAATTCTTGTACAAACTGAAACGATGGGCAAAAAATATATAAAATCGATGTATTTACTTCTTTTATCAATAAATATGATTATAAGTAAATCAATTTAAATCTGTAATATTTTTATTCATTTTTATTTCAAAGTTACTGGGAGAACTATTTTGCGGAGGTAAAAATTAAAATCTGATCACATGATCTAGTTTGACAGATGTTTAAAAGTTTTGAAAAATCAGTTTCTGCACGCTCAAAAATCATCGTTGATTTTACAAAAAATCAGCACCAATGTAATCCCCTATGATAACTTTAAATTTGCCTACAAAGTTTTTGTCCGTTAATATCCTCCCTTCAAGCTGAGAAACGAATCAACAGTGCCATGTGCTTGCCATGCTTGTTTTAATAATGTTACAGACTATTTTCCAGCGTTGATAGAAGTGTAAGCAAAGCTTGTGTAGCACAACCTCTGGTGAGAGAATGAAACAACACAGGACCTACCTCTCATGTTGTTGTAAGCCATGGCGACCTGTGACACAATGTAGGAACTCTTGACAAACACTTTGTCCATCGGGTGTTAATAAATCTTGAGTCTTTCAACTGCAGTTCCAGGTAAATGTGACCCAGGAAGAAATGCTTCATCCAATGGTTGAGGAGGAAAAGGGCCGGCAACTTCAACAGTATCAAGGCAGTTAACATTTGTGCATATATGTAATTAGTTTATTGTATTTAGTTATTGTATTATTGTATCAAATATTGTCTAAAATCAAATTACTGTAGTTGAGAGATTGTAATAAATCAGCTACAACAGAATCAATGCATTTGGCAGTTGCACGGGGATTTAATGAGATCAGTTTGTTATACATGTATTCAGTTATTTTATTTTTGTATCAAAGATTGCTTCAAATCAAATTACTGTACTGTAGTTAAAAGAGATTGTAACAAATCATTTTCTGTGTGGATTTAAGATCTAATCAAATCAATTTATAAATATAAGGGAGATAACTTACCGACTCCTTGTCTTTGATCAGTGTTACTAGTTCTAACCAATATAAGGGAGATAACTCACAGACTCCTTTTTTTGATGAGTGTCATTACTTCTAACTAGTATAAGGGAAATAACTCACCAACTCCTTGTCTTTGATGAGTGTCACCAGTTCTAACCAATATAAGGGAGATAACTCACTGACTCATTGTCTTTGATGAGTGTCACTAGTTCTAACCACACCCCCAGTGCAGTGGTTCAAAGTTCATCGCAACAACAAACACTTCTACAGCTTCTTTCAGTAAATCCAGCTTTTTCAACAACACAACGTATCTGTAAATCAAACGCTCTTAGAGAATTAATAAAAAACCATCATTTTAATTTTTAAAAAGGATTTTTTCTACTTTATCTTGACTTATGTCCAGACAACTGCCATAGAGTGATCTGTCTTACAAATTGATACTCTTACCTAAAAGAAGAAACTCCTACTTACATATACAGAATCCATCCAGTTCTTTTATGACATATTTCTTGGCTAGCTCTGTTTTCAGAGTGTGTTCATTCTCTAGTTTGTATGGAGGACCTTGAAAGAATGGAACATTTATTTAATGTCCATAACCTATGTCATTTACAAAACAGCTTTGACAGAAAACTGCAAAAAATAATCACAGGAATATGGAAAAATCAATCTAATCAGGTTTTGACTGTTAACAAAACAACTGACAGACAACTTTTAAAATTGAATCCGGAGCATTGTCCAGTTTCCTCTTTTCATCAGCTAGATATCTGCCATACATGTGAATAAAGTGCGCTTTTTTGTTCTTACAGTCTTAGACAAAGAAGGCTGCCCGGTCATACTCCATGAGATCTCCATGAGATCAAAGAAACTAGAAGCCCGGCAAAACTTGTCATATTCCTTAACAAGAGGCCAATAGGCCTTAACGGCCATACACAAACTTGTCGAGGATATATATATGCATTTAATTAAGTTTCATAATAAAAAAAATAATAATATTGTAATGACGACCACCTCCCTGCCTGTAATCTTTCAAAAAAGACTATGAAACCTAAACTTTTAGCGAAACACTTAAAGATCATAATAGAGTGCATGACCTGATATTGAAAAGGTGCAAGACTCTGATAGAAAATAATTTTCCCATATTTGTTAACTTTCAAAATAGGTTTTATGTGTATATGTTTTCATAGATAAACTAAAACAAGGTGGCTAGTATAATGTTTTATTTAAAACAACCTCCAATCCCCTATCCCCAAGGGCAGACAGAAACTCTCCCTGTGGGCATTTAAACAAAACAAAAAAAAGCTTTACAACCTATCAGGTGTTTCTCACTTTTTCTGTTCCAGCTTTTGAATATTCAACCTTCATTGACATTTAATCACCATCTGGCATTTTTTACATGCACTGCTTATCAGTGATTTTGGTTTTACGTTACTATCAACAAGTCTATTTGTTTATTTAGAAAGTTCAAAAACTCTTTTTGTTTCAAATGATAAACATAGGTAATCACAGATAACAAAGCTCAACGAGATGAGGCATCATCTTTATGAGGCATCACCTATATTACAATATCAAATGATATAATATCATGTGGTACAATAATATATCATATAATACAATATCATATTTTACAATCTCGTATCATAATATACAATATTTTATGATACAATATTATATGATATATATTATAGTGATGCCTCATAAAGGTGTTGCCTCGTCTCGGTGAGCTTTGTAATCTGTGATTACCTATGTTTTGTATATTATGATAATATATTATATCATAGTTCGTGGACATCATAACCATGCATTCAGTTTTTTCCCACATGTGTGGGAGTAAAGAGGAAGATTTTCTAAGATTTAATACATTTTCCCAATATGGCTATATTGCGCCCGCCCTATATAGGGCCTAAACCCCATGAATCATGAATTTCACAATTTAGGTAGAAGACTTCATAGACATCATAACCATGCATTTAGTTTTTGACAAATTGTGGGAGTAGAGAAGATTTTTGAAAATTTGTCTTTTTTTGCATATTTGGCCCCACCTGTGGCGCCGCACGGGTGGTAGAGCCATGAATTTCCCAATTTAAATTTCTCTTACCATAGAGATGCTTCACACCAAAAATGGTAACCATTGGCCTTGTAGTTTTCAAGAAGTTAAAAATGTAAAATTGTTAACTGATGTCGCACGACAGACGACGCACAACGCACGACGACGGACGAAAACCAATTGCAATAGGTCACCTGAGTCACTCAGGTGATCTAATAAAGTCCTTATAAAATCACTTAATATCACAACACAGGACCTACCTCGCATGTTGTTGTAAGCCATGGCGACCTGTGACTCGAAGTAGGAACTCTTGACGAACCCTTTGTCCATCAGCAGGCATGTTCATGAAACTTTCCCAAGATATGACCTGAGTGTGTTCCTAAGATATGACTTAGGAACATCTTAAGATCAACTTAGGAGACGTCTTAAGATGTAGCTCGACGGTATCTTAGGAACATCTTAAGTTAGGATATCCTAACATTCTACAACCATTCTTATTTTTCACATTCATTCATACAGATCGAATATGAGAGACTTGTGTAGGGATAAATCATTAAATATTTTGCCAGAGAAAATTGTACGTGTCGGTAGTTAACACAAAAGGCCTAAAACCAGTAATTTTAATGTATACATTTAAAAATGTATATTTGCCTAAATATATATGTGTCCAATAACAACAATAACAATTAAGTTTTAAAAACAAAAAGAAAAAAACAAAACAAAAACCAAAAAAATACCCCCCCCCTTTGAAATCCAAATGACTGCTTTTTTTAAAGAAAATATGTATCAAGACAGACTTGGCTTACAAAAAAAATTATTTATACAACACGTGTGCATTCTTTAAGTGTAAATTAACATTTGATAATCTTGTCATTCAAGTACATGCAATACATAAACACGCGCTTTTCGTAGAATTTAACGTTACATGTAGAAACACACACGTACAAACTCAGCCAATTTCCCTTTAATCTGCAATATATTGAATACACGAACATGTTAAATAAGAATATTTTAAAGATTATTTTTTCAGAATGAAGTTATAAAAATTAAGAAGGATCACGCCTGGCTTATACATATAAATCGATGTATACATTTACTTTTTAGCCGAGGACATTTGAATAATTTTTATCCAAAAGTATTCAAAACAATGAGTGTAACTCACTTGGTGTACAATGTAGATATTAAAAATTAATGAATAATTTTCATTCGCCAAACAGAGACAGTATTTGCGACAAAAAATGCTTATCAGGCAGGCATGTAGCAACGGGAATCGAAGGGGGTGATCGTTAGGGGTTCCTCTCCACATAATTTTGTAAAAATGAACGTACATGATAGAATAATTGACTATGCCCCCACCCCCCTCACGGATTGGGAATTTGAGGTTTGTCGGAAATGCTGGAACTGCATTAGTTTACCAGTTTTAAGAAAAAGCATAACAACAGTTTCAAAATCTCTAAAAACTTGATTTTACAGCCTTAGGATGGTCTTAGGACATGGTAAGTGATGTCCTAAAGTTAAGACGAAATTTAGGAGAGCTTCGAGAAACGGACTTAAGACTAAGACGTATCCTAAGATGTACTTAGGACACACCAGAGTCCTAAGATAGCTTTGTGAACATGCCTGCAGGTGTTGATAAATCTTGAGTCCTTCCTTATTCAACTGCAGTTCCAAATAAATGTGACCCAGAAAGAAATGCTTCACCCAGTGATTGTGGTGGATGGGAGAGTGCCAGCCACTACTACAGTATAATAGCAGTATTACAGATATTTAAGAAAATCGGTTTATTGTGTTCAGTTATTGTATCAAATAATGCATTAAATTAAAGATTGCTTCAAATCTAATTACTGTTATTGTAGTTAAAAGAGATTGTAATAAATTATTTTTCTGGGAAAAAAATGAACTAAATCTACATTTTGAATTAAAAGGGAGATAACTCATTAACTCCTTGTCTTTAATGAGTTACTAGTTCTTGCCAGAGAAATTGTCAAACTTTGATCCAGTGAATTAGCAAGTTTTCATGTATGTAAATGCATTACAGAAACACCAAAAGGGTTTATTGTTGAAACAGTATTGGAACTGTTTTATAGTTTAATATTTTCTAGCTTATATATTGATTTCAAACTATCTCCATATATACTATCTTATATGCTGATGTTTTACATTATGACTTTAACCAATATAGAACCTCGACGGAAAATACTGTGTATCCTTCCTTGACACTTCATTTAAATGGAGCAGTGTTCTGAGAAGTCTAGTCACTTTTATATGCTTATTCTATAACACACACACAAGAAATTAAGGAAGAAAACACTTCTACAGGAAAGCAATCATTAGATATAATCGAGACTAGCAACATGTACACATAAGTACACACTTGAGGAGACGTACAGTATGTAATGTCTTCAAAATATGTTTACTGCATGATTTTTCTTATTATTATTCTTTATTTAAAGATTTACTTAAAAGACTGCTCTACATAATGCAAAAACATTTAATTTGATTATTAAATATGGAGCCACCCTATTGTTAAGATGAAAATGTACGGCACACAAAATAAAGAGATAATACAGCATTTTCACTTTATTTTTTTAGTTCCAAATGGCCATTAAATAAATAAAGCAGAGGTCATACAATCATGGTGGTAGCTTAGTTTATATCCTAGATTTATTAGGGGGGGTCTTTTTTAAAAGTAAATGAATTGCTATAGGAAAGTCTGTGTGAATTAAATGAAAATACAAGAAACTAGGATAGTTGAGAGAAAAATTTCTACAACAATAATGATCACATAACACTAATAAGTTGATACTGCAAGATTCTATGAAGTCAACATCCATCTGTGATAAGATTTGGCCATTTTATCTAAACATTAAAACATTGTATTTTAACAGGTTTTTGATCAACCCTTGCCCGAGGCTTGTTAAGCAGAGCGGGCATTAACAAATTCCCCTTTAACTTTGCTGAACAGGCCTCTGGTGTCGTCATTAACCACCGGACCAGTACATGCAATGAGAAGATTGCTTAAACAATATATAACAATATCTGGTTGTTTCCGATGATACATTGGGTGAGCTACGTAACCCACGGGAATCTTCTTATCAGGGCTACAAAAACTGACTTCGGTACATAAACACACTGTAAAATAGCTTGTTGTCTGTCAGTCCATGAACACACTTTGAAATGGCTTTTAAGGTCAGTCGTCACCGATATCAAATTTGAGATTGACAATAATTGACTTTAGTACATGAACACAATGTCAAATGGCTTGTTGTCAGTCCATGAATACACAGTTTAATAGATTGCTATCAGTCAGTCCATTAACACATTGTGAAATAGTTCCTGGTCAGTCGTCGCCGATATCAAACTTGAGATTGACGGGGGAGAGACACACTGAGGGGGTCCTGGTGCTGATGTTGAGGGGGTCGGGACAGATGGAGCCCAGGCTGTCGTCCATCCTGACAGGGTGGGGGTACGCCCCCTCACTCCTGGCCCGCCTGTTCTGGATATCTTTAAGGATTCCCTTGGCCTCCTCTCTCCTCTGTTAATAAACATGTAACAGTCTGGTAACAAATATCATCAATATATCAGTAAAATGCAAACAATTGGGAAGATTTACTAGTACAAACTGCTACTATACACTGGGATATCTTCTCTCTTTGTATTCATTCTTTCATTCATTCACACCTACCTGTGATAGATTTCACCCAATTTTAAATTTATGTCAAAAGAGAGATAACCCAATCTTGAATTGAGTGAATTGGATAAACATAAACTGTTTCTGAAAATAACCCTGTCTGTTATAGAATTAATTGAAAGTTTCTGGTTTTACAGTATATCTAGAAAAAAAATGAATGGAAAATGTTTTCTGTCAAGATACTTAGACAAGAAAGTAACTTAGGATTGTCAAACGAATAAGATATAATGAGAAAAAATTGAAATCAAATGTGATCTTCACAATAATGTGATGAAATGAGATGAACTTGGACTCAGACCTCGGGGAACTCTGTACACTTCTGGGCGGCAGCGTACGCATCGTCCAGGTTGTTCCTTATCAGGTGATAGTTAGCCAAGTACTTGTAGGCTTGGCTCTGATCCTCAGCACTAAATGTCTGTAAACAAACAAAGATTCTACATAACAGATCCATAAAACATGTCAGATCTATATAACTTGTCAGATGTTTATCTCTAACATGTATTTTCATATTTATATTTCAGAACCATATAAATAACATGTTATACCTTTATTACATATGATTAGACCTATATCACATGCCAGATCTATATTACATGTCAGGTCTTAAGAGCATTTCAGATGTTTATCTCTAGCATGTTAGATCTATATTTATAATATTTTTCAGAACTCTGTAAATAACATGTCAATTACTCATTTATGCTATTTTCAGTATTTTAAACATACAAATGATAGTCTCTTTTGGGAATACAATTTCAACAAATCTAAATGTACACAATTATGTATCCATCACAAACAATTATATCCCATTGATGTGACCTATTGACCTTGCTGTGACCTACTGACCCCCATTCGGTTGGCCTCGTTGATGTACTCTGTGTATGCTGAGGCTGCCTGGTCCTCTTCATTGAGGCGCTCATGCAACCTGAAACAGACAGACATTGTACATCATATTGTGTCAACAGACCTTGTGTAACCTAAAACACACAAGCACTGTACATAATACTGTGTCAATAGACCTTGTGTAACCTGAAACAGACAAACACTATACATTATACTGTGTCAATAGACCTCGTGTAACCTGAAACAGACAGACACTGTACAATATAATGTGTCAATAGACCTCGTGTAACCTGAAACAAACAGACACTTTACATCATATTGTGTCAATAGACCTTGTGTAACCTGAAACACACAGGCACTGTACATAATACTGTGTCAATAGACCTTGTGTAACCTGAAACACAGGCACTGTACATAATACTGTGTCAATAGACCCCGTTTAACCAGAAACAGAGAGACCCTGTACATTACACTGTGTCAATAGACCTCCTGTAACCTGACACAGACAGAGATTGTACACTATACTTTGTCAATAGACCTCGTGTAACCTGAAACAGACAGACACTGTACATTATACTTTGTCAATAGACCTCGTGTAACCTGACACAGACAGACACTGTACACTTTGTATATACATGAATTTCATCCATTTCAATCTGATTTACTTAAACTTAGTGACATTGCTATCATTTTAATCTCTTTTCTCATGAGACAAAAGTACATGCTTTTCTCTATTTTTTCTGTTTTCCCTAGACTTGTATATTAATTAGTAGATTATGATATCTTGTCTTACTTTGCGAGTTTAATCAGGGCCATCCCTTCCATATCTCCGACCACGTGAGCCTTCCAGAAGCATTTCTTGGCCTCCTGCAGTCGTTCTAATTTCTCATAAGATTCACCCAGTGCCATGGCCATTCTTGAGTCGTTGGGCCTAAGATAACCAATCAGAAAACAACGAAATGAGGTATTAACAACACTCTAGTTAAAACGACACCACTTACTACCGCTTAGAATTCAAGTTGTGTAAGAACAGAAAGGCAAGAACATTTAGTGTTTTTTATCACTAAACTTTGTCAGAATGATATGAATTTGAAAATTACATTCAACTGAATTTGTTGTAAATATTTAAAGTAAATTGTGGTGCAAAAACTAATAGATGTTTTATAAGATGTCTCTATTCTGACAGATTAAAGTCAAAATAATTAATATACAGAAACTTTAATTTAAGTCCAAATCGATACCGGTATTCAACTATGTTAAGAGGGCAAGATGGTCTTGGCTATTTTTAGACCACATTTATATATATTTCTTTAATAAATAATTTATGGCCAAAAAAACATATTTGAAATTGTAAAGTAAATGTGATAGATAACTATCTAGCCTCCTTAAGCATTGTGGAAATATATTAGGTAACATCAATATATATTAGATCTACATTTACGTTAATTTCTGGGCCTGTCTGTAGTAATACAAACAATAGAACGGCATCTTTATAATCAAACATCTACCTTTACTTCTGAGCCTGTCTGTAGTAATACAAAAAATAGAACGGCATCTTAAGAATCAAACATTTACCTTAATTTCTGGGCCTGTCTATAGTAATACAAACAATAGAAAGGCATCTTTATAATCAAACATCTACCTTTACTTCTGAGCCTGTCTGTAGTAATACAAAAAATAGAACGGCATCTTAAGAATCAAACATTTACCTTAATTTCTGGGCCTGTCTATAGTAATACAAACAATAGAAAGGCATCTTAAGAATCAAACATTTACCTTAATTTCTGGGCCTGTCTGTAGTAATACAAACAATAGAATGGCATCTTAAGAATCAAACATTTACCTTAATTTCTGGGCCTGTCTATAGTAATACAAACAATAGAAAGGCATCTTAAGAATCAAACATTTACCTTAATTTCTGGGCCTGTCTGTAGTAATACAAACAATAGAATGGCATCTTAAGAATCAAACATTTACCTTAATTTCTGGGCCTGTCTATAGTAATACAAACAATAGAATGGCATCTTAAGAATCAAACATTTACCTTAATTTCTGGGCCTGTCTATAGTAATACAAACAATAGAATGGCATCTTAAGAATCAAACAGCTACCTTAATTTCTGGGCCTGTCTATAGTAATACAAACAATAGAATGGCATCTTAAGAATCAAACAGCTACCTTAATTTCTGGGCCTGTCTATAGTAATACAAACAATAGAATGGCATCTTAAGAATCAAACAGCTACCTTAATTTCTGGGCCTGTCTATAGTAATACAAACAATAGAATGGCATCTTAAGAATCAAACATTTACCTTAATTTCTGGGCCTGTCTGTAGTAATACAAACAATAGAAAGGCATCTTAAGAATCAAACAGCTACCTTAATTTCTGGGCCTGTCTATAGTAATACAAACAATAGAATGGCATCTTAAGAATCAAACAGCTACCTTAATTTCTGGGCCTGTCTGTAGTAATACAAAAAATAGAATGGCATCTTAAGAATCAAACATTTACCTTAATTTCTGGGCCTGTCTATAGTAATACAAACAATAGAATGGCATCTTAAGAATCAAACATTTACCTTAATTTCTGGGCCTGTCTATAGTAATACAAACAATAGAATGGCATCTTAAGAATCAAACATTTACCTTAATTTCTGGGCCTGTCTATAGTAATACAAACAATAGAAAGGCATCTTAAGAATCAAACATTTACCTTAATTTCTGGGCCTGTCTGTAGTAATACAAACAATAGAATGGTATCTTTAGAATCAAACAGCTACCTTAATTTCTGGGCCTGTCTATAGTAATACAAACAATAGAACGGCATCTTAAGAATCTCGTACGTCTGTCCCAGACCATACCATGCTCGGTAATCTCGGATGTTGATTTCTGAAAAAAAGTATAAATACCCCACTGAGATATAACCTGTCTTTAGGTCTTAGTAGCCTGGAGCCCATCTGTAGGCCTCACTAACATATAGCATGTAAAATATATTATAGTTTGCCTCTAAATTTTTTTTTACCCATAACCAGGTCTGAAGCCCTCACAAAACTATACTCTGTCTTTAGGTCTTATTAACCCATAGGCTGTCTGTACCCTCCAGCTTGTCTGTAGGTCTTAATAACCTATAGCTTGTCTGTAGGTTTCACTAATCTATAGTACGTCTCTAGGTCTCACAATCTCATAGCCTGTTTGTAATCCTCACTAACCAATAGCCTCTTTTCAGGTCTTATTAACTTACAGCCTGTCTTTAGGCCTCACTTAACTATAGCTTGTCTGTAGACCACACAAATCTATAGCCTGTCTGTAAGCCTTACTCACTTTAAGCCTGTCTATAAGTTTTACAAACCTATAGCCTCTCTCCAGGTCTCTTTAACCTTAAGCCTGTATATTGGCCTCACTAACTAATAGCCTGTCTGTAGGCCTTGCTAACCAAAAGATTGTCTCTAGCCATCGCTTACCTTAAGCCTGTATATTGGCCTCACTTACTAATTGCCTATCTGTAGGCCTCACTTACCTATAGCCTCTCCGTAGGCCACACCAGCCTATAGCCTGTCTCTAGGCCTCACTACCCTATAGCCTGTCTGTAAACCTCACTAACCTATAGCCTGTCTGTAGACCTTGCTAAGCTATAGCCTATCTGTATATCTCACTAACCTATAGCCTGTCTGTAGACCTCACTAACCTATAGCCTGTCTGTAGACCTTACTAAACTATAGCCTATTTGTATATTTCACTAACATAAAGCCTCTCTGTAGACTTTACTAAACTATAGCCTATCGGTAGATCTTACTAACCTTTAGCCTGTCTGTAGACCTCACTAACCTATAGCCTGCAAATAGGTCTATCACTTACTTAAAGCCTGTCTGTAGACCTCACTTACCTTTAGCCTGTCTGCAGACCTCAATAACCTAAAGCCTGTCTATGGGGCCCACTAACCTATAGCCTTTCTGTAAACCTGACTAACCTATCGCCTGTCTGTAGGCCCTACTAACCTATAGCCTGTCTGTAGGCCCTACTAACCTATAGCCTGCCTGTAGGTCTATCACTAACCTATAGCCTGTCTGTAGACCTCACTAACCTGTCTGTAGACCTCACTAACCTATAGCCTGTCTGTAGAACTCACTTACCTATAGCCTGTCCGTAGACTACACTAACCTATAGCCTGTCTGTAGGCTTGGATGGCGGCTGTCGTGTTCTTCAGCTCCATGAACTCGTGCCCCATCAGAGTCCAGGCGGACAGGTACTGGGGGTTCAGCTTCAGGGCTCGCTGGAAATACAGCACCGCCTTCTCATGCTGTTGCCGCAGAGAGTAGTAATTACCTGATATAGAAAACTCCTTTTATAAAACATGCCAAGAGGCGACAGCTTAGCAGTATAAAGTTAGTGTCCCAAGGTCAGATTGTACAAGTTAAAATACATCATTGCTTTTACGATGCAGTAATGCATGCTCCTTTTAATATTTTAGACAGAAAATGAATGGGTGTAATAACTCAATAACTCATAGTCATATGCCACCAAGCAATGGCTTATTGATAGCAGACAATGATTTAGAATCTATCATTAAGTGAAAACAGGCTCTTGTGCTCAAACAAAATATTTTAAACTAAAAGTGAATCCTTGAATATCCACAATCTCTTTAAAGAACATTAAATGTCTCATGTAGTAAGCTTTACCTATAACAACACAGGTCTCCTCTCTGTATTTGTCAATGTCACAACACCTGTGAGCCAGGTGAGCTAAATCAGCCCGCATTTCCTAGAAAACAATTACAAAGAACTTCAACCCCTGAGCATCATAAAGGATTCTTCTGATGGACAAGATTTGACATCTTCTGACCTTGATATAGAGAGTATTAGAGAAGTAGTCCATATTCTCCAGTCTGTAGGGGTCCATCTCTGTCAGCTCAGTGAAGGCGTTGACCGCCATATCTACCTCTGTCAACAAACAAAGGTGAAAATACATAACATCCTACAGGTTATTATTACAGGTATAATTGAAAATGCACTGTTTTATATTCACTTTTGTCAAAACCAACAGTAAAACATGCTAATTATAATGAAATGCCAGGGATGACGACATTGCTTCTTTTTAAAAATGTCTGTGCATTTTATCATACAAACTGAAAATCTTTGATCTCTATAAATATACTTTTAATATTTTTCTCATACCCTTTAATGATAATTTTCTTCCGAGTCAAATTTACAGAAAATAGCTATCATATCAGGCAAAGGAATTCTTTCCATACATTTACATAAAATTATAAAGGGTAAACTTCAAAATTATTTACACCCTTTAAATGATTACAAATTATTTCTTTTCATGCCATGAATCAAAATATTTTCTGTTTATATCATTTTTCATTACACATGCTTGCAAATCTGTTTACTGTCTACTTTTTTAACATATGCTTTTAAAAAAAAAGTATTTCAATCTATCTAACTAAACTTTAAACAAGGCAACACACAATTTTATAAAAGTGCTCTAAGTTAAACTCTTAAAAACACTAGTATAACACAGTCATTAAAAGGTTTAAACTCGAGGACCATGAAATTATGAAAATTGTTGATCTTGGAGATATAATTAAGCCTTAAATATATAGATTACTTTTTTATGTCCAGAATAATGAGTCATGTCTGCACTGAAATGAAATTCCGGGTAAATGAAAAGTACAAAAATAAGAGTCCCATGGGCCACATCGCTCATCTGAACAACAGTTCCTTGTAACATTCTATTTCGTAGCATAATATGCTATTTCTATTTTAAACTTTGAACCCCTTTCAGGGGCCCCAGTATTGGTTCAGGGTTTATGGTTGGCTTTAACAATTTAGAATCTATACTATTTGAGGATCCTTGCATAGTAATCTCACAAACTGTAGCATTGTAGTTATCGAGAAGAAGATTTTTAAACATTTTCCATATATATTTCTGTGTTAAACTTTGAACCACTCTTGGGGCCTCAGTATTAGTCCGGTGGTCACAGCTTTATTAATTTAGAATCTACATAATTTAAGGATGCTTGCATAGTAATCTAACAAATTGAAGCATTGTGGTTCTAGAGAAGAAGATTTTTAAACATTTTCTCTCTATATTTCTATGTTAAACTTTGAACCCCTTCTTGGGCCCCAGTATTTGATCGAGGGTCATTGCTTTTACAATTTAGAATCTACACTATTTTAGGATGCCTGCATAGTAATCTGACAATGTGAAGCATTGTAGTTCTCGAGAAGAAGATTTTTAAACATTTTCCCTATTTACTTCAATGTTAAACTTTGAACCCCTCTTGGGGCCCAAGTATTAGTCCGTGGGTCACGATTTTACCAATTTAGAAAAAACAATAATATAGCCATGGATGCTTGCATAGTAATCCCCACAAACTGTTGCACGGTAGTTCTTGAGAAGAAATATTTTCCCTATATATTACTATGTTAACTTTGAACCCCTTCTGGGGCCCCAGAATTACTTTGGGGGTCATGGCTTCCACAATTTAGAATCTTCACAATTTGAGGATGCTTGCATAGTACTCTCACAAACTGTAGCATTGTAGTTCTTGAGATTTAAACACTTTCCCTGTATACTTCTATGTTAAACTTTGAACCCCTTCTTGGGCCCCAGTGATGGTCCTGGGGTCACAGCTTTTACAATTTAGAATCTTCTCTATTTGAGGATCCTTGCATAGTAATCTAACAAACTGTAACATTGTAGTTTTCGAGAAGAAGATTTTTGGGAGTTGATTTTAATCAACTCTCCTATGCAGTTACTCTGGCAAACCGGAAGTGAAACAGTGGTTGGACCTAAGCACAAATCATCACCGCTGACAAGACTTAGTTCTTGAAAATAATTGATAAATTCGATGTAATGTATGCTGAAGCTTTGCTTTTCAAGGAAACTTATTTATAAATACCTTAAAAATAGTCAGATTTTAAATGGTTCGAACAATTTAGATATTTTTTGTAGTCGTATGCATTCCTACACCAGAGTTCAATAGAGTTTCGTTCAACCCGACGTTCGGCTGTCTCCGTAAATCTCTGACAAGCAGAGAGTCTCTCTAATGCATGCTTGCCATAGTTTAACGACGACAGCCGAGCATCTGGTTGAACAAGACTAGAGTTCAATAATTTTCCAGAAATATTTCGATTACTGATACATAGTTTGATGGAATTATTTCTATCTTTAGATATCACACAACATGATTCATATGGGATTTTCTCCAAATTCTTGTTGGAAAAGTCAGAGAATTCATATTATAAAAATGTACGTAATTCAAAACAAGATTAGAAACTACTTTCCATGCAAAATAACATATCGTTGATTTTAAAATAAATAATTATCGATAAAATCACTCCCGTCAGTACTTTAGTACTTTGATTAAACATGTTTCCTACATATATCTATGTTAAACCTCTTGGTGCCCCAGGATTAGTCCGGGGGTCATGATTTTTACAATTTAGAATCTAGAATAGCTAAGGATGTATGCATAGTAATATCCCAAACTGTTGCATTGTAGTTCTTGAGAAGAAAATTTTTAAACATTTTTCCTATGTATTTCTATGTTAAACTTTGAACCCCTTCTGAGGCCACAGTTTTGGTCTGGGGATCATGATTTTTACAATTTAGAATTTTAGCTATATATACAAGCTATTGTGTAAATATTGGCATTTCTGGTGCAGTGGTTGTTGAGAAGAAATTGTTTAAACATTCATCCTATGTATTTCTATGTTAAACTTTGAACCCCGCCTGGGGCCCCAGTTTTGGTCCTGGGGTCACGATATTTGCAATTTAGATTTTTCATTATATATACAAGTTTTTGTGTAAATATTGGCATTTCTGGTGCAGTGGTTCTTGAGAAGAAGATTTTTAAAAATGCTCTCCCCTTTTTTACAATTTCGAGGTTTTCTCCGCTTTGAATACTAACTGGTCTTTTATTTCTGCAATTTATATTTACCTTCCCATAAGGATACTTTGTGCCAAATTTGGTTGAATTTGGCCAAGTGGTTTTAGAGACGAAGTGTGAAACATGAGAAAAGTTTACAGATGGACGGACAAACGGACAGACGGACAGATGGACGACTGACAAAATGTGATCAGAAAAGTTCACTTGACCTTTCAGCTCAGGTGAGCTAAAAACCCAGCACCTATAAATAGAATAAAACTTGTTAAACTTCCTTACATTAAATATGGAGTCCTTTCCTCGCGAAATGTAAGTATACATGTATCAATATCAACTTTTTTATATATATACTTGATTATATTTTCAATTTGTTGATGCAATTATTTGATTAAGAATAAAAATGATAGTTTTCATTATTAATTTATAATACTGACAGATGTGAGGGAATGCAGCACATGTCAGAGTCGGTGTTTGTGGGATTGTGTGAGATAATGGGGACCTCACAACAGGTGGCCATTAGAAGGGAGAGGGTTGACATCGAGGAGGTGGTGGAAAGAGAAGTTAGACCTCATGATGGAGTCATTATAATGATAAGTGGAAGTAGAAGAGAAGGATTCAGATTGGAGGGATCAGATCTAGACATGATGTACTGGCACAACAACCACCGAGTGATCATGGACAGGTGTCAGTCTGAGCATTACAACACAGCCAATACAACCTTGATTCTCTCTGATAGTTCTGAGAGTCCACCCGGATTCACTTTACTTCAGTTACTGACACCATCAACAGACAGAGATGTACATTCAGCATGTGTCAGAATGAATGACAGAGTCTATATATCAAGTTCTATATACAGACAGTTAACTTGTTCAGCACTAATTCCTAATTCTACTGTACATGGACCCTGTGGTAGTGGTAATATAGCAGGGGGAGAATATGATACTGCCTGCTGTTTTGTTTGTGACTCTTGGCCTTTGTCTGCCTCCTCATGGATAGATAGATGCCACTCATGGCCTGAACCTAAAGTTGTTGATGACATTGTCAGAAATGGATGTCACTTTGTAGCAATAAAACACCCATTAGGACAAAATGAAAACCTGAAGTGGAGAATTTCTTTTTCTCTGGCAGAATATAAAGTTGTGTATTCAATGAACCACAGCTAATTTTTAAACTGTGGATTGTTAAAACTTATCTTAAGAGAAGTTATAAATCAACAATCAGAAGAAACCAATAAACTGTTGTGTTCCTATCACATGAAGACAATAATTTTCTGGGCGATACAACAAAACACACTACCTCACTGGTGTCCACAAAATCTCCTCGCCGGTTTCTGGGTCTGCTTTAAAATTCTCCTTAAATGGGTGTATGAGGGGATGTCCTAACTTTTTTATCCCACAAAACAACCTGTTTCTGACAAAGGTCCGTTGCTCAGCACAAAACAGATTGTTCCTGCAGTTACATGAATTGTACAAGAAAGGTCTGGCCTGTTTGTTACAGAGTTCCTCTATCAGGTCCTACATCATTGATGTCCTGTACAATCCTATACTTTGTATTTGTACAGATGATAGAATAATGAGGAGTGAAGTTGAATATGATGTAGAACTTGTTAATGAGTCCTCTTTAGTTGGTAGGTATGAAAATAAGCCTTAACAAAGCCATACACACAATAGAACAGTTGACAGACTTACCCCTGACACATTATCAGGCTGTTAAATTACAGAAACTTACAGTCTCCATATTTCAGAGTACTGCCTTTACATCACAAATATGTACACTAACACAGTGTAAACAAATAAACAGATGTATATTGCAGACAATCTGTCCTGTCATATCCTGAAATTAGCAGCCAAGTTTGGGTTTATTTCTGACATGTTGTACATTGCCATGTATTATTACAAGACACTCAGATACAGGGAAGCTTCATTTGTTATAGAGATGACAAAGGTCAAGTTAGCACGGCCATATCTGATGTATGAGACATGTAGACAGAGAGAGGTATAATGAGGCTGTAGGGGGACAGTCCTGGGCTATAAAGATGAGACAGGCTGTAGCATGGGATATAGAACTTGATAACAGAATCTGTTATATCAGTGAACTAATACCAGAACAACAGTCTGCTCTACAGAACAAATTTCCTAAATTATATATCCCAGTGTTTGTAATGTTACACTTCCTAGAGTTCTTGTGTTACAGACACATTTATACAACATTATCACAGACAGCCCTAGGTAAGCTACAGGTCCCAGTCCACCATGATCAGGGACTATATGTAAGTGATTTATTAAGAGACATCTCCTGGGAGATTTTGGGGATCTGTCAACAGATCACAGGGAACCTCCAGGCTGCTCTATACTCATACCAACAGTCACTCACACAGTATCCATGGAACAACATACAAACTGCTACACAGAGGAGAATACATGATGTGGTTCAGTCAACACCACACCAGTAAATAAATCAGTAATTTGGAATATCAGACCAAAATATAAAAGGCATCAATAAAGTCAAGATTTACAGTAACTGTTTAAATTAGTTCTATGGTAATAAATAAGAAAAAAAAATCAAATATGCATCAAATGACATTCCTTACAATTGTACATTTTTTGCATTCATACTTATTTGATATTGTCTGTAAAGAGTTACAATAGGCTAGATCTTTTTTTCTGGCATATCACAATACTTCATATTCGTAATATCAATGATTTGTTAATTTGTTCCTAGAAATCTCACAGTGCTCTCCTTGATCACAATTTACAGATACAATAAATACAGTGAACTTCGATATTTCGAACACTGATATCTCGAATACAATGGATATGTCGAAGTCATTTGAAAGTCCCAACCACTTATTTTTTAAGTGTTTTACCGTCGATATCTCGAATACTCAGATATCTCAAAGTTTTTAAAAATTCCTATCTAGTTCGAGATAACTAAGTTTGACTGTATTAAATTATGATGCTCTAGGCCTATATCTCTTCTCAGCTTATCAAATCACACAACACAATGCAGGACCAACTCTCAGCCTATCAAATCACACAACAAAATGCAGGACAAACTCTCAGCCTATCAAATCACACAACAAAATGCAGGACCAACTCTCAGCCTATCAAATCACACAACAACATGCACGACAAACTCTCAGCCTATCAAATCACACAACAAAATGCAGGACCAACTCTCAGCCTATCAAATCACCTTACACTAATCATCACCAACTCTCAGCCTATCAAATCACACAATAAAATGCAGGACCAATTCTCAGCCTATCAAATCACACAACAAAATGCAGGACAAACTCTCAGCCTATCAAATCACCTGACACTAATCATCACCAACTCTCAGCCTATCAAATCACCTGACACTAATCAAGACCAACTCTCAGCCTATTAAATCACTTAATGTCACAACACAGGACTTACCTCTCATGTTGTTGTAAGCCATGGCGACCTGTGAAACAATGTAGGAACTCTTGACGAACCCCTTGTCCATCAGGTGTTGATAAATCTTGAGTCCCTCCTCATTCAACTGCAGTTCCAGATAAATGTGACCCAGGAAGAAATGTTTCATCCAGTGATTGGGGAGGGAAAGTGCCAGCAGCTATAACAGTATCAAGGCAGTTAACACATGATGTGCAGATATTTAATAAGTTCAGTTAATTGTATTCAGTTAATGAATTATTGTATAACAGATTGCTTAAAATCAAATTACTGTTGAGAGATTGTAAGAAATCAGCTACAACAGAATCAATGGAATTGACAGTTGGACCGGATTTAATGAGATCAGTTTGTTTAACATGTATTCAGTTATCTTATTTTTGTATTAAAGATTGCTTAAAATCAAATTACTGTATTGTAGTTAAAAGAGATTGTAACAAATCATTTTCTGTGTGGAATTAAGATCTATTCAAATCAATTTATAAATATAAGGGAGATAACTTACAGACTACTTGTCTTTGATGAGTGTCACCAGTTCTAACCAATATAAGGGAGATAACTCACTGACTCCTTGTCATTGATGAGTGTCACCAGTTCTAACTAATATAAGGGCGATAACTCATAGACACCTTGTCTTTGATGAGTGTCACTAGTTTTCACCAATATAAGGGCGATAACTTACTGACTCCTTGTCTTTGATGAGTGTCACTAGTTCTAACCACGCACCCCAGTGCAGTGGTTCAGAGTTCACCGCATCAACAAACACTTCTACAGCTTCTTTCAGTAAATCCAGCTTTTTCAACACCACACCATACCTGTAAAACAAAATCCCTTACAGAATTAATAAAAAATCATCATTTTCAATTTATAAAGATTTTTTTTTTGCATAGCTACTTTATCTTGACTTAGGTCCAGACAACTGCCATAGAGTGATCTATCTAACAAATTGATACTCTTACCTAAAAGTAGAAACTCCTACTTACAGATAGATACAGAATCCATCCAGTTCTTTTATGACATATTTCTTGGCTAGCTCTGTTTTCAGAGTTTTTAGGTGTTCATTCTCTAGTTTGTCCGGAGGACCTTGAAAGAAAGGAACATTCATTTAATGTTCATAACTTGTATCATTTTAAATACAGTTTTGATAGAAAACTGTCAATTTCATTAAAATCACAGAAACATGGGAAAATCTATCATTTCAATTTATGACTGTTAACAAAACAACTGACAGGCAACTTTACCAATTGAATCCGGAGCATTGTCTAATTTTCTCTTTTCATCAGCCAGGTATCTGCCATACATGTGAAGAAAGTATGCTTTTTTGTTCTTACAGTCTTGGACAAAGAAGGCTGCCCTGTCATACTCCTTGAGATCAAAGAAACTGGAAGCCAGGCAAAACTTGTCATATTCCTCAATAAAGTCCTAATAAAAATCATTGATTAATTAATATCCCATTTTATGAAATGTATCTTGACAAAATGATAAAGAATTAAAACAGTATAGAGATTTGATCAAGTCTTAAATGTATCTAGTAAAGGGTGTGCAGGAAAAATTTTGCTCCATTCACCCTCATCTATAGTATGTGAATTTAAAATGGGACTACTGCTAGTTAAAAACTGCAAAATAATACTCTTTCACCACAACTTTAAAACAAGGCAAAAATTATTATGCAACTGTAGTTATAATTCATATAAATAACAAGAGGCCCATGGGCCACATTGCTCACCTACACAACAATAGGCATGATAAAATCAGCTTAATGGAGTCAAAATACAAAATATCTGGACAATGTGCATAATACATGTAGATCCTGTACAAATAAAAATCCATTTCCCCCCCCTGGATATTCATAAGTTTATAATCAAGACCCTTCTCTAACAGGATGATTTTATAGTCATATCTCATGTTGAGCATTGCAGTTCTAAAAAAGATCCTAAACAATTATTAATATATGGGATATAAACCTATATCAAACTCTGAACCCCTTGTGAGGCCCAAGAATCGCTCAGAGGCCAGAGACTAAACAATTTTAAAGAATCAGCAATATATCAAAATAATTGCATATAAGCAAAACCATATATGATAACATTTCAGTTTTTTGAATAATTAAAATGTAAGTTACAGCTTTTCTAGGCAAATGGTTTTTTGAATAAGATTTTTAAAGATTTTTTCTACATATTCCTATGTAAAAATTTGTCCCCCCCCCCCCATTGTGGCCCCATCCTACCCCTGGGGATCATGATTAGAGCAAAGTTGAATCTACCGTACATGAGGATGCTTTCACAAGTTTCAGCTTTTCTGGCTGATTGGTTTCTTAGACGATTTTTTAAAGACTTTTCTCTATATATTCTCATGTAAAAATTGTCCCCCCCCCTCCATTGTCGCCCCGCCCTAATCCCTGGGGTCATGATTTTCACAGCTTTGAATTTACACTACCAGAGGATGCTTCCACACAAGTTTCAGCTTTCTTGGCTGATTGGTTTCTGAGAAGATCTTTAAAGATTTACTCTATTTATTCCTATGTAAAAATTCGACCCCTCATTGTGGCCCCACCTTACCCCTGGGGGTCATGATTTTCACAACTGTGAATCTACACTGCCTTAGGATTTTTCCACATAAGTGTCAGCTTTCTTGGCTGATTGATTTCTGAGAAGAAAATTTTTAAAGATTTACTCTATATATTCCTATGTAAAAATTCAACCCCTCATTGTGACCCCACCTTACCCCCATGACTCATGATTTTCACAACTTTGAATCTACACTACCTGAGGATGCTTCCACATAAGTTTGAGCTTTCTTGGCTGATCAGTTTCTGAGAAGAAGATTTTTTAATATTTACTCTATGTATTCCTATGTAAAAATTTGACCCCCTATTGTGGCCCCATCTTACACCCGGAAGTCATGATTTTCACAACTTTGAACCTACACTATCTTAGGATGCTTCCACATAAGTTACAGCTTCCTTGGCAAATGGTTCTTGAAAAGAGGATTTTTGAAAATTACTCAAAAAATTTCAATAATTCCCAATTATCTCCCCTTGTAAAAGGGTGTGGTCATTAATTTTCACAACTTTGAATCCCCTTTGCCTAAGGCTGCTTTGTGCCACACACACTCAGGTGACCTAAAAATGTTAAAAAATTGTAACAAAACATAAAGTGACATAATTGAACAAATCTTAAGTACAAAAAAGATAATCAGCCAATATAACACCACCCTACCCTATATAATCATCAAAGCCCTGTCCCAACACCAAATCCTGACCTAAGGGCCATGAAATTCATATTAATTAATAATTTGTTTTGAAAAAGGCACTCTTCTTCACCATAAATATGTACTTAATTCACCAGATTAATACCCAGGAGCAGAAAAGATTTTCAAAGAATTACTGCATTCATTTAAAACTCCACCCAAATACCAGAACCCCTGACCCAGGGGCCTTGAACTTCATAATTTTAGAAGAGGCATTCTTCCTCGTCATTACTATGTACTTAGTTCATCTGCTTAATATCCAGGAGCAGAGGAGAAAATTTTCAAACAATTAATGCATTTTCACTATATAATCATTAGAGCCCCACCCTAACACAAGAACCCCTGATCCAGGGGCCTAAATTCAAAATTTTGGAAGAGGCATTCTTCCTCATCATTACTACATACTTGGTTCATCTGCTTAATATCCAGGAGCAGAGGAGAAAAGTTTTGAAGAATGAATGCATTTTCTCTAAACATATAATCATTAGAGCCCCACCCTAACAAAAGAACCCCTGACCTAGGGGCCATGAAATTCACCATTTTGGAAGCGGCATTCTTCCTCATCATAACTATGTTTTTAGTTCATTGGCTTAATACCCAGGTGCAGAGAAGAAAAGTTTTAAAGAATTAATGCATTTTCACTATATAATCATTAGAGCTCCACCCTCTGCCCAGAACTCCTGACCCTGGGGACATGAATTTCACAATTTTGGTAGAGAGCTCAATGCTTATTACAATCATGCCAGCAGTTTGACTGCTTGATGTCCAGGAGTAAAAAAAGATTTTTTAAAGATTGCATTAATTATTTTGGTTTTAGGCACACCCCTCAGGTCCCAGGGGGCAGGGGCATTGAATTTCACACTTTTTACTTCCCTTCACCTAAAGATGCTATGTGCCAAATTTTATTGAAATTGGTTCAGCGGTTCCAGAGAAGAAGCTAAAAATGTTCAAAAGTTTACAACTGACATAGGACGAACTGATAGCAATGGGTCACCTGAGTAACTTTGGTGACCTAAAAACTATATTTATTGTGGACATAAAGTTGTGCACAGTTTTGTTTTCATTAAACTAATATTGGAATATATTCTGTAAATATTTTTATACCAAAATATTCCTGAGAAAATTTACTTCCAATTCACCACTTTACTAGCCTAAAACGTTTTCCTAAGCACCTCGGAAAGTGAAGTGTGCCAATTTAACATTGGGATCAAGAGTGGCCATTTTTACCTTTTTTAATTTATGGGGCTGGTGAGAGTGTTTGAAAGATATTCAGATGCAAGTTAAGTGATGACATCTAATGTAAAATGTCCCAGGGATTTCTAGGTATTAAAATTTTCACAGAATATATTCCTTAATTAGGTTAATAAGTCCAACTTTTGGAGCGCAATAAATACACAGTTTTATAT
Organism: Magallana nippona; assembly: GCA_033439105.1. NCBI lineage: Eukaryota > Metazoa > Mollusca > Bivalvia > Ostreida > Ostreidae > Magallana > Magallana nippona. Next base: position 40,677,713 of record CM065920.1, read on the forward strand.
GGTTGGACCTGCACATAGCTCCACAGACCGTCAACCTGAATTTTCCATGGAGCTACAGTTCTGCAGCTAGGAGCTACAGACCTGCAGCTAATAAGCAAGGAAATAATAACTATTAATTTTATTCAATTATTGTGATTTTCGTACCGGTCTCTCCTGCACTGTCAAGATTTGTTTGTAATCCACGGGTGCTTCAATGGAATAGAGTAATTCAGCTGCCCTGCATAAGATAAAACAACAAAATAAGTTTAGATACGATAATCCAAGACCCCTCAAAGGCTGATGAGATTTGTGGGCCTTTATTGGGTCACTGCAGCATCCTATGAGGCTCATGCCCGTCATTTGATGAGCGAACCTTTATTGGGTCAGGGTTTGCAGCATCAGAGTTTATGCCATTCTGGGAAATGGGAGTCACTCATTAACTCACTTGAAATAATGTTAACTATGTGTTAACACTGATCAGCTGCAACAGAAACAGGATTCCCATTCTAAAATCCTTAATCCTCATACCAGTGGTCAATGATATGAGAAATGGTCACATGCTGTAAACATAATACATGATTAACTGTGTATTCCCTGTAAATGTAATAATGATTAACTGTGTATTCCCTGTAAATGTAATACATTTAACTGTGTATTCCCTGTAAATGTAATACATGATTAACTGTGTATTCCCTGTAAATGTAATACATTTAACTGTGTATTCCCTGTACATGTAATACAATTGACTGAGTATTCTATTTAGTTTTTTGGCAGAAAGCAGTTTATCCTAAATCAAGTACATTGCCAAATGCTAGACATGTAGGTGTATTGAATATTTCAATTTAGAAATTCCCCTTATCAAGTTTATGCTAAATTTTTGAAAATCCAAATTCCACAAAATACAGTACACGCTAAATATAATATGCTTTAATACAGTACTTGTCAAACTTAAGCAATCTTTATTGATCTTTGAATCCCATTGCTCCATTTATCGCTTGTTTGATTATGAGCATAGTGAGAATACATGTATTGCCATTTCAATGATGGAATACTAGATCACTGCCTATTAGTATGTGGATTGACAATTTTAGATTCAAAAGTCCTGTTGTTTCTCAGCAGCAAATGATGCATATATTATTTTATTACATTTTTTCTTTATTACATATGGATGAATGAGGAGATTTTCCAACATCTCAATGTGGCCTGTGCTTTAATGTTATATTTGATAAAGGTACTATATAAAAATATAATTGATATTAAAACAGTAATAAAGCTGCATGTTTTCTTTACATAGATGCTGTCGCTAACACTTGTGATATTGAATTCACTGTTTTCACTATTGAGTTTTAAAAAATTAGCAGCTTTATATAGCGAATAAAGCATAGTCAGAGATTGACCTTTGATATGACCTTTGATCATCCAATCACAGTTTACATAAAATATGTTGTTTACTGTTAATGTGGCAACATCGATCTACATGTAGAATTAAAACAGCTTAAAATGTAACGAAACAGAAGATGCGTGAATATTCAGTTAAACGATACTTTATGTGTTCAAGCAGCCAAGGGAAGGAGATAGCTTTGCCGACTCCTGACCATGGCTTGAAACAATGATGTACAATCTAGACTGTCTTATATGACCATCCAAGGGACTTATAATAAAAAGTCACTTAAGACAGGGAGTCAATTACCCAGTCTAAGACTAACCTCACAATATGTTTAGCTATCTTTTAGCTATCAATAATAATTGGTACCAAGTAGTTAAACTATAAATCTTCAATCTTTAAACAAGTTTTTTAAAGTCTGAATTTCAAATGTCATCATCTTAAGAAAGATTTTTAATTTTTTACGGAATCACTTGTTATATAAATTAAGGTAAGCATATTAATAAACTAACTATTTTTTGTTTCCAACAAATGGACTATGACAGTAGGTTTTCATTGTTTACATGTGGTAGTAGTGGCTGGCAAGCAGGGACATGTATACTAATACCAGTATATATAAATAACTAAATTTTTCTACATTTCTGCATCAAAACAATCTATATTGTTTTCTTCACCAATCGTATTTTACACACGTTTTTGCGTGTTCAGGAGGATGTTTTTATCACATATTACATATAATTAATCTGACCCTAAACTTGTGTTCAAAATAAATGTTTTGGACTCATAATATGCCATGTTTGTTTATTGACTAGGCTAAAGCATCTTTATATCCACATGTTAATTACATGATTTCTTTATAAATATTGATTTGTAGATTAAAAGTATACATGTTCATGTCCATATGAGTTTGGCTGAGGTGTCTGTCTACCATGCAACAATAAACAAGTTAACAACCGATGTTTATAGAAGTTCAATTACTGTCGGGCCACCATGTTTGTTTATACAGGGTGTTACAAAAGTTGTCATTAGAGATATAGCGGGAGTCTTGAAAACCCTCACATATGAGGGTTAATGATAACAACCGTTATTATGAAAGGTGATAAAAAGTTAAACACTCTAATTAGTTATCAAAACAAAACACTGCTATGTTTGTAAGCTTGGGACGCCATTTTGATTTGCCAAAAGTCGCTGAATATCTACATGGCATTTTGGGACTAAAATTGATGGTCGCTTGTCACGTAAGGCAGGAGGTCACTTAATGCAGGGCGTTCATATAGAAAATTACGTTCGGCGGTCTAAAATGGTCACACAAGACAGAAAGTTGCTTAATACAGAGAATCCCTAAGGCAGTCTAGACTGTATATTTCACACCCCCATCTTTTGATTGAGTTTTGACTGAACTTGTACACGTTGGGACCATTTGCCCAAATGGGATATAATAGCCCGTTCGGGATATAATAGCCCAAATGGCAAATGGGATATAAATTTAAAGTGCATAAAATGATAACTTTTGATTTTGTAATTTTTGATATAAATCCGCATTAGAGTAGATGAAATTAAAAATGTAACAACTTTTGGTAAACAACTTTTTCTGTAACTGTACTATTATGGAGGTTGATCCCTCAGTATATCCAAAACTTATTGGGGACCAATCTTACAAACTTTAGACACATAGAAAAACTTCTTAACCAAAAGTTGTTGCATTAAATTTGATACACATGCATGCAGATTTTTATTAAAATTTTTCAAAATCCAAAATTTTCTTTTTTTGCACTTCAAATTTATATTCCATTTGGGCTATTATATCCCAAACGGGCTATCATATCCAATTTGGGCGATTGGTCCCAATCTGTTATTCTATACAGAAGACTTTACGGTAACCAATTATACACAGTATCTAATACAGTGTAATCCTGATCTTAATGATATTTACTTAGTTTCCTTGCATGCAATCATTTTTAATACTTATCAGTCTTGAGTTCCCAACACAATATTAAAAAGTTATGATGAATAATTTAGAGGAAATTCAAACTGTAATGGAAAGTCATTCGTGAATAAAATCAAGACATCAGATAAATACAAACCATTTAGAACTATGAAATAATTTCCTTTGCGAACATTCACGATTGGCTCTTAAAAGATCTGCTTTTATCGAGGAAAGTGAGGGTGTGAAAGTTTTAAAGAGACTTGAAATATCCGCCATATCTCTCTCTTGGGTGCAACAGGTGCAAGGTATCTCGTGCATAAGTTTATTCGTAATTACTGGAAAAAGAGTATTTTAATTAAGTATTTTATATGAAAATTCCTATCATTTCAAAAAATAAAGTTTTAACTTGGCGTTTTGCTGCCGTGATACACGTATCCAGGTAAGCTAAAACGAGTTCTTTCCGGAATTAACAAAGTCATCGGTTTTAAAATTTACATCCGGGGAATGCCACAGACGGGTCATACTAAAATACGCCTGCCGACGCCTGCCGGGGAAAACACGCCTGCCGAGAAAATCTAGACGCCTGCCATTTACCTGACGGATTATTTTGATTTTTTCTTTCATATTTTATTTTACTTAACTAAATTATTGATCATAGAAATAAAAAGTTGACTTTATATTGATTATTTAGCTCAAAATTAGCAAAAATGTTCAATGTTGGTAAAGATAGATAACTCTTACGTAGAATTTTTTACGCCTGCCGAGGAAATCTATACGCCTGCCGTTTAATTGATGGATTATGTTAATATTTTCTTTGATATTTTATTTCACTTATCTAAATAAATGATAATACAAATAAAAAGTTGACTTTATATTCATTAATTAACACAAAATTAATAAAAATCGGCTAAGAAGATAACTCTTAAGCAGAACTCATACGCCCGCCGAGAAAATCTATACGCCTGCCGTTTATCGGATGGATTATTTTAATATTTTCTTTGATATTTTATTTCACTTAAGTAAAAAAATGATAATAGAAATAAAAAGTTGACTTTATATTCATTAATTAACACAAAATTAGTGAAAATCGGGTAAGTAGATAACTCGTACGCAGAATTCATACGCCCGCCGAGAAAATCTATACGCCTGCCGTTTATCTGATGGATGATATTAATTTTTTCTTTGATCTTTTATATTTCCCAACTAAATTACTGATCAAAGAAATAAAAAGTAACTTTATATTCATTAATTAACAAAAAAATTAGTAAAAGTGTTCAAAGTCTGTAAATAAGACGAAGAGTTCTTACCCTGCTTACGCCCGCCGAGACACTGGGTTGTACGCCTGCCGATTTAGTCATTTATCCATGCCTTTTTACTTCAGCTTTCCACATAGTTATCGTTATATCGTATAAGTGTTTTGATACCTTTATTTTTTTTGTTGCAAATAATTGAATATGTATTAAAAACTCTAATTTTAAGATTATAGATAATCTCGAATGTTTCGAAGAACCCTTAAAATATGCATGTATTTTATTAACGTGTAATTAAAATATTTTTTGTCATCTATTTATTCTAAAAGTGGTGTCTGAAATAAGAATGGAGGTATATATGAATATATATAACGCACTGTTAAGTTCAGAAATACGCTTGGGGTTTTTTCCAGTAGCTATAGTGTCATACTGCAAATATTGTGTTTGGTGTACATGTAAATACAAAATGCAAGACACGTAATGTAAATTTGTATTTACACCAACTCAATCAATTCAAAAGGTACAATTCGACAATATTATTCCTTTAGAGAAGTGGACTGTCATAGACTTTCTTTATCCATGTATGAAGGCTATATCATGTAATCTATAAAAAGAACAGGCTAACGTACTTGTATAAGCATTCCATATTTTAAAAATATTTATTCTCCTAAATTCGTAATTTTAGTAAATGTATATGGGGAAAAGTTAGACTTTAAGCAAAGTGCATGAATATTTTCGTACACATTTAGTTCTGTACAATGTTAGTAACTGTTTACATCTTGAAAAACTTGTTCGTCTCTAGATGTAAGACTTTCACTGCCTAGTTCACCAAACTATATCTAAAACTTCAGGTCCTGGTTCTGTTTCGCCGCGTATTTAAAAACAAATATTAAACAGATCATTCATAAGCTTGTAGCAAAATTTACATTGCATGATATCAATGTAGCGGACAATTATTCCATACAAGGGAAAGGAGGAGGGGGGGGGGGGGGGTATTAGTTTAAACATTTTAAAAACCGTCCTCTTCTATCAAGAAAATCTAACATAGACTGGATAATACCCCACCATAGACTTTTGAAACCCAATACATGCTTAACCTTTCCACTGATGACCTATTCTGTTCATTGAAGAAAAAATGGAAGACCACTACCTTATGAAATCCGTAGGCTTAAATTTCAATTTTCAATTAGACACAAACTTAATCTGTCCCTGTTTACCTGTTCTGTCCTTGAAAGAAATGGAACAATATAATATATTAAGTGAATGCATGATCAATCATCTCCCCGCTCAAGTTTATATATAGAAGCATTTATTTGCAAAATTTACTATAAATCCACTGCTTTTTTAAGTCTTAATTATTGTGATCGTGCAAGTCAACATAAAAATAACCAAACAGGTGACACACGAATTGGAAGGATAACAAAAGTCCGAAATCTTACTCGAAAATAAGTAATCCGATAAAAAAAGAAAACAAAGTTATAGAGAAATTACCAAATCAAATCAGAACTCTGTGTTTTGATTCAATATTCAACACAGTCAATATATGCATTATAGCTTCAATTATGTAGCACTCTCGTTTGTGTGTTGTTTTTCTCTTTTTCTTTTTTTTCGGGGGGGGGGGGCAGATGAAAATATATCGAAGGTGGTTACATTATTGCAGCTACATGTATAGTATATACTTTATTTTAAGGTTATCAGTATTAAGATTTTTTTTTACCAAGCTGTTGAAAAATGTGCCGGGTTAAATTTTCACGACTTTTGGTCTCAATTTTTAATGCAGAAAAAAACACCCCAGTTCAATAATTAACGTTGTAAAATGATTCAACTCATGTCAACATTCTTGGTTATACGCCTGGACTGTTTCGTATAGGTAATAATGAATAATACTTTCCCTTACAAAATATTTTTTTTATTTTATAAATATGTTTACGGTTATGAATAGACTAATAATATATACGTTTTATGAAGAGACGTAGGTGTAAGTTTGACTAGTTGATGGCTTATAAACCAGAAATAGTTTTTGATTAAGTGTTTGTACATGAGATATATAAGGATAAAGTGGTATTCGTCTTCAATTTCATATAGATTACATATAAGTTACATATAAGTGTCAGAAACCCTGATAATCCTGTTATAGCGACCCTGCTCTATCAATGGGAATAATAAAAGTGTACTGCAAGGTTTTAATAGTCCTTTTCGATTGATAATTTGGTGTAAGTTCGTACACTATACATAATATCTTAAAACATAACTTTTTGTGTTTCGTATATCGACTCGTTTATAACTATTTTTCCTAGTTACCTAAAACATTTGAGAGAGAGAGAGAGAGAGAGAGAGAGAGAGAGAGAGAGAGGGGGGGGGGGGGGCTTGTGTACAAGGTGTGCTTCACGGTCGTCTTCCAATATACAGGTAGGTAAAGGTCTATTGTTTCTTTAGAAACAAAACACCGTTCAATTCACACAGAATATACAAGAAACTAACACGGGAATACACGTGTATAGGTAGAGCAACGATCACTAATTATCTTTGGACTTGTAGCCCCAGCCCCACTCGCCCCAAATATTATACATGTAGTTAAGAAAATAATGAGCAAGTTACTTTGTAATTAGTACATTATTTATACATGTAATAAAATGAGATAAAAATACAATAATCTACATGTACATGTTCAGATTGTGACAATGGTCCCGTTTCCTTTTTACAAAACACTGCGTTTAACCGTTTGAGGGATAGTGAAGTGAATGATTGTATTTCATATATGAAAAACATCTGCACATGTCAATATGAATGCATGCAATATTATTTACTTTTTTATCAAAACATTTCTCGACCTACGATTAATTCTGTTCAGTGTGATTCATTAAAATTGTCGGAATGACATTTTGCATTCAGCATGTTCAAAGATACCGATCTGCATAGATTGTGTTCATTTATGACTTGTAAAATTTTGACTTCAATATGAAATCAATTAAAACCCCCCAAAAACACCACGTTCAGATGTCGAACATATAGAATGTGAATGTTGCAGTGACACACTTACCGACTCGCTACAAAAATAACAAAATCTGTCTATATGTTTGCAAATGAGTGATTTATTGGCACATATGTGTTGTGCATGTCCTATCAATTTATTTTTCCTGCACATTCAATCCAGTTTGCTTGATAGTTTTCTCTATATTTTTATTTAAAAATGCATGTACTAGAACAGTTAAACAAAGTTCAACTACATATAAGTATTTTTTTTTCTCTCGATGTTTGTATTGTTTTCCCGTTCATGAAGAGAGAAAGAAAGAGAAGGCAGTGGATGGAAAAGACGGAGAGAGAGAGAGAGAGAGGAAGTGAACGAAGAAGGGGAGACAAAGAAAGAGGGAGAGAGAAAGTGATGCATGTTTATCAAAATATCGATAAAATAAGAAGACGAAAACATTTAAGTAAAACGTTCCTTTTTACATATATATTTTTCCATAGTTTCCGAATTAATTTAGGGAATATATTGGAAATCCTTGCTGAGAATTGACTAGCAAACAACTATATATGTACACGTTTCCAAAGCCCTCTCTTTTATTATAAGGGTTTCCAAATATAGGAAACCACTGATATCACGATTCCTGTTGGTTACCACTTTTTGAGACACGATTTTTCATCCAGTATTCAGAAAAACATTAATTAAAACAGGATTGGTCTACAGACCAAAAGATCGTGGAACAGTTTTATAGATCGACTCTCGTGATCAGTAAACTGCCGTAGACTAGGATACTTCAATATCAATGTTCTTGCTGACAATAACAATTTAATAACAAATAGATGTTACTATAACTCATGAACTTCCATCAAATATCTATTTCAGTCACCATTCATTAATTTTTTGGGGTAGATATAAGAATTTTTCTTTGGCTTTGTAGATGATTTTCACTCGCATACTTTTCATGAGCTGATCTAATTTAAACATATTTTACGACAATATTTTGACGATTCAAAAGGATTGGGCAACAGGCTAAGCCTATGTACACCCTCTCCAAAGCAAAAGGTCAAGCAGTGGTTATCATAAATAATTTACAAATTTACAAACCCACCACCTCATTTATACCCACATACATACATACATTAGAATGGGGTTTTTATGATCCAGCCCATTTGAAAAGAATTTTTTTTTTTTTTGATAATTTTTTATTGTAATCATTTTAATTTTTTTAATAAATAAAAAAGAGTACTTATAAATAGCTAAATATAATATGATAATAACTAAATAAGTTTAAGCAGTGTATCTTTAGAGAGTCAAAAGCGCTTAGAAGCTCTGATATAACTCTAAACACAAGAAAATATTTTACAATTTTTAAAAGTTGCATAAAAAGTCAGAACTACCATAAAGAATATAGTTGATATGAAAGGGCACACTAATGTCATGAGGTTGCTTAGAAAGTCCATCTCTTAGTTGAGTGTATCTTGGACATTCAAGAAAAATGAGCTGATCTAGACGGGGGTCGGGGGGGGGGGGGTGGAGTTCCGCCCCTCCACCCACCCTGGAAAAAAATCTAATTTCTTAAATTTACGTGGTAAAATTACCAAAAATATGCTTTGAACCCCTCCCCCCAGACAAACCTGAATATCCCCCCTAAAAAATATTCTGGATGCACGCATGATTCTTATTACGTTTTAATATTATTAAAAATCTAATTGTTATTTCTTAAATCGTTTACTTGGTTGAGTTAAATGAAATATTGTTGGAAAAACCACGATCATCCATTTTTGCGTAAAGCGAAAAAATAAATAATCCATTAATATAGGTATTCGACACGCGTAAAAGCCTGCACATATATATTCCTTGTGTGTTTCGTACAGACTTGTTCATAAATCTTTCACTGAATTATAATTTATCATAAAAGCTTCATTTACAGGCATAATAATGAAATTATTATGTTTTATTAAATAAAAAAACTGGGTCAAACTTAAAAGGGATGATATACGGATTATATCAAACTAGTATCAACCGAATTCATGTAATATGATAATTAATCACAGCAATAAGTACAGTTCTGAACATAATTATAAGGCAAAATGTTAACTCTATAGCCGTCTGAAGTAATTCATAAATTAGTTCATACAAATAAAAATGACATAGATAAAATGGCAGGCGTGTATCTTAAATCGACTGTCGCAAGAATTCTGCGTTAGAGTTTTCCCTTTATTTTTAAGTCCTTCCCGCATTTTTTTCTAATTTTGCGTAAAGAAATGAATAAAAAAAATCGCCTTTTTATATATGCTAATTTCTTTAGTACAGTGAAATAAAATACTAACATATTTTTTTTTAATAATCCATCAGGCAAACGGCAGGCGTATACTTTTCTCGGCGGGCGTATGAATTCTGCGTACGAGTTATCTACTTACCCGATTTTCACTAATTTTGTGTTAATTAATGAATATAAAGTCAACTTTTTATTTCTATTATCATTTTTTTACTTAAGTGAAATAAAATATCAAAGAAAATATTAAAATAATCCATCCGATAAACGGCAGGCGTATAGATTTTCTCGGCGGGCGTATGAGTTCTGCGTAAGAGTTATCTTCTTAGCCGATTTTTATTAATTTTGTGTTAATTAATGAATATAAAGTCAACTTTTTATTTGTATTATCATTAATTTAGATAAGTGAAATAAAATATCAAAGAAAATATTAACATAATCCATCAATTAAACGGCAGGCGTATAGATTTCCTCGCAGGCGTATAAATTTTACGTAAGAGTTATCTATCTTTACCAACATTGAACATTTTTGCTAATTTTGAGCTAAATGATCAATATAAAGTCAACTTTTTATTTCTATGATCAATAATTTAGTTAAGTAAAATAAAATATGAAAGAAAAAATCAAAATAATTCGTCAGGTAAATGGCAGGCGTCTAGATTTTCTCGGCAGGCGTGTTTTCCCCGGCAGGCGTGTTTTAGTATGACCGCCACAGACAGTGCGAATATAGAATTTAGCATAATTATCTCTTTTCTTTTTTATTTATTTATCGTGTTTGGAAAAGGTTCTAGAAAATCTTAACACTGGCAAATCGACGACCATCAGACGAATATGTGAAAAACCCACGCAGAGGTAAATTGACTCATGTGAGCCTCGGAGGCTGCTGAAATATGGTCAGACGATTTTGTCTGTCAGTCTCTGCATGTTTTTGTTGACACAGTCGAAATTTAAACGATTACTTGTCCTGTGGATGAATATTTTGTCATTAGATACAAATAACGGCATGTTATAGTAAATTGAAGTAGGGTAACTTTTAAAGATGTCACTCTATCAGATGAATGATAATTAATTTTCTGTCTTTGTTGTTAAGGTTTATAATAAAATGATCAGTGATGTGTTTGTTAAACTGAAAGCACTTTGTTACTGTTAGGTGGCGGACAACTTCCACTTATCAATTTTCCCTAGTCAATTCAGCCCCACTTTGCCATCCAGTCCAAAATCTAACACATGTGCCAACTGAGTACGAAATATCTGACGTTTTCCTGGCTTTTTAACAATGTTGATATTTGAAAACTGGAAATTCACCGCCTTCAACTGGAAGCGGCGTTCTAGGCAGCGAATTTTCAGTTTTCGTAATGGCGCCGGTTCTGACCTTTTTCTGGCAATTAAAATATCAAAATTGTTAAAAAAGCCAGGCAAACATCAGATATTATGTACTAGTACCGACTATTCCACACAATTTTACCATCACCATTATGCCAACTTCCACTCTCTGCTAGGTAACCAACTCAGTCCACTGCTGAATTGCTCCATAGATATTTGAAAAAAATCTAGAACTTTTTATTTCCTTCGGAGGAAAAAAATGGCTTACTTTTGTTTACATTTTGAAGGGGCCCTTTGACACTTCGCCTAGATTTGGTAATGACTAATTTTTATTTATTTGTTTTTATTCAAAATCTTATTAAAAACACTGCATGAGATGAGCTTTAGTAGTGATAAGTTGATGTAATGGTTACAGCTAAGTTAAATAAAGTGATGAATGGGTGTAAGGTGAATTGTCTATAATTCTTACTGTTAAGATTGCCTAAGTGAAAAAATTCAACTAATTTAGTTGCTGTGTAGTTTTTCCAACACCTTTACAAGACAATTTTGTAATTTGTAATTGGACGATATATAATTTTACAGGATACAGGAAGTTGAACCCATTTTTGTGTGTTGGAAAAATGGGCAACTCCAAGTCCTCCAAGTCGACTCGTTACTATGACGATGACATTCCAACACTCAAGTCACTGGAGATGCCTCAGAAGGAGCGTGACCTTCACCTGGCCGTCATGGCTAACGACAGAGAGGGAGTCAAGCTGTTCATTAGCCACGGGGCGGACATCAACTACCCCTGGAGCAACCCGCTGATCCCAAGTGTCAAGGACAGCACCACCCCCTTACTGGCTGCCGTGTCCCTAAACCATGTGGAGATCACAGAGGTATGTATTATTATACAGCAACACAGAGGAAGGTCATGTGATATAGCAACACAGAAGTTGGGTGTGTGATACAGCAACAAAGAGGTATTTTATATATAACTTACTGGTTCATGAAGCAGATTTTAACTTACAGTAAATACTACACACCCTCTGGTGACATCAGGTCATGCTTTTGATCGTGGAATTCATGGTTTTCTGTTGTGAGAGAATAGTTTCACTGTGTCTTTGCCAGTAACTTTGCTACTTTTGACATCTGACATTGTGATTATCTCAGATCCTGATCAAAGCGGGAGCGGACATTAATTTAACGGACAGAAACAGTTGCTCCCCTTTGTACAAGGCAGCGTTTCATGGCCGACCGGTCCTCATAGAAATGCTTCTAAAAGCAGGTATGGCAAAATGCTGCAACAGTAGATGTTCACAAAACCATATATCATCTACCCTTTTTCATATACCATAAATCAAGTATAAATGATTTGTTATATGTTGTTTAGGAAGTATAAAACAACCATAAGCTGTTACTAGTTTCAGATTTTTGTAATTTATTGATTTATACAATGTAATTCTAAGCAGTAAGTTCCATTCGTTCGTGACTTGTAGGGGCGGACATCAATCAGGCTGACAAAGAGGGACAGACTCCACTGTACATCTGTGTCCAGAATGCCTTTGTTCACTCCAGTTATGCTGCAGTGGAATGCTTACTCTCAGCTGGAGCATCCATCAATAGGTAAGTGATACCCTATTGCCGTTTTTTTTGGCAGGACACAAATTTGGCGGATTTGGGCCTACAAGGTATGCCATTAATTTTGGCGGATATAATTTTGGTGAATCCTTTACCCTTCATTAAAAATCTATTGTCAGTTTATTTTTAATAGCTGAGAAGTTCATGTACTTAAGCAAAAATCCTATGTCACCATTAATACAAGGTGGTAAAATTTGATGTCAGACCCTGGCTTCACACACTTCAAAATTTTCAACAGAAATAACTAAGTAGTATTTATATGCATGAAAAAAGTATACCTCATTAACAATCAATTTTTATTTCATTGTTAGTTAAGAAACCATTAATCAGACAATTATCTGCACCTGAGTCGAAAATGGATCACATGTCTCCTAAAACAACACAAGATAGCACCCCTGTCAATGGGGCTAATTACACACTTGAACAGGGAAAAGTGATATGGTGTTTAAACAATAAACTTCTAATTTATAGTTATACTTAGCTTTCATTTATTTCCATTAGTTTTGTTTTGATTTTGAGCAAATGTACATTTGTATCTGTAACACTGTATGCATGTTCCTTTATATCATGCTCACAGACTTTTAAATATATATGAAAAAATAATCTCCCAAAACTACATGTTTGTCAATAAAATCTACATAGAAAGTACTTCAATTTGGTGAATTTTCAAAAATCGCCAAAATAGGCCAATATTATGTCCCGGCCAAAAATACCAGCTATACGGTATGCCTACACTATAGATACTGTATATGGGGTCATTTTCACCCTTCTACACTTACAAATGGTTTCGCCCCATCTTGAATTCTCGGAGACACAGAAAATAAAACAGGATTGATATTTACTTGTATACTGTATGCTTCAAGGTAAGACTTGCTGCTTGGGGAGGAGTGCAGTAATAGCTAGGAAATATAATTCTTTAAAGTTCACAATATATGCCACAGCATCATACCTAGGTGAGAGAGATACTGCAATAGATATGATGCTTAGTAACAGACAAAGCATTCATCAATGGGTGTTAAAAAGACTCTATGGATATGCTAAAGTGGAATGCTTGCTGTATGCTGGCACAAGCTGCAATAGAATGTTTGCTCTCTACAGAAGCATCCATTAAAAGATAACAGATATTCTACAATAAAATAGGCATATTAGGTATGATGATTTGGATTTCTAACTGCCATCTGGAGCTTCCATCAATATTCATATGTAAGAAATTCACTGCCTCTTGTGGCATCTCTCACTAGGTTAGAGATAAGACTACAATAACCAGCTGCAGTGGAATGCTGTCTAGGAAACCAGCCATATTAGAGAACTGATTCAACTAAAGTGTCACTCTGATTATGCTGCAGTGAAATCCTCAGTCTCTGTTGTATGTGTAATGTATATGTGATCACTACAATGTGTCTGATTACTCTGTGTTTGTGTGTTGTAGGTGTGACAACTCCGGTCGATTCCCCATACATGTAGCTGCTCACTGGAAACTCAAAGACATGATCAGGATTCTCCTTAACGTTAACAGCGACGTGAACAAGTTGGACAATCATGGCCGCACGCCACTGTACGTGTGTGTTAGCTCGCTCAGCACCGGGCTGTACAAGGAGGATCTGAAGTATCAGGTCCCGTGTATCAAGGTCTTGTACGCCGCCGGCTGTGACATGCTCAACTTGGTGGACTGGCTCAAGTGGAAGGGGCCGGGAATCCCCCTGGAACTCATGAGGGATGACCCCAACTTTCTAACGTGGTACAAAAAGAACATGAACTCGCCACACTCGCTGATGAACCTGTGTCGGAAGGTCATTCAGCAGAGACTCAGTCGGAAGAAGAAACTGTTTGAACAGACTCACAGGCTTCCTGTGCCCCCCAAGATGAAGATCTATCTCTCCCGCATTATGTTTTACCTGCCAGCGTATGACCCAGAATCTGACCCAGAATCTCTGGATTAGGAGGTCCGGGTCCAGCCAGTGTCATTTTTTTCATAGTTTGGGTACAAAGTTTGTGATTTCTCTTTGCTGGAGGTTCGTGTGATACTGAATCCTTACTCAGTAGTGAACATGATGGGCTCCTCTTTAGTCAATTCTGAATTTGGTCTTTTTATTATTTTTTTTCCATTTTGATAAGTTGTATAGAAATTTTTTATATATTACTTTTAAAGTTCTGATAATTTCTGCTTTTGGAACAGAATTTCTAGACAATATTTTATGTCATTTAGGTTTTCTCTTGATATAATGTTGAAACCAATTCAAAATGCTTACCAGTATTTTATTATCAAGCCTTTTGCTGTTTGCAATTCAGCCTTGTAAAAAGTATTAATTTCCATTCTGAATATTTGGTTCCTAAATCATCTTAAATCTAGCAGTATATTTTCTTTCTCTACAAGTTTAGCAAAATTTAGGCTTTGATAGTTGAAATGGAGTCGTGTTTACAGGTTCCAGGCTGATTATTCAATCAAAGAGTTTGAAATTGAAATGAATGCATTGTTTTGAATGTGTGCGTGGTAATCTTGTCATTTACTGAGATGTATTACAGGTATTTTATTATTTCTTGTATGTTCTTGTCTCACCGCACAGTACTGGCAATTGATTCAAAACAGAAATCGTGACTCTGCTTTTAAAAACTCTAATACAAATGAAAGTTATTTCGGACTCATTGTTAAGGAAATCTATGACACTAGACAGTATGCTGAATTTGATGATGCAATTATTTCTTAATTAATTTTATAAATGTAACACGTTGAAGGTTACAAATAATTTCAAGAGGAACGCATGCTGATTATCTAGCCCTTGGTAAACAGATTTTGATGGATGTTAATGATGGTTTCAGTGCTAGCTTTTTTTCTGGTTTATTATAAACCTCTATAGAGGGGTGTATCTAAATTTTGTACATTCCATAACTATTTATTTATTCCTGAGTTTGCCTCGTTTTTTCTGAGCGTCTTTGTAATGTATGTAATTCATTTAGTTCTGATGATTGTTTCATGAATTCTAGGATAGAAAATGTGGCTGCTTTAAAAATATTCAATACACTATAAATTCAAAGAAACGAAAATCAAAGATGAATTATACATGTATATATAAATATAATTGATTTTTTGAAAAAGAGAATTGGTACTCAGTTGAAAGAGAGATGCATGTATCATTTCTTAAATGTTTAAGCATGATTTCAGTTTTATTTAAGGAATAAGGAATCATTCTTTGAGTATTATGAGGCGATAATTTTGGGCGTGATCAAATCCAATGAAGCCCGAGGGGCTTTATGATAGATTTGATCTCGCCCCGACCGAAGTTATCACCTCATAATATTCAAAGAATGATTCCTTATTACTTATATTTATATAATTTTCAGCAGTTGTACGATTAAATATTATAATATTAATTATGCAAATCCGCTTGCGCCCCCAACAATACGTCTTTTGAATTTATTGGGCTGTATAGTACAAAATCGATTCGTAGTGTTATCACAGACAGAGTCGCTGGAAAATGTAAATATTAAAGATTAAGGGTATGCATAGATCAATAGATAACCGAACCTTGATTATTCAATTGATTTAGGGATAGATCAAGAAAGAATGACTTTGTTGGACTTCTGATTTGGAGAAGTTTGGAAGGTGTTTAAAACAGCTGGCCTGTTGGTAAAGCATTATTCCTGTTGTTCAGGTGTTGGGGCTGGTCCCCTCACCTGTCCATCGTAGGACTCAGGTGTGTTGTTGACAGACATGCTCTCTGGGCAGGGCCTCTAGAGCAGGGAGCAGTCATTGCATTATGAACTGGAAAGGCATACCATTTATCAGGGAACAGTATAATTGTCTTGTTATTTGGTGTGATAAACCAGTAAAACTTGTGTAACATTCATTTTTACAGTCTTCTATAAACTAATATAAGAATGTATTGAGCTATTGTAGTTATGATACAAATTCCAAATTGCAAAAAGTTTACTAAAAGGTGACTACAAGGCAATGAATGCTACTACATTAATTAGTCTAGTCACAGTTGTATGTACTTTAGGCAGTCATATTGGTCATCTATGGTAAGGTCTGACAGAGTAGGAAAGCAGCCATTTTATTTCAGGTTCTGGGGGGAACAGAGAGATGTCAGTTTATTCTTAACAGATACATATACCGGTACGTAATAATCTGATTAAAAACACGGGTCAGTCGTCGATGTTTGGTAGGTCTATGGAAGGTGTGAGGAAGGTTGGATTGGTCAAATTTGACAAACTGCTTTGTAGTACTCTATATCAATGTTACAAAAACTAATGAATGCCACAGATATCTATGGTTTCTTTATCTCTGACTGGTAAATAACAGATCAGTGCATTTCATGGGGAAATGAGTTGTCCTATATGAATTTGCTGATAGTCAAATATGCCTGTGTTTGTACGTGTATTTCTTGTTACCACAAAAGTAATGTTGACTTCACAGACTGGTGAGATCTGTGGGTACTATAGGTTTGTAGTGTGTATGATGTTGACATCATCCTGTATGTAGTTCATCACAGCGTGAACTCGGTGTATGTGGTTCATCACAGCGTGAACTCGGTGTATGCATTTTATGTGCACATGAAAAGAACTATTCCCTGGTGACTGTCTGGGGCTCTGTGGTTTGCTGCTGACCTCGGGCTGTCACAGGGCTACAGTTGTTTAAATTTTTTACAATTTTTCTTGGTGTGTTTTTGAAATTTTCTCCTTCCTGAAAAATTAAATGGTCAATTTTTAAGATTCTTCTTACCAGTTTTCTCTCTGCAGCTTGTGCTGCTTTTTATGTGTAGTGTTTTTTTTTATTCATCAACTCACTCTCTGTTTTGCTAGTGCAGCTGTGCTCATTTTCAATTTGTTCATTTGAATTTTCAAGGCTTGGATAACTTTATCTTGGCGTTATAGAAGTGCAATATGTGTCAATACCTTGCTCATTTGATTTTATTTTTCAAGTGCATCCTTTATTTATATCTAATAAGAAATATACTGTGCTATAGATGCAGTTAATATACCATCATTTTAAAAAGAAATACAGTATAGTCTTTTTTTTTTTTAAATTATCTCCCTTTACTCAAGGAATTCTTTAAACCTTTGCACTGAAATATACAGGTGCACAATAGTGTTACATCATGAGTTTATCTGGAAAGACTGATTATGGTGGGTTTTTTTTTTTTTGAATTGTGAAAAATTGTATTTTTTATGATTGTAATTTTATTTTGATTTTTTCAAAAAATGAGTTAATGTTTTTTTTAGTACATGAATTGGATAGTAAAATAAACAAAGTTTGTAATTCATTCTCTCTCTCTCTCTCTCTCTCTCTCTCTCTCTCTCTCTCTCTCTCTCTCTCTCTCTCTTCTCTCTCTCTCTCTCTCTCTCATGGCTGGTCCATTGATAAGTCCTCTTGTCCCTGTTATTATCTGTTATAGTTGTTAAGCTATGCCTTACGGCCTTTTGAGTAGCTGACAGGGGGGTTGGCTTCGGTATTTGACGTTGCTCACCCCGGAGTCTAAATCTCTTCTCCCTGTCAAACACTGGCTGGTCTGAGCGGCGCTTGATTTTGTTTCAGTTTTTTGTTAGTATGCCTGAGTTGTGTGGTAACAGAGTTTGACTACCGTATTACATGTATTTGATAGAAGTGACACTGTTGTGGATGTAAATATTGCAAACTTTTAATAAATTGTGTCTTTTAAGTCAAAACAAGTAGTTCTTGTCAATAACAATAAACCAACACCATGTGTCTGTTAAAAGAGAATCTGTGAAAGAGAGAGTGTTATTAATGTATGCATTGGTACATGTGTGTAGGCGGTGTGTTAATTAAAATTGGCCAATAATTAGGTCACACAATGTATGAATATTGAAGTTTTTGATTCTTATTTTGATAAGATTGAGAGCAATATGCTTGCAGGCTTTTGACTGGCTATGTAGAAAAATTTGGGTTCAAGAAAATTTTTATCTATTTTAGTACAATATCGTATGCTTTGCAAATGAATTAAGTGGCAGTAGGTATTCTCAATGCATAATCTTCATGGAATTAAACAAGTGTTCCTTAAAGTGATCTCTCAATGTAAGCCGAGTGAATGAGTAATTACCGCTTGACATAATTTTAACTCACAGTGAAAAGAAAAAGCAATAAATGGGTGAGTTTATAAGCTCTACACATTTAGAGCTGTGCCCTTAATGGCATAGGTCACAATCTGGAACACCGTTAAAAAATGGCATCTTGTGGCAAAAATTCTAAAATCACAATAGTAGTTTGATGCTTTGCAGAAACTTGTGCACAAAAGTCTTGGACCAATCTTGACAACTTCCATGGAAACATGGTTAATATATGCACAATACAACAAAGGGTGATTATGTACACACAAGTCATTCAACTTGTCTATAGAAAAAAAATCAATTAAATTGTATAAATTGCTGTATGAAGTGCATATGTACATATAGTATAGACAAATATAATATAACGGTACATGTATTTTAAAAAAGAAAATATCAGCTACGGGCTGTTTCTTTAAAAAGAATTATATGATAAGGGTCCTAAAATTACAATACAGTATAAACTTAAATTTCTTTGTACCGGTGTATGTATAATATGTGAAGTTTTTTTCATAATCTTCACTTTGATCCATGTGCCTAAATCAATTCAAAAACATGACATCATGAAGTCAACCTTTTCCAACAAATTTTCCATTTATAATTTTTATTATTAAAGTATGGCTTATTTTAAGACGGTGTTTAAACTTTCTTTCAACAGAAAACATTGAGGGCAGACTTGCTTGAACAAACAAAACATTTTTCATTAAAGATTTGTCCATCCAAGACCGATAATTGACAAAGAGATTTTGTTTGTTCGAAGCTGTGCTCTATATTTCCAATTCGAAAAAAGATAAGATGAAAATATATTCTAAACTTTTTTAAGAAATAACAAAAATGCAATTTGAGATATCGGAAACTTTTTAAAAAAATGTGGAATCATATGAGTCAAACTTATAGTCCTTTATAATTAATATTGATCTTAATTCAGAATTAAATATTGATCTTTAAATTTTCTCAATTCCATTCTGAAACATCTAGATCAATTAAGATTTTTTTTATTATGCAAATATTGATAAGTTTGATATATAACATGTTAACTTTTAATAATTATGAATTTCATTGAAATGATAGTACCAATATTATCTAGTATTTCAATCATAATCTGGACAATTAATAAAACTGCATATTGAACTATGATCTGAAGTGTATTAACACTTTTTATTTTATTTAAAAATTATTTTATATCAGCTAGTTTCTTGGGCTGAAATGAATCCGTGTCAGCTAAACCACAGGCACCTGTGAGCTAGACAGGCTACGGAAGCAATCGGTTCTAATTTTATAATCTCTTATTTACTTCCGGAAGTGACGACAGGCGCAGAAATTATTGGTTAGTTTATCATGCTACATTTCATGATTTATCTGTTTCCTTCCAAATGTATATCGCTATAGTAAACAATTTTTGAATATTGTTATTATTAGACTCGAAACAAATATTTTACACTGTCTGAAATTCGAATTTTGTTCGTTTTCATTCCAACAGTTTTTGACCTAGAAACGACTACAAAAAAGGTTTGGCCTTGGCTTTCATCTGATAGGCAAATGAAACCTTATTTTACGATGAGATTTTTAATTCAATGCATTTTGAGCGTTGTATTAATATTGCATTTGAATTAAAACAATGTCGTGAAACGGAAATTGCGCGACATACAAAAAAAAAAATTGGAGAAAGGCCACGTGTTTGATTGTTTAGAACATAGTGGTTATTTTTAATAAATTTTAGCATTGGCCTAATGAAAGTGTACTTTTAGATGATAGACGTGAATAAGGCCATCTACACTGAACAAATGTATCACAGAGTGTATGGTAGGAAGTACAACACTCAGAGATGAAGAGATATTCATCAATGTCCCCATGTATATACAGATCCAGCACAATCTCTTGATATACATGATTTAGATATATACAAAAAAAGGAGAGCTATACTGTATAGCTTAATAAAGCTATTCAGTTTAGCTTGATAAAGCTATTTATATGAAGTTTTTCACAAAAATGTTAATTACTAGAAATATACAAAAATCGCAAGTTAATTACCACTCATTTTTATACCATGGACCATTCCAAAAGCAACCCTATAAATTAAAGATAGTCTGTTTTAACATAATTTCTGCTTTTGAACGCTTTCAAGCAAAAATTATATTTCCAGTGTTTGGGTAACTGCTCATGCACCACCTTGTTTGCAGTGAGGTATGGATAAGTATGATTTCTTTACATTGTGCTGAATTATTACCAATCAATTATCTTGTGTGTACCGTAACTGTACATGATGAATGGCATGTATCATGAAATTGTCAACATTGGACAGTCTTTAACCACTATTCAACCTCTCCAAAGAAAGTGAAATATTTATCTGTTTGTAACCACAGGGGCTCGGTTGTTGGATAGTGGAGTTCTTTATTATTTGTTTATTATTAATGTATATTATTAAAATATCTTAAAAAGTGTATTCAATGTACATTTAAAAAAAGTAAGTTTTTTAATGTAAAATTGAATACACTTTTTTAACATGATTGATACAGGGGTTTTCAGTGAATGTTTTATTGCAATACACAGAAATAGACATGAGATTACCAATTTTAATCATTTTTGTCTTCAAGAACAAATAATTTTAAAGTCAACTCCACTATCCGACAACTGAGCCCCTGTGTTTTTAACATTTCCATCTTGTCACAATATCAAATATAACAGGTCCCCTCAGATAACTCGGCGATTTTTCACTGCCCTGTGTAAAGGGCTCAAGAATTTAAGTCCATTCCTAATTGCCAGGCCCCCCCCCCCCCTTTTACCAAAAATTTCACCTCAATTTTTCCAATTATTTGGTTGGGATTGAATAAAGCAATTCAATTTTTATGCCCCACACTGACATACATGTAACTTGTTGTGGCCTTGGTAAGTTATAATCATGATATTGATATATATTTTCACATTCCGGTTCCCTCTTTTTTCTGGAATTTTGGCTATTGCTTGTAAGGAATTAGGACACATTTTATGTGTTGAAGTGCACATTACCAGGAAATTCCAGTTCCTTTATTTTTCGGGAATTTCTGCTCTTTTGCACTTGGACTTTTGGCCAATTATTGACTGTAGTAATAAACAATTTGTAAGCACAACTTCTCTTTAACAGTAGCACAGTTTTAACAAATGAAAATAACCCTGTATACAGTACTCTTTAAACACTTTTAGGAGTAGAGACATAGTTTCTCAATTTTATAGTATAATGACACAATATGGTTTGAATACAGGTGCTTGCATGTCTTGACTTCGCCATCAGAATGGAGGAGCTACAAGAGATTATGAAATATGTCATTGGACGAACTGTCTGGAATAAGGTGGATTTCACCGAGGACGTCCAATTCCTGGCGGAGGTTAAAATTACTGTGGACAGAAATGAAGTTGTGAGCTTTGTTGTTACAGAATGGAGCTTAAAAAAAAATGCACACCTTTATCAAAAACAATTTAGTGGATTGTTCGAAGATGCCAATGTAGGAATGAACAGAAAAACCGATATATTACAAACAAATGCCAGTAAAATTTCAATGCTAGAGAGTGAACAAAGAATGTTGGAGAGTCATAGTTTGGAAGGTGAAAGGTCAACACTAGAGTGTGAGAGGTCAGTTATAGAAGGTGAAAGGTTAACAGTAGAGGATACATACCAGAATGATCAGGAGGAGTTAGAATGGAGTGAGGGGAGAGACAGCAATCAAAGGGAGATAAACAGGGAACTGGTAAAACTGCAGAGTTGTGATGGTAAGATTGTATTATTTGTATATGTACTGTGTATTTCATTTAACAGCCAGTGTTTTCATCAGAGACGAATTTATAACTTGATGAAAGTAGAAATACTTACAACAAATAAAGGACTATGTATGATAGTAGTCAAATTTGGCCCCCATAATTCGCCATTTTTTAAAGTATTTCAGGTACATTAAATTGTTGTGTTATATTTTAGAAGAGTTGATATAAAATATATTTTTCACCTATTTATTTGATTTATTTGCACTCACTGGCAGTATATGACGGCAGAAGTGACGCTATTTATACAATCAAAATCGGTCAAAAATTGAATTATCTTTTTTGTGAATGGGAAATATAGAGCGACACTGAAAAAGAACAAACTTTTTGTCACTTATAAGTACTGGATAGATACATCTTTTGGTGAAAATATTTTGTTTGTTCAAGCAATTGCTCAATGTTTTCTAAAAGAAAAACTGCTTGAAAACAAGCCGTTTTATGCTAAAAATGCAAAAACGACAGGAAAAGGTAAACTTTATGATGTCATATTTTTAAATTGTGGGCACTTTGTTCAAAATGAAAATTATGAATAAACTTCAAATTTATATCTGTGCAAAGAAAAAAAGAATTACAGTAAAATGACAATGTTCATTTAAGGGGCCATTTTAGGCTCAAACCATATATAGTCCTTCTTCTAGAGGTTAATTTAAATTAGTTTAAGATGAAATTAAATTTGTCATACTCATCAATGAAAGTTAATCTTATTGCAAGTTCTCTTGTGGAAAATGCCAATAGTATTGTTAAACAGGGCACTGTTTATTTTAAAGGGATAAAAAGATAACTTTTTAAATGATATAAATTGTTTTTAGAATTCAATTCTATAAAATCTTAACCATTTTCAATTAATAAAATGCTTCCAATGAATACCACAACAATACAGTTATTGATTTTGTTGAAGCCAATGCTGGATCCGTATCGCCATACCTACATGATTACAAGTAAGTCTTGTATAGTTCTCGTGAAAGACTTTTCATCAAAAGTTGTATATTTGTTCATTTAGTTGTGACAGACGGAGAACAACAACAAAGTCAACAAAAAGTGACGGTAATGGACTCGGCAACCCAGACAGATGAGGCCGGGATAAACCCAGCGCTCAAACGTAAACCTAGAAAATCCACCAACCAACAGAAGAAAAACAAGTCTGTCACAGGTAACAGGTGTATTGTAATGTCTACCCTCTGTAGATTGTTGAAATACAATATATCAGAATTAAAATTTTCTATACATTTATTGTGATTGAAAACACTAATAGATAGGATTTATAGAACTTCTGTGATGCCATTTGATGACTATAAAAATGACTTTTGACAGGTTCCCCGCTGAAGTCTTGTTCCCCACTGCCTCAGGAGCCCGAGGTGCTTGACATTAAGATGGAGGTTATATCTGACGATGAGCGCGGTAACACGGCTAGTACTGTCACCGTGGTGTCACCCCTACCACCGACTGACCTCCAGACAAGTACAGGAAACCACGTTCCCTGTCCGCTCTGTCCCACACAGTTCCGCAGCCAGAAAGCGGTGGAGAACCACCTACGAGTGATGCATGACGTGGGGAATATCTACATGTGTCAGGTGTCGTCGTGTCAAGAAATGTGTCAGTCCAACACAGCGCTTCATCAACACATGACGGACATTCACGGCGTTCAGGAGGTGATAGAGGCCCCGCCAGAAAGTCCTCCAAAGAAAAAACGAGGACGCAAACCTAAAAATCTCAACAAAGATATCCCTGAGCCAGTGAAAGAGACAATTACTTCACCTATGGTTCGAACATCTGGACGCAAGAAAACAGCAAAACAACCAGTGGGTAGAAAGCCAGGAAGGAAAAAGTCTGCACTTAAAGTGGCACATAAAACTAAGCCTACTGTTCCAGCTGTGAAAGTTGTGCTGAAATGTGACGAATGTCCAAAGGAGTACGCCTCAAAGCGAGCCCTGAATAGGCACATCAGAACTTCACATGATGTGAAGAAGTATCAGTGTGATATTTGTGGAAAGGTATTCACCAGCAAAGAGACTCTGTACCATCATCGGCGGGGGATCCACAGTGAAAGCAAGCCTTATAAGTGTGATCAGTGCGATGCTTCCTTCAATTTCAATCACAGTCTGAGACTCCATAGGCTAAAGCACAGTGGAATTCGGCCCTTTGAATGTAAAGAGTGCAATAAAACGTACCTGACTTCAAACCATCTCAAAATGCACATGGAAGGAGTTCATGGAGGAAAAAAAAATCATGAGTGTAAGATTTGTGGTAAGTGCTTCTCGTACACAACAAGTCTGAAGGTTCACGAGATGACCCACGGAGAGTACAGACCGTATCGCTGTACCGTGTGTGGGCAAGGCTTCGTCAACAGTCACTCCCTCAAGTATCACAAGGAGTCTAAACACTCACACAACACATGGTTTGAATGCGACTTGTGCGGGAAAAAGTACAAGACAGAGTTCTTGATGAAGACACACCGGCGACGCCATACTGCGGACGGTACGCGCTACATGTGTGACATTTGTGGCAGACAGTTCATGTACAAAAGTACGCTAGAAATTCATGCAGCAGTGCACAGTGACGAGAAGTCCTTCCAGTGTAGCACTTGTGGGAAGTCATTCAAAACCTACGCCACTCTCTACTCCCACCAGTATGTCCACAAGTCAGAGAGCCCGTACAACTGTCCAGACTGTGGAAAGTCATTTAAAACAAAGGAACGCTGCAAGGCTCATCAGAAGAGACACTCAGGCCTGAAGCCATTTGAGTGTGATCAGTGTGGCCGATGTTTCCCGGACAAGGGCGGTCTCTCTAAACACACCAAGACCGTGCACTGTGACATCAAGATGTTTGTGTGTGACATTTGTGGAAAGGCGTGCTCTAGAGCTGACAATCTCCGTGTCCACATGAAGATTCACAACAAGGCTATGGATGCCAGCACCGCGGGCAGAAAGCTCCAAGTGTTCCCCATACAGAACAAGACACTGACTGTGATGAAGTCGCCGATCGATCTTGCTCAGAAGGACCAACAGGGGCAAGACTTTCTCAACATCTCCCCCAACTCCTCCCCCTCCCACACAGTAACTATCCCCAGGATCTACCCGGACAGAGCCGACGCCCCGCCATTCATTCACAGCGTTACGGACCCTCTAGCCATTCCTCCGGGATCAGCTCTGGCAGGTCATGGAATTCTTTTGACTGCTCAGGAGACTGAGCTTGGGTGTGTGGCTAATTCAGTTCTCCACCCCTCCACCCCTCTAGTGACAGCCCCCACCACTACACAGGCCCCTCCCCCAGGCTCCTCCTACATGTACATGTGGCCCTACCTTACCCCCCAGCACCAATCCGATCAGACTGGATCCAGTAATCAGTATTTCTAAACAGACTTTTACAAGGGGCAATCAGATTTTATATCAAATTACAAAACAAAGAATCTTTTCTTGCATCTTTTTAGCCAATTAATGTACAAATCACTATTTAAATACATGTTTAATGCAAACAATTTAAGACTAATAGTTTATTTTAAAGTCAGTACTTTTTATGTATTGAAAAATTTTGGGTGAAAGTACTCTGTTGAAACTGAAAAATTGCAGTGCTTACTATTTACCAAGATCAGTAGAATTCAGTATTTATGAATGTCAAATTACATGTACTACTATTATCTACCCTGAATTTTTTGTGTTTTGTGAAAAATTAAAATGAAAATGGTGTGGGACTGGGTTAATGTGCTGGTTGTATGAGCTCAAGAAATTATTTGACACCATAATCATTAGCAACATCTCAATATGTTAGAATAGTTGCTTCCCTTAAAGACGGTCAAGACTCTATTGATCTCCTTTATAAGAAGAGCTCTGTATAAAAATATATAGGAAAATACCCAAATTTAAAATATAAAATACATGGATTTTTTCTTTTAAGAAATAATAGTCTATAGCTAAACAAATTATATCTTAAAATTTTAGGCAGATCTGATGGGTAATTTGTTGACCATCCAGCCTCCTTAAACAAAAAATTGTTTTTCAGCTGATTTAATTATTTTTAAAAAGTTGCTTCTTTTTAATTAAAGACTTTATAATGAACTGATCTGATCTATTTTCCACATCTTAGTATATTTTATAAGTTGAGTGTTTTTTTGGTTTGTGTTTTTATTTACACAGCAACAATATTTGCTAGAATTTTTTTTATCTATAGAGGTTGCCTATACCATGTAGACAATAATTTTGAAAAAAATGTATGGTACACTGTACATGGAATGATGGTATTAAGTATCCTGGGATTGAGTCAGAACCAATTAGATTGCTGTATTCTTGACACGGTAATATTTAACTTTTTAATTATAATGAATTCCAAATTGTTCAATTTGAATGCTTTTGTTGTTGTTGTTTTTTTTTTTTATTTTTCCTTCTGATATATTCCTGTGCATTTGATTATACATGCATACTTTCTTATATTTATAACTTATATGTTTATCAATCTCCTAATACTTTGACAATTTACTTTTAACTTATATTTTGCAGTGTTAAAGTTTTTATATAATTAACATTGTTGCTGGTTTTTGGTAGATACATAATTTTTGTACATCATTTGTTACATTGCTGATTGACAAGAGAACTCTTTGAAGTATTTGTACATCATATATTGTATATCACTGAACGATGATTATGGTTGTTTGAAAAAAATATGCTGATCCAATGAATATTATTGCTTATTGGGTATTTTTCTTTGTCATAATCCATAGTGTGGTTACAAGAGTAAGATATTTGCCGTTCCTATCAGCTCTGGTTAGTGGGTTAACCCTTTAGCTCAATAGATAGAGTGCTGGGTTTGTATGCCAGAAGACCTAGGTTCAAATACTAGCAGAGGCAATATGTGTTCTAGCTGTTATAAAAGTATCTAAAGTCAATGTTATACATTTCCATTGAATGCATTCTTCTGTGAGAGTATTTGGAATAGTTCCTCAGTGAGGGTATACTGTAATGCAACTTTTATTCGGGTGTGAAAAATTTTCGCGAGGTTAGCGAGAGCCTTGTTGTGAATGTTGCGGATATTTGTCGCCGCAAACCAGACATTGTCATTTGATTGTTATAACAACATGGGTCTGGATAGGTCTTGTTCACAAAATTAGTCATCGTGAACCGGTTTATCTCTAGTAATTCGCAAAATATAGTCACCGCGAATAAAAGTTGGTTTAAAGTACATGTATATGGAATCCTCTGTGAGGGTACGTGTATGGAATCCTCTATGAGGGTACATGTATATGGAATCCTCTGTGAGGGTACATGTGTATGGAATCCTCTATGAGGGTACATGTATATGGAATCCTCTGTGAGGGTACATGTGTATGGAATCCTCTATGGGGGTACATGTATATGGAATACTCTGTGAGGGTAAATGTATATGAAATCTTCTGTGAGGGTACATGTATATGAAATCCTCTATGAGGGTAAGTGTATATGGAATACTCTGTGAGGGTACATGTATATGGAATCCTCTTTAAGGGTACATGTATATGGAATCCTCTTTGAGGGTACATGTATATGGAATACTCTGTGAGGATAAAAAGTATATGGAATACTCTGTGAGGGTAAATGTATATGAAATCCTCTATGAGGGTACGTGTATATGGAATACTCTATGAGGGTACATGTATATGGAATCCTCTTTAAGGGTACATGTATATGGAATCCTCTTTGAGGTTACATGTATATGGAATACTCTGTGAGGATAAAAAGTATATGGAATCCTCTTTGAGGGTACATGTATATGGAATACTCTGAGAGGGTACATGTATATGAAATCCTCTGTGAGGGTAAATGTATATGAAATCCTCTATGAGGGTACGTGTATATGGAATACTCTGTGAGGGTACATGTATATGGAATCCTCTTTAAGGGTACATGTATATGGAATACTCTGTGAGGGTACATGTATATGGAATACTCTGTGAGGGTAAATGTATATGGAATCCTCTTTGAGGGTACATATATTTGGAATACTCTGTTAGGGTACATGTATATGAAATCCTCTATGAGGGTAAATGTATATGAAATCCTCTATGAGGGTATGTGCATATGGAATACTCTGTGAGGGTACATGTATATGGAATCCTCTTTAAGGGTACATGTATATGGAATACTCTGTGAGGATAAAAAGTATATGGAATATCCTCTGTGAGGGTACATGTATATGGAAGACTCTGTGAGGGTACATGTAACAGTATATGGAATCCTCTGTGAGGGTACATGTATATGGAATCCTCTGTGAGGGTACATGGATATTGAATCCTCTGTGGGGGTACATGAATATTGAATCCTCAGTTGGGGTACATGAATATTGAATCCTCTGTGAGTGTACATGTATATGGAATCCTCAGTGAGGGTACATGTATATGAAAATCTCAGTGAGGGTACATGTAAAAGTATATGGAATCCTCTGTGAGTGTACATGTATATGGAATCCTCTCTGAGGGTAAATGTATATGGAATCACTGACAACACATATTTGGCCTTGATCTTGGTGTGATGCGAACTGGGTCAACCCGAGGGAAAGTAATGGATACGCCTTTTTAGTTCACCGAGACGAAGTCAGGGGGAGCTTATGCTATACCCCCAGCATCGGCGTCAGCGTTCGGACCTGGTTAAAGTTTTTGGTGCAGGTCCTGTATCTAAATTATTACTTGTCCTATCTCCACCAAACTTGCATGGATAATGTACCTAGACCTACTTATGGATCTGAAGACTTGGATGCTGAATTTAGGCCATTAATTTCTGATGCTGGAGGAGGTTAAGGCATTTGGAGCAAGTTAAAGTTTTTGGGGCAGGTGCCCTTTGATGTCCATATCTAAATTACTACTGGCCCTATCTTCACCAAACTTGCATGGATCGTGCATCTTGTGATACTGGTGCACTCCACAGCCTTGGATACTGAATCTGAGCCATAGGTTTCAGATGTTGGACAAGGTTTAGGTTTTTGAAACTGGTTAAAGTTTTTAGAGCAGGTGCTCTTTGATGACCATATCTCAGTTACTACTGGTCCTATCTTCACCAGACTTGTATGGATGGTGTGTATTATGATACTTATGCACTTGACAGGCTTAAATGCTGAATCTGAGCCATAGGTTCAGATGCTGGAGGAGATTATTGTGTTGGAGCAGGTACCCTTTGATGACTATATCTTAGATATTACAAGTCCTACCTTCACGAAACTTGCATGGATGGTGTGGTTTACGATACTTTAGCACACTTGACAGGCTTGAATGCTGAATCTGAGCCATAGGTTTCGGTTGCTGGATGAGGATGAGGATTTTAAGCTTAATAGTTAAAGTTTTTAGAGCAGGTGCCCTTTTGTAGAAAATCTTAGTTATTATTGGTTTGGTCTTTATATTTTAAAATTTGAATAGATGATGCATCTTGTGATTCTAATGCACTCCACAGGCGTGGATGCTGAATCTGAGCCATAGGTTTCAGATGCTGGATGAGGTTTAGTTTTTTGGAACAGGTCACATGTTTATATAAATACTAGTACTATTTCAAACTTGCATGGTTGATTTAACTATATAAATGAATCGCAGAGGTAGCTTCAGATACAGAGCTTGCTCTTGATTATCTTGATGCTGAAGCAGGTGTAAGTTTTTAAAGTAGTTTGACTGTTGGGAAAAAAGCTGTCATTTATAGCTTGCATGGATCATGTAACTTTGGATTTAAAACTTAAGGCTAGCTTCAGATACAGAGCCAGATCTCCATTATCAAGGATGCTAAAAAAACCTCCTACCACACTCAAACTTGTTCGATATATGTCTTTGTTGTTAAATGATATATTGACATGATTCCTATGATATAGTACTGTATGATATGATACACTATTGTATTATATGATACAATATTGTATCATTTAATATTATATTGAAAAATATTATATGATATGATATGATATTGTATCATTTTTTTATATTATGATATTATATTGTATCAAATGATATTGTAATATATGATATTTTGTATCATATGATACAATATTGTATAATATGATTTTGTACACTATAATATAGTTTTGAATTACATGATATAGTATCATATAGTATATCATAGCATATGATATATTACAATGTTTTATCAAATTATATTGTATCATATGATACAATATCATATTATATATCATATATGATACAATATCATAATTATGATACAATTTCATAATTTTAAATACAATATCATACTATATCATACAATATAACATCCTATGTTACAATATTGTAATGTAATATTTGTATGATATTGTATCATATAATCCTTTATTGTATTATATAATATATATTATGATATTGAATTATATGATATGATACAGTAATATATAACATGATACAACATCCTATCATATTATGATACAATATCATATATTGATACAATGTCATATCATATGACACCATATCATATTGTATCATAATATATTACAGTAAATATATAAGTATTGCATCCCATGGTACTATACAATATTGTATCATGTGATATTTCATATGATACAATATATGATGCAAATATATTGTATCATATGAAATATCATATGATACAATATTGTATAGTATCATGGGATGCAATGTCATATTATAATAGTAGTGTATTGATAAACATTGCATCATACAATATATATCATGAAATATGCATATAATATGATTTATACAATTTTGTATCATATGATATACAATATTGTTTCAAACCACACTACAGTATCCATGAATATCCAAAATCATTAACTATGATTTTCATATCATATGATAAAGGTGGTCTCATAAAGGTGATGACTCATCTCGGTGAGCTTTGTAATCTGTGATTACCTATGTTTTCTTATAGTGACCTTTAACTTGCAGGAATGACCAAAGCTGAAGGTCAGGACATATTTACAGGTCACGAGCAATCTTTGTGGCAAATTTTACCTTCTAATCATTGTCCATTACAAGATATGGCCTAGACTGGAATTTTGCATTTTTTAAAACAATGACCTTGAAATTTCACAACTGACCCTGGTTAACATTCATGGCACATCCTCAGGTCATAAGCAATATTTATGTGAAGGAAGAACTTCAAATGTTTCTCCATAAGAAAAGAATAATGCAGACACAAATTATGAACATTTTCTTTCATTGACCTTGAACTTGCCAAAATGACCTTGGGTCAAAATCATGAAACACCTTCAGGTCATAAACAATCTTTGTGCGAAGTCAGAACTTCCAATGTTTCTCCATAAGAAAGATATGGACAGGACACGATTGCACAGACAGACGGACAAGATGATTCCTATATAACCCCCCCCCCCCCCCCAACTTTGTTTGCGGGGGAGGGGGTATAATAATAAAATTCTTGTTTGTTAAAAAATAAAAACCTGACTCTTTCATAACTTGGGTTTGGTTGAATTTACTAAGTAAGATCAGGACCGAACTTACTCTGGACCTAATCATTGGGTTACCGTATGGACGAATAAACGAGAATCTGCTATTCAATTCGAGAATATTCTTGGAATGAATTGCATCATGACATAAAGTTGCTCTCCTTTGTAATGACTAAAACTTTAATTTGTTTTTGGGCATTTCTTTGTTAAGATTTTCAAATTTCTGTTAAAAGTAAGCGTAATTGCTGTTTTAATGTCATTTTAGAATACACCCGTTTTATCCGTTACAAGTTTTTTAGAAAATTTTACACCTATCGGTGGATTTTTAACCGGCGCATGCGTATCAAAGTTTTAGCATTGTCAAACTTACATCACACGTGCTGGCAAGGGCAAAGAGAAGTTGAGCCGCAATTAAGACAGAAAGATGTTGCTCTCTCCAAGAATAACGTTTAGATTTCTGGACCAGGGTTGCAGAATTCAGAATGTACGAAATCTGCATGCCAAATCAATGAAGAAACAGGTAATTTAGAGAGTTTGATCAATTGCGTAATGAAACTCACATGGTGCCGTTAGCTCTCTTGAAGACGCTCTAGCGGCTAAATTCTAAATTTGATTTGAGTTTTTTTTTAATACAAATTATTAATAGAACATAATTTTTTTTTGAAATTAGAGCCAATGTTTATACAATTCTCATGTTTCTAAATTTCTCAATTTTTTCTTTGTACCTGAAAGTAATATTGTGCATTAATGTGCAGTCTGCAGCATACTAGCGTACAGTATCTTAAAACAAAAAAAACTGTTTTCCATAAAAAAAAAATTCTATACATAGTTAATTGATGCTGTTATGAAAGTGAGATATTACATCATGCTGAAAGAGCTTGTAGGGTTACACAATGCAATCCTTACATAAGTATACTACGGAATTCTAATTCATTGAAGATATTGTATGTGTCTTTAGGGTGAATTTGAGTATTGTGTTAACAGCCATTCAGACAAAATTATGTATTTACCATTGCAAGGATTGACTCAATTGAGTCTTGCCTAAAAAAATTATACTATTTCTCATTTTTTATTTGCTTAACACTTAAAACAAAACACAAGTCTTGTGGCAATCTTTCTTTGTGAAACTCGCTGTTGTTTTTCTTGTTCATTTATTAATATGATGTTTTCTGTAGTGTAACTTTTCCTGTCACTTTAATGTCAGAATACACCTCATATAATAGTAATATGTTAGTCATTTAAATAAAACATTTTGTTGAAAGTACTGTTTAAGTTAGCACAAAATTAGTTTACAGATTTTGTATATCTGTAAATTAAAGCTGCAATTCTTTAGTGTTGTTTTGTTGTATAAAGAGTTAAAATATTACAGATGAAAAAGGTTGTTATCATTTATCATTTGATTTGTAGATT
This sequence comes from Magallana nippona, assembly GCA_033439105.1. Taxonomy (NCBI): domain Eukaryota; kingdom Metazoa; phylum Mollusca; class Bivalvia; order Ostreida; family Ostreidae; genus Magallana; species Magallana nippona. The sequence continues at coordinate 40,711,049 of CM065920.1, forward strand.
CCCCTGCTGACCCTAAATGGAAGTCAGTCAATACAGAAGAGAAATAAGTAAGTAGCCCTTGACTTTAAACCTTGGAGGTAGTTAACATTTTGAGCTATGATGCTCAAATCTTGCTCTTTTATTTGCTATTAAATGTTGGGCTTATGGTATATTTTCTTTTAAAACAGTTCTGGAAAGGTTAAAGGTCAAGTGATTGGGATAGATTTGGGAACAACAAATTCATGTGTAGCTCTTATGGAAGGAAAAACTCCAAAAGTTCTGGAGAATTCTGAGGGATCCAGAACAACCCCTTCTGTTGTGGCATTCACCAAGGATGGAGAGCGATTAGTGGGGATGCCTGCCAAAAGACAGGCTGTCACCAATGCAGAAAACACATTCTCTGCAACAAAACGTCTGATTGGTCGCCGCTTTGAGGACGCTGAAGTCCAGAAAGACATGTAAGTGTGGTAGGAAGGCTGAGCGTTTAGATCTCTTAGTTATGTTTCATCAGCCATGATCACTAGTCAACTGTTGTTTTTGTTGCAGGAAAACTGCTTCCTTTAAGATTGTCAAGGCAACCAATGGTGATGCTTGGGTAGAGGCTCATGGGAAAATGTATTCCCCTAGTCAAATCGGTGCATTCGTCTTAATGAAAATGAAGGAAACAGCTGGTTAGTATACACAGAGCTATACATTTTTCTTTCCGAATGATGATAAAGATAACATTGCTGGTCTAGACAAGAGTTGATGATGATGATTATTTGCTACTCTTGACTGTGAGGCTGACGAAAAACAAAACACCAAGTCTACTGAGACTCGTGTCTAGACTGATATGTTGGGTCAAAGGTCAATTATATGATCCTCTTTAACGTTGATTCCCCATTGTTAGTTAAGCACCAAATTTTCTAGAGTTTGAGACAATCCACATTATCAAATGTTCATTGGAATAAAGAATGTACATCATTTGTTACTAAATGGACCATTGTCCACAAATTTACCTATTCTCAAGAGTTTATTGTAAATGCTGATTAATATTTGGAAAACCACATACCGTATTTTTCGGACGATATGACGATATTTTTTTTCTCTGAAGCAGAACACCCGACTTATTGTCCAGATCGACTTGTCTTAGGCTCGAGTTCGGAAAATTTTCCAAAAATAGCATTAAAAATCTTGGTTTTAATCATTTAAAATTGGTTGTGTGATTGGATATTACCTTGTTGAAATCTTTGTTCATCTTTATTTATTGTCGTTTTCACTCATTTGTTAACAGTAGTATACATAATAATACCAGTAATTAAAAAAAAATGGTCCATGTCTTTAATCAATTAAAAGTTTTACCGTTCCGTAATTTTAAACACATCGTCACATGGTATCCATATATTACTAGTGGGAAGATAACATTGCGCAGTAAAATTGAAACCAAATTCGAATGGAACAAATTATTGCGGTAAGTCCCGGGAATGTTTAATTATATGAGATATTTAATTACATATTACTAAATTGTGTAAGTTGTATTAGTGTTCATCTTTTAATTGATAATTATCCTAGGTATTTTTGCATTTATTCACGGTAGGCTGACACCGATTGTGTTATTAATCATGCCCTACGGCTGAGATCTATATGTGTTCACTCATGGTTTTGAGAGAATTAATGAATTCAATTGACTCTCTGTGTATATAAAGCGTACCGTTATACGGGTGTTTATATTTCACTGATTAATTATAGTCCAATTCTTTGATTGTTGTTAAATAAACATTGTAAAGAAACGTATGTATGTCGTATATCGTCATTATCAAGTCGTACAAATGATCGATCTATTTTTAACAGTGTCTAAGTAAAGCAATAATATTTAACTGCATAACTGGACACAAAGTAAACAAGTAAAATCGAATCAAAATAATTGCTAATCTTCCTGCACTTGAGATGCCCCTTTGAAGTCCGACACGAGACAGGTGCATGCTTCTGACACCGGAAATTGTTAAACAAACATTGACCACGCGCCGAGTCAACAGGTGGCTGGTTACGTAATGGCGAATACACTGGCGATAACTTGTTTGATGCAAGGAATAGTGGTCAGAGTGGATAAATATTTTAATACATGGAATTAAATATTTTTGACAACGTAAGTTTAGTTTACCCTGTTACAACTTGTATAACACGCGATGTCGGGAATTGCATGCAAGCAATTTTATAGATGTTACCGGTATTTAAAGATACCATGCATAATTATAAACGTAATTGTTTAAATGTTAATCATTAATAATAATTGGTAGCAATATCGGGGATGTCCTTTGCATCATACACTGATTATGTTACCTGCAGTTTGATATGCCATTTTGAAGCTATTAGATTGACGTATCGTTCGAATCGACATATCTAAGGATTTTTTTTAAATTTTGGCTTAAAATGATCAATTCAACTTGTAGTCCACATCGACGAGTCGTCCGTAAAATACGGTAATCAAAATGAATCTCTATATGAAATTGTTCTCAAACTAGTTTCCAGCTAAAAGAATGTTATTATATCTAAACATTGTTTTCAAGCAAAGAAACTCAAGTCCTAGAACTGTAGAATACAACTCTGAACATTTGAGAATTAGATGTTAATAATGTTTGGGTTAAATAAGACTTTAATAAGCATTATTCAAGCACTAAATTTCACAAATGATTTTAATTTGATAGTTATTACAATTTGGCCTTAAAATTAAGTGGTTTGACAATATATTGAGTGCTAATTCTGACCTGAGTTTTAATTTTACTTCAGTTTGATTTTAAATTTGAATGGTAACTAAGCTGCATTGTGAGATAAATGATGACTATTTGCTACTCTTGATGTCAAACTGATGTCAACCATCACCAATTTCTGAGATCTCATCTGTAGTGAATGTTACAGTCCTGATGTACTCGATAGTAAGAACAGCTTTAACCTCTGCATTCTGTTTGTGTTGTAGACAATTATCTCGGACAGAAGATCAAGAACGCTGTCATCACAGTTCCCGCTTACTTCAATGACTCTCAAAGACAGGTCAGAAATAAGGCTCAACGAATAATACCTTACTACTACCATAAAAAAGAACGATGTAAAGCTTTGAGCTATAAGTGGCTTCTGGAAAAATTCAGTGAATTTTACTATGTTTCAGGCCACAAAGGACGCTGGGCAGATTTCTGGATTAAACGTTCTGCGAGTGATCAATGAACCAACAGCTGCAGCTCTGGCTTATGGCATGGACAAGACTGATGACAAGCTGTGAGTTCTCTCTCTCTCTCTCTCTCTCTCTCTCTCTCTCTCTCTCCTCTCTCTCTCTCTCTCTCTCTCTCTCTCTCTCTCTCTCTCTCTCTCTCTCTCTCTCTCTCTCTCTCTCTGGTTTTGCATTTATCACAGTATGACAACAACCCAAATGAATTTGTTCACTAAAAGTATTCTTGTGATTTCAGCATTGCTGTCTATGATTTGGGAGGTGGAACTTTCGACATTTCTATTCTGGAGATGCAAAGGGGCGTGTTTGAGGTGAAATCCACCAATGGTGACACTTTCCTTGGTGGGGAGGATTTCGACAATGCCCTGGTCACATTTTTGGCCAATGAATTCAAACGTGATGTAAGTGTACTGATTAAGATTATTGTTTGAAATAATTTTGATTCATTTCCCAATTACTAGGGATGATTTTTGTATCGTATTTGTTTCATCCTTGATATTGGCATTCAACATATAACTCTCATTACAGCAAGGACTTGACGTAACCAAAGACAACATGGCTATGCAGAGATTGAGAGAAGCAGCAGAAAAAGCCAAGATAGAGCTCTCATCAAGCATGCAGGTAGGAAATAAAAATACAGACTACAATAGAAAATTGACTTTCTTAAAACACTTCAGTATTGGATAACTGATCCAAAGTCTGTCAAATTCCCGGTCGCCTTTGATGGCTTCTGGGGCCAAATCTTTGGTATAAGAAACCAGATAAATGATTGCAGCCTCTGTTAATGATGACAGATGTCTTCAATTAAATCTGAACATTGCCTCAGTCTAAATGCTTTAGATCTCTTGATAAGGTGAACATATTGTAGAGCTATTGTGTGATTGTAGACTGACATCAACCTTCCCTACCTGACCATGGATGCCACAGGACCCAAACACATGAACATGAAACTGACCCGGGCCAAGTTTGAGGGAATTGTGGAAAGCTTGGTAAAGCGGACGGTTGGACCGTGTCAGAAGGCCATGAGTGACGCCGAAGTCAAGAAGTCCGACATCGGCGACGTCATCCTTGTAGGAGGAATGACTCGTATGCCCAGGGTACAATTTCATTCTTTTCCTTTTCTTTACTCTTGATCTTTTTGATTATATAAATATTAAATGCTAGTTTCCGACATACATGGTTTTTTAATTCTTTAACAATAAGTAGAAATATTTTTGACATTGTTTATTTTTTCCATTCAGGTGCAGGCATTGGTACAGGAAGTGTTCGGTAGATTACCAGGAAAGTCAGTCAATCCAGATGAAGCCGTTGCCATGGGAGCAGCCATTCAGGTAACCATAGGAGTCGAAATCTATCAATGATACACAAATCTTGTTTGAGTGTAATGTTATCCAGATATTGACTGCGGTTGAGGGCAAAATTGATTATATTGGCCCATTAAGGGCTAAATATTGCCAGACGTGAAGCCTGTAATTTCAACTCTTAGACTAGGAATATATGTTGTGATATCCTTGAGTACTGACGTCAAGTTTGGCTTTTTACAGGGAGGAGTTTTGGCGGGAGATGTAACTGATGTCCTTCTGTTGGATGTCACTCCGCTGTCATTGGGTATCGAAACTCTTGGAGGCGTGTTCACAAAACTGATTGACAGAAATACCACCATCCCCACCAAGAAATCTCAGGTAAAAGAAAACGTTTTGTGTAGAGCTGGAAAACTTAATAAACATTCATCTCCTTTATTTGCATTATTGTTGAAATTGAGGAGAATTTTATTTGTCTATTCCCACATAATCATTAAAAATACTACATTAATAGACTAGACAACATGAGAACCTTATCTACATTGTATTTCTATTTGAATTTTTACATGTATATGCGATTTTAAGTTTGATATTACTGTGTTCTTGCTCCTTATGGACTCTCTGACTTTGTGTTTAGGTCTTCTCAACGGCTGCTGATGGACAAACCAGTGTGGAGATCAAAGTGTGTCAGGGAGAAAGAGAAATGGCCGCCGACAACAAACTCCTTGGCCAGTTTATGTTGGTAAGAACAGCTGATAGCCATTCAAAATCTGTGTTCTGAAATTAATCCTTGATTTATTGATCAAGGTCGCCATTTTTCCTTTATGGTCACTTGGTAGTAATTTGACTATGACGTTGATTCATTAATCAACATTGTAGGTTGGAATTCCCCCTGCCCCTCGTGGAGTCCCTCAAGTTGAAGTGACTTTTGACATTGACGCTAACGGCATCGTAAATGTATCTGCTAGAGACAAGGGAACTGGAAAAGAACAGCAAAGTAAGCAACAATAGAGGGTAGACAGTTGAATTCACAGGTCCTAACTGAGGTTGAGAGAATAGTTTGACACTTATCCTTATATGGGTAGTGGCAAAGAAATTGTATTAAGCTTCTTTATGTAGAAAAAGATACATGTTATTGTGCCCGTGTAACACCCATCCTGTCATTGTAGTTGTGATCCAGAGTTCTGGAGGTCTGAGTAAGGAGGAGATTGAGAACATGGTGAAGAATGCCGAGAAATACGCCGCTGAGGACCATGTCAGAAAGGTCAGGGGTCAATCCACATTTATAAGCTCATTGTTGATTTAATGATTGGTTGAATTTTTAAAAGAAAATGCAGGGATTGAAATGAAATGTTAAAGCTACAGTAAGAATATAAAATTGCTGTTGTTTATGAAAGATCAGAGCCAATTGACTTTGATTTAAAGAAGAATTGAAATATTTATTGAAAAGTTGAGAATTTTCAGTTAAAAAAGAGAGAACTTGGCAGAGAATACTTTTATTTTGACACAGGAAAGAGTAGAGGCAGTTAACCAAGCCGATGCCATTATCCATGACACTGAATCCAAACTGGAAGAATTCAAGAGCCAACTCCCAGAAGAGGATGTAAGACAATTGTTCAGATTTTATCTCTAAATATTGTTTTAACTCCAGGTTTTGTGAAAATTGTTTGCTTAATAGACCGTACAGACAGAATTATATTTTCATTTCAACCTTCATTTGCAGGCCAATAAATTGCGGGAACAAATGGCCGGAGTGAAAGAGCTGATCGCCAAGAAGGACCAAGTGGAAGTAGAGGAGCTGAAACAGGCCACCTCCAACATGCAGCAGGCCTCCCTCAAGCTGTTCGAGATGGCTTACAAAAAGGTCAGTACTTAGTGCTCAATTTGTTGTTTACTGGTAATATGGCTGCTATATCAATAGATAAATTCAAATATTGGAGCTGGCCTTATTTTCAAAGGTTAATACTAGTAATTGTCTTTAATTACAAAAGATAAATTTTGTCTAGGTTAATTTCAGTGTCAGAGCAAATCTTTGTTAATTTATCTACTTCATCTTATATGGTAAACAGAGCAATGCTGTTTTGTCTCTGGGCTTGAGTTATGAACTAAACAAAATCTATGAGCTTAAGTTATACTTTATAAAATCTTTGGATTTGGTTGTGAACTTGATGAAATCCTTCCACAGATGTCCGCTGACAGGGAAGGTCAGAGCGGATCCTCATCGAGTGAAGACAGCAGCTCGTCAGAATCTAAAGAGGAACAGGAGAAGAAGGAGGAAAAGAACTGAGAAACCTAGAACAAACTGTGTGCCTGTGAGTGTGATAGTATGAGAGAAGACATTGAGGAGGGTCAGGGTCGAACAGCTATGACACGCCCACTACCAGGGTCAAGGTCAAACCCTCTGTGAAAACATGGAGGTCATCCATTTCTTCACCTGGCGGCGGAGTTTTCATCTTCATGTGTGGACACTAGTGGAGAGCTGTAGATTCTGATCGTGATTGATGATGTCTATTACTGTACATAGGGAGCCAGCACAGAGCTCCACCAACCATTCTGTGCAGGCATTTACATTCAGAACTGAAATGGTTATTCATCCTAGAAATATCATGCATTTTACATTATAGTTTGATAATCAGCCATGCTTGGAAATAATTGACAGTGAAATCTTTAAATAGTGATGTTTTTGTGTCAGACTTTTATGTATATCTGTACATATATTATGTGATATTAAATTAAGTATAAATGACCAAAAAGAGTTGTGTTTTATTTTTATCCCAACAAATAAGTACTGTAAACCAATTTAACATGTAGTGTTACACTGTTCAGTCTTCAACATTCAGTTCATTATCTTGGCAACAGTTGCACACACTCCAGTTTAGTATATGTATACGTTGGGGCCGAATTTGGTTCAGGTTTGATTATTTATTACAGCCTCTTGAACTTTGAAAGAAAATTAAGAAATTTTCAGTCTCCACTCTCTTACTTTTGAAAGGATGTATTTAAGGAATCATTCTTCGAGCATTTTAAAAGCACTATTTTTTCATGTAGCAAATGCTTGTATTACTGTGCGGCGCAGCCAATAACATTTTTGTTATGCTATAACACACGTCCATTTTGTGTCGCTCATCTTTTATGAAATTATTGGGCTATAGGCTTCAAAATTGATTCGTAATGTTATCACAGACAAAGACAGTTGAAAATGTAAATATATAAAGTTAAAACTGAATGTACAGGATTTGGCTAGACAATACAAGTCAAGCTTGAATTTTGATGACTTTTACAGAGTTATACCCCTTCAACTGAGAAAAAAATTGAAATTTTCAGTTTCCTGCGCTCTTACTTTTGAAAGGATATATATATAAAGTTGAAATTGCATATACAGGTATTTTACCAAAAAATACAGGTCAGGTTTGAATTTCGTCCAGGTCCAATGACTTTTGACAGAGTTGCGCTCTTTGAACTTGCAAAATAAGAAATTTTGATTTGTTTCCGCTCTCTAAGACTCTAACAAGCAAAAACAAAGATATATGTGTAACTAATATAAAACTAAATGTGGTACAGTTGTATTTGAAATTTTGGCTGCCTGCAAGGGCTTTCGTGGCATTGTGACACATCTAGTCTAGAAAATAGAATGCTAGAGACATTTTGGGACTGGTTTGTGGCGATAAATATTTATTACGATGAGGCTCATGTGAACTTCACAAAAATTACTGTATAATGTCACCGTATCTGGTCTTTCATTGCATCTTTATAGATTACAGTTTGTCCTTGCTAACAGTGCATGAAACATAACCTGTCTGGTATATAGGAGGTTTTCATTTCTTTCCAAACTTTGCACCTTAGCATAAAGTTGAAGGGTAAAGAAGTGCTTCACTTTGAATGTAGGAAATCATTTAAGTGGAAATGATCAGAAACCACATGTATTAGATAAAGCTGAAGTGATTTGCACTTGAAGAAATTAATGTACCTCTGTAATGGATCATTATAACAATTATAAAATGTTTGGGTGGGCTTTTTGCTTCTAAATAGGTTCGGCTACCAAAGGGTTCAGGGGGTCAAAGAATATTCAATCTCAAAAAAGGGTTCCCAGCAAAGTTTCTGGCACAGTACATGACTATATTTTTAGCTACGGAAGCACACTAAATAACATTTTTAATGGCTAGTCCATCTATTATTCATATCCCTAACAAAGAGAATATATAATGGCTTTAAAGTGGCAACAAATATATTTCATACAAAAAAACATCAAAATAAATATATAAGCAAGATAATTTGTCTTCACGGCCTGTTGTGTTACAGGACTGACGATATCCGAAAATAAGCAATCAATGTTTAAATCTAAAGTAAACCAAAGTACACAGAATCTCACATGTGATAAACTTTATTTATCATTGCTATTTTACACACTTGAATAACTCCTCCATGCAAAATAATTTATCCAGGCAAACATTTACACACAAAATTAAATGCACATTCCCTCAAGCATGCTTTATAAAGGGCAATCATTGGTCACATTGTTATGGTAAACATTGTCTTAATGGGAGTATGCTTAGCTTTAGGATACAGTATAGCAGGTTATGTTGATAAGAAGGTAATTTTAGCTAATTCTGGTGATTGATACCAAAAACATAAATCTGAGGAAAATTTAATGCTGGGTAAACTTAAACAGTGGATATACAGTAATAAAATAAAATAACCAAAATTAATCATTGAAATATATGGCATACCAAAATCTCTCATCTCAAAAATCAAAAATTGCCTAATTTTACACCTAACAAAATAACCAGTAACTAAGTACATGTATTTAGATTCGACGTCATGAAAATATCACGAATTCCATATTGAAAAAAGATTACAGGCATCCTAAGGTCAATGAATTACCAATAGCTTGCGAAAACAGTATCTACATAATATCTGATTCAGTAATTCCTGTCATCTCTGAATGAAAGTAACAAACATGAAGCAGATGAACTAGGAATTAACAGAATACTCGGTATATCAGAATAGGAAATGAAAAAGCAAGATTCCAAAGTAAGTACATTAGCAGAATACCCAGTATTACGAAACTTGAAATAAAAAAGCAAGATTCCAAAGTAATCACACCATCTTAGATACCAGTATCTAGCTTTTCATGCTTGCTTTATATAAGCTCTGTGATTCTGTTCTTGACAAAAAAAATTTATTGAAACCACCACATATTATTTTTTTCTTCCATCAACCATATTAAATTAATTTAGGCCATTTTAAAGTTGCATTTGCTAGAAGGACTAGATGCTTCAAAAACTACACTACTACATAAAGACAACTCAGAGAGAAAATAATTATTACGTATCAAGGCTGTGAAATAATACCAACAATCAGTCCGACACTTAATCACTGGTTCAGATTTTTTGAAATATATAATTTAAACAAATACAGTAAAACCTGGTTAATTGAACACACTTATAATGAATTCATGCTAATACAGTCAGTTTCATTCCCCCAGTTATAAACTAATCAGTTGCGATCAATCGAAGTTTGATAATGGCATTTATTACATACTTAGTACATTGTAATTAATACAGGGTTTTTTGCATATGCGATACAGCTAACTTAATAATACCCGTATCAGTCACAAGGGCTGATACGGATTCTGCAGGGCTGATATCGATCTGCAGGGCTGATACGGATCTGTATCGCACCCCTCTCGGAACTTCTCCGATTTTTTCCACTTCAGAATCAGATAGAAATTTAATTAAAAATCTCTTAGATATGTTATTACTATAAGTATGTAATAAATATAATAATACATACCATTTGCCATATAACACCCTGTATCAGCCCTCGGGCCTTCGGCCCTCTGGCTAATATTGGTGTTTCGGGCTGATACAGGGTGTAATATGGAAAAAGGAATGTATTATTCTCTATTTCCCTACACACTTTTTCACTGTACTCTCATTTTGTTGGAAGGAAAATATTTTGAATTCAGTTTTTATACAAGCATCAGTACTATTGAGATCAGATATACCGAGAAAGTAAGGTTAACATCAGGGGACTAACACAACATAGGTTGGTATCACAGCATTTGTTTAAGGAGACACACAGTACAAACTGGTACATACTCTGTAAATGAATGATTCAATAGCACAATATCAATATGAATGAAAATACAAGTATCTCTGGAATCTAAACCAGCCATTTTCTAAATTTTTCAGTTAATTTTTGTTGCAGTATGATTGAAATGTATCATAAACAAATGATACATACTTGTAAGATTCACTTAGTCGCATAAAGAAAGACCCCCTCCCCATAAACAAAATACCACTACAGTAAAACTTGATTAGTACAAATGCAGACATAGCGAAATCATGGATGTAGCAAAATTTTGTTGAATCCTCATCACTGCAAATCCCTAACACTAAAGTGGTCCTATCAAACCAGCAGATACCAGATATATTGTAGCATTTCAAAACTAACGCAGTGACAGAGACTTAATTATTATCTCAGACCTAGCTTGAATCTGACAACTCTGATAAAGACAACAGAAGCCCTGACACTGAGGATGATTAGCGTTATCAGATTATCACCAAGACTCATCACTTCCGGTAAAAAAACTACATGTACTTAAACTCTGTATCAAAATCCCCCCATTTAATCTGTCTATTCGATATAAAGTTCAATATATATCAAGTTGGATACATTCACAGTGTTGACTTCTAACTATATAGGTAACAGTTCTTTCTATTTTGGATACTTGTTTTTTTACAACTTAAGGTTCATCTCCAAATAAGTTGCTTTTGGTATTCTGATGGTATAACTGTACATTATATTTGCATCATGTATGTATTTGCACTTTCCCAAGCAAGAACAATTGTCAGTGTTGTGTTGCTCACAATCATTGTTCATTATTTCTCTAATAAAGCATTCTAGGCGATTCCGATCCTAAAGTCCGGTAGATACAGGGCTGCTAATACTGTTTCCGGACCCTCTGAGGCAGAATGCTGTCCTGGGCGTACTTGAAAAACGAGAGCAGTCCGTATTTCTTTCCTTTCTTTTTAAAATAGTTACTGACTACGTCACTCTCCTCAGAGGAACTCACTCGAGCCCCCGTGGTTGTGGGTAAAACATTTTCATTGGCTGACAGAGAAATAAAGAATGCAAACGGGACGATCCACAGGCAGATGGTGAAATAGGCAAGAACCTGGAATCAAAATGTCATATTTTTAATACATGCATTAATTTTTATTATTGATACATAAAACATGAAACAAGATACTGATAACAGATTTTTTTTGTCCTGAAAAGTTTAATATACAGTGCAACTCTGAACTTTTGAGGACTGTTTAAAGAAAAACCAAAATACACAAAGGCTTCATGTACAGTTAAACACGCTAATAGCAAACACGCTTATCTAAATAAATTAACGTATATAGTGAAGTGATTTTTATTCCCTGTGGGTTTTAAATATATTGTGAAGCTAATGAATATAATGAATTACGTTTATAACGAAGCAACTTTGCCTGTCCCTGGCACTTCATTATAAGCATGTTTTACTGTATATAGAAAATTAACAAATTTGCTTTACTGCAGGGAGACATTTCCCAGCAACAAAAAGGAAAACCGTTTATGTTTTTTGTTGATTTATATACATTTGAAAAATTTACATGTAATTCAAACTTCATATTATTGATAAATATCCAATCTTTCAATTTCTTTGACATTAATGCCCTATTGATTTTCAAGGAAAGCTTTAAAGCACTGCTTTAAAACATGCTTAACAAATTGGTTTCTGATACATATTCTATCACTTACATCTGAGAAAGGATGCCACACTGTGGAGAAGTAAGAGAAGGCCAGGTAATGATTGATGACAACCGCCACTGTAAGCAACAACAAACAGGTCCCGGTTAAAAACGGATCTCAATTACAGTGTAGTTATTCAAGTCTTGAGTGATCAATATTATATGTATACAAATTACATGAGGCCTGAATGCTATTAAAATATTTGAAAAAAAAAATTAAAACACAACTTTACTTACCACATGAGGCCAAAAATGAGGGAGATGTTAGCTCAAAATATGGGAAGTTTTGTAAAACAAAGAAATAGGAAATGTTGCCAACCAGTCCTAGTAATACCATAGATAGGGGCAAGTCCTCAAACAGCAGGAGCCCGATGAAAATCACTGTGGTACCCTGAAAACATCAGGTTTACATGATGTACTTTTTAAAGTGCCAAAAAAAAACGATGGCATCCTAACATCGTCAATCTATTTATCATATTAATCAGATGATTGGAGGACAAATTCCTCCAAATTATTTCATTATGAATGTTTAAGAGACTCTGGCCATATTTGAGACAGTTGAATTCACACGCTTTATTTACCATGTTTACCGGTAGATGTTAGATTAAGATAATTTTCACTGTCTCTTGTTTATCATTTGATGCATAAATGTGACAGGGATATTTTATATATATGCATGGACATAAATATGTAAAATACATGGTTATTGTCTTAAAATTTATAAGTTTAAATGATAATTGGAGGGGGGTAAAAAAAAAGAGTAAGCCTAAAACTCTTAATGCTTTTTACATGAGCCCAAATATTGCTTAAATTTCGAGACAGTTATTATGTATTCATTTATTTAGTTTACTGTGTCCAGGAACATACCTGGACGTTCCACATTTACCCCCCATCCCACCCTTTCCTCTCCAACAAGATATTTTAGTTTTACTTACAGCTACAGCAACAATGTTAAGTTCTGTAAATAATGGCACAGTACTTTTGAACATCTTAAGATTATGAATGAACTAGGTTACGTTTTGGCATAGACCAAACATAGCTTTGATATACTGGGTGACCTTTATTCAGTCAATGCAAGGGGTGGTTGCAAGGGAATACTAACTTGGTGAATAGATCTCTGCTGGAACAGTGTGTACGTGTGAAAGCCCTTGCTTATTTTACAGGTTAATATCATTTTACTATATGTTTAAAATTATGTCTCAGTCTTATACTCACTATCAGCATAGATTTGATAATTTTCGCTGTAAGTACTGTGTATTCTTCAACTAATTCCGCTAAATAAAACAGTCCAGCGGCTACAAAAAATTCGTTTAATGATGATCAGTACACATTGAAATAAAATCTGATGAGAAAAATGTCAATAAAATGATGGAAAACTAAATTCAAGTTACGATTCAAATGGCGTATGTCATTTTAGCGCAGTTAAACTGAATTGTTTATGACAATAAACGTCGACCAATGGCTGAGGAAATTCGAACTTTAAATAAAACGTATTATGTGAATTTTTGTGATTTTTTAAAAAATAAGAACATACCCACTGACAACGTGATAACACATATCTGTACAATAAGAGCGATCCAGCTAAGTATGTACATAAACCACATTGTTATTGAATCTAGTGATACCGGGTGGATTTCTTTTTGTTTTTATCTCCCCCTGAATGTTTGTCAATTAAGTCGTACAATAAATGAGTCTATTTGACTTGCAATGCGTTAGAAAGGATTCTGGAGAGTTGAGAAAACTTACAAGTACACTTGTATGTGATGTTCATTGTTAACTGCTAGTTATTCTTCATGTCATATACATGTAAAAATAATAAAATGAAATAGCAAATAATTTTAAAAATCTTAGATTGATTTATTACGCGGGATGCATAAACTCACCGAGATGTGTAGGTATGTAGGTAATGTAACAAAATAGAAGTTACCCATTAAAACAATGCTGAAAAGGAAAAGGTTTTGAACTAGAAGAGAAACATGATTAAGATTAATTATACAATTTATGGTCAGGGTTACCCGGTTAGGGTTAGGACAGATTGGCTAAGATATATCGGACATAATATGCACATGAATTTATTAAGGTAACAATATTTTATTGAGAGAAAACCGAAAGCAATTTCCAAAAAAAATATGTTAGGATATGTGTTGCAATGTTCGGCACCGCTTCGAGTGGAACATTGTCATAAAACCTATGACCATTTTGATATACGCCTACTAAATGTGGGGCAATTTTTTTCTAGCTCGAATTTCAATTAATTTGCCAAAGTTTTCTATTACTTAATGCGACGTCACAAACATATGGTACAGAAGTGGGATCTAATGAACAAAAATTTAAAGAAAGTGTAGGAACGAAGAAGCATTTATATTTTCACTGAGTAGATGGACAGGAGGGATATCAAAAAGATAGTTCTTTGTCACTATTGTAAATATATACCTATTTTTACAGAGATGGAGTTTTACGGATTATGAGGCAACACATTCTATTTTACTCCTTGCTGTCATGTCAGGTTACAGATTCTAGTTTTGGGCATTCGGCAAATACTGCGTACGTAATGATAAATCTCAAACTTGTAGAGCCACAAACACATTCCTCATTCCAGTATCACTACCACTAATAAACATCATGGTCAATTGACACAAAGATCTTTGACCTTTTACGCTCCTAACTGTATTTAACCAAGCAATGGACATTCAACGTGTTTCATGAATGAAAGCATGGCGCATGTAAATTCCTCAGATCTGATAATGATGATGATGATGATGACAGTGCAGTATTAGTATGTTTGGTGCAAAGGAAGTGACTCAATATTATTAATCTATCTGCCTCACTGTGTTTAATAGTATACTTTGTATAAAGTCTAGAAACAATTGTACGGAGGCGACAATATTCAGGTAAACGACTAGAAATGGCAATATATATTTTAGGGACGACAATATATATATATGATTATGGACGAAAATATATATAGGAGCGACATTATATACGATTAAAGACGACACGTTGTAAAGGGGGACAACATATACGATTAAGGACGACAATATGTAAGATGGCGACATAGGGGCGACAATATACTATAGTAATAGATTAAAGACGACGAAATGTATAGGGGCGACGATATATACGATTAATGACGACAATATGTATTGGGTCGACAATATATATGATAAAGGACGAGAGTATGTACAGAAGCGACAATATATACGATTAAGGACGACAATTTGTATAGGGGCGACTATATATACGATTAAGGACGACAATATGTATTGGTGCAATACCGTAATAAATACTAGTATATATGATAATGGACGGCAATATGCACAGGAGCGACAATATATAAGATTAAGGACGACAATATGTATAGGGGCGACAATTTTACGATTAAGGACGACAAATATGTATTGGGGCGACAATGTATATAATAAAGGACGACAATATATATTGGGGCGACAATGTATATGATGAAGGACGACAATATGTGCAGGAGCAACAATATATATGATTAAGGACGACAATATGTATAGGGGCGACAATATATAAGATTAAGGACGACAATATGTATAGGGGCGACAATTTTACGATTAAGGACGACAAATGTGTATTGGGGCGACAATGTATATAATAAAGGACGACAATATATATTGGGGCGACAATGTATATGATGAAGGACGACAATATGTGCAGGAGCAACAATATATATGATAATGGACGGCAATATGCACAGGAGCGACAATATATAAGATTAAGGACGACAATATGTATAGGGGCGACAATTTTACGATTAAGGACGACAAATATGTATTGGGGCGACAATGTATATAATAAAGGACGACAATATATATTGGGGCGACAATGTATATGATGAAGGACGACAATATGTGCAGGAGCAACAATATATATGATTAAGGACGACAATATGTATAGGGGCGATTATATATACGGTTAAGGACGAAAATATGTAGAGGGACGACAATTTATATGATTAAGGACGACAAAATGTACAGGGGCGACAATTTAAACGATTAAGGAAGACAATATGTATATGGGCGACAATAAATATGAAAAAGGACGGCAATATGTGCAGGAGCGACAATATATACGATTAATGACGATAATTTGTATAGGGGCGACGACATATATGATAAAGGACGACAATTCGTATAGGGGCGACAATATATACAATAAAGGATTACAAAATGTATAGGGGAGACAGCATATACGATATAGGAACACAATATGTATAGAGGCGACAGTTCATACGGAATATGTAAAGGGACGACAATATATTCGATTATAACGACAATGTGTATGTGTATAGAGGCGGAAATATATATGATTAAAGACAGCAATATTTAAAGGGGTGACATACGGGCGAAAATATATACGATGAAGGACAACTATATGTAAAGAGGCGACAATATACACCATTAAGGACGACAATTAGTGCAGGGGCGACAAAAAATACGACTATGGTCAACTATTTATACAGGGGAGACGATACAGACAGTTAAGGAAGACGACAATAACAAATAAAGCTACGACCGGCGACATATAAACTTTGGAAGTTTTGAGATAAAAAGCGGCTTTATATTCAGCTTTAGACGACAGTATGTAACAAGGGCGACGATATTTAGAGCAAGGGACCACAAACTGTGAGAGAGCGACGATACCCAGCATAAACAGCTCAGGATGAGGGGTTGTTACATGGGGCGACATGATATCAGCTTAGAACGACTGTTTGTACAACGTCAAACGACATATCTAGAAGGTTGACAACACATACGGCAAGGGATTTCTATATCTACATCTTGTTTACAGCTGATGCTTATGATAAGTACATTTCCGAAATAGGAGCCTAGAATTTAATCTGAACAGGGACCACTTTATTTTCAGTCTCACTTAACCTCTTTGATCAATCAAGTGTGCAATTACTATTATAATTATTGTATCTCAATCTTGAGATACATGTATGTCATAGTGAGACAACGGTTTACATATAACTATATCTAGATTCTTTCAGCACAATACTTGACAATAAATACCACAAAAGTACTGCATTACTGTAATATATTTACATTCAGAGTATATTTCCCCTTTTGTTTTCATTGGAAATCTGTGACGTTCAAGTTTTGAATATACAAATGTATTTATTATTGTAAGATTTAAAGAAACGTTCAAACTTACATTACCAATTTGATATGTACTTACGAACAATAATCGTTAAATCATATCTATTTGTTAATGAAAAAAAAATTTCTCGACAAAGTACCTGTCACTATATTTTTAGTCGCGGAAGCGAACTAACTAACATGTTAATATGGCTGTTCCATCTGTTTCATATCCCTGACTAAGAGCGTATATAATGGCTTTAAAGCGACAACACACAAATATTTCATACAAATAAACATCAAAATGAATATAAATATAAGTATTGAATGCTTATTTTGGGATGTCGTCGGTCCTAACGCGCAGTATTCAGTTTGTCTGTACGACCTGGTGTGTTACAGGACCGACGACATCCCAAAATAAGCATTCAATGTCTAATTATTAAGATTAAAATAATTTTAAACTTTTATAACCTACACTATCTACCTTTGTTTTATAAAACTTAAGAAATTTCAGTTTTCAGTTCATGGTTTTTTTTACACGTTAAAGATTTTCCCAAAAAAACCACTTCGGCTACTTATAGAACATTGAATTATGTTAAACAAACAAACCTAAAATGAAACAAAGGGTTTTTAGAGCATATCGTAAATCTAATTCTACAGCCATACAAACTTGTATACATACAAACATATATATATATATATATATATATATATATATATATATATATATATATATATATATATATATGTTTCATTCATAAAAAATGCACACAAAACATCTGACAAGTGATTTATTAGGATAAGAGTAGACCAGCAATCTGTCCTTTGTCTACAGTGGTACTGGCCCAGTCGTAATCAGAGTCCGAGCTATCCGACAGAGCCGCGTTGTAGAAGGAAATCGTCCCGTTACGAAACTGAACACAGTCTTTGCCCCGGGTCCCGTAGAACGATTTGACCCAATACGAGTTTTTCGTTGATATCTTGTAACGTTTATTTGGAGCGATTCTGATTGGTTGATCCAGAAACACGTCATGAATTTTTCGAGAGGAATGCTCGAAGTGGTGCGAGTCGACGCTTGCTATGCTGGATTTGTTGTGATCGAACACGTCTATACACACGGTCTGAGTCTCGTATTGTTCTTTAGGGGTATACACGGTGACACCGTGTAATGTCGCGGGAACACTGCTCTCAAACGCTATATCGTTTTTATCATCAGAAACCTGTCTCTCTCGGAGAGTCTTTCGGAATCTCAAGACACGCCTGTAGAAGCGGGAAGCCACCTCAAATGTAGATTGTCGAAAGCTTCCGTCATTTTTGCTGAAGTTGTACAAGAAGACGTTGATGACTTCGTCAGCGTCCAGTAACATTCCGCTGGCCACCTTGTCCTTGAAATAAGAATCAGCCATTACCGGGAACCGAATCAATTTGATATTTTCACCTAAAACGAGTCTTTTATTTTTATCAGTAGTTTGCATGTTTCTTCTAGAGCACTCTGCACCTGCCCACCTTATTACGTGTTCGAATAGCTTCTCTTCACTGATGTTTAAACTATCCATTCTAAGAATAGATCCTATACAATGTTTACAGATTAAGCTGAAAGATTCCGACGCAAGTGCTTCTTCAATGTTTTGAACTAAATACTTTAGACACTTTTCTTTCAGGGTTGTGAGTCCATACGTGTGCGCTTCTTCCATTATCCCAAACACATTTTCTGCGTCTATTCTATCCTTCATGAATATTTCGCACCGCCATGTTAGTTTATCCACACAATACTTCCGCGCACAATAAAGTATGGAGGTGACGTTTTCATTGGTCAGCGTGATAGAGTCTGTGTAAAGGTAACTGAAAAAGAACGTAAAACCAATTACATCACAATCATATCACAAGTCACCATGCAGATAAACAAGATTACAAAATTCAGCTTGTTTTTAGCAGCCACGATTTTGTTCCCCTTTTTGAAGATCCAGATGGCAAAGAAAAGTGAGGCCGATGCCAGAGAGTAATGATGAATGTCAGAGATAGGTCAACAGTATTAAAAATAACGTGAGAATTGGTGAAACTTTTCGCATACTTATATAAACTAGTGGAACTAAACTGACCGTATGACTGAAGACTAATCTAAATATGGTAGTATCACATGAATGATCCACAAGTAAGGGTTGTTCCACCTACACTTTTCTGAAAAAAGTCGCTTTTCCCACATTGACGTCACTATACACATCCATGGATCGATTATTGCATAAAACCAGACAAAATTGGTGACATGTTGATGCTGGACGTGTAAGCACCCTTAACATGTAATTCTCTTGTTACGTACATGTAAGTACATTATTTATAAAGGAACCAGGAAGTTTTCATCTTTTGTAATCGACCATGTGTATGTAATGTACTTCATTATCTGGGTTTTAACGATTTTAGATCTCTCTCTCTCGATCTCTCTCGATCTCTCTCTCCATCATCATCATCATCATCATCATCATCATACGGATAAGTTTTAAAGCTTGTTCGAAGATTGGATGTGACATGCTTGAAATTCAAATTATCGCGATTTTTTCTTAATAAAAAAGCTTTGGGATTGAGGGTGGGGGTCCATGCTTCAGACACATGTGACAAACTTTCTTGGAACACTTACTGAAGAAATAGTTGAAATGTATCCTTTTCTATATCTTTAATCACAAGTTGACCTTTTTCCGCTAGAGGTCCTTCAAATGAGGCATAAAACACAGGACTACGTGACACAAGAACCAGTTTATGGGCGTTGACCTCCTCCTCACACTCCCCCACCAGTAGAGTGACGTCACAAAAGAGGGCGTTGTTCAGCACGTGCTTCATGCAGTCTGCCAGACCCTTGTTACACTGCCACGCGTAGTCGTTCATTGTCATACAAATTCTACAACAGTTTAATTTTGTTTAAATACAAATTACATGCACCCATTAAAGAGCATCACTTTGTCTTGTACGTAGCAAAGAGAGAATCATCATCTCTTGCCACAGTCAACAGTCCCCACAAATCTCGCCCAAGATCTCGCCCATATAGGAGAGGATGGCATTTATTGGCCGTGGTTTGCGACAATGAAAGAGACAGTTACTTATGATAAGACGATGCAGTTTGCATCATGCAGACAAATTTTATAACAATTTAAGCCGTGAATGGATTTCCAATAAGTCGATAAAACAGAGAAATATAATATATGTATTATCTATTTTTTTATATTCCTTACGCGTCATTAAATAGGCATAGTCACGATTTTGATCAAAATTTATTTTTTCCGTTTTTAATGTTTACAATGCTTTAGTAAGGCATTTTTTAATAGTCAAACAAAATTTTAGTGTCAGTCGTCGAGTTATAAGCGAGATATAGAGCTCACTAATCTTTGTTATGTAAACAATGATCAGGCCATGGTTTTGTTAACATTTTGAATATTGAAAAGAAAATTCCAGATTCAGACCTAAAATGACTGTGACAAACGCAAGGAACTATTCATTTATGTTTAAAACAACTTAGCAGATAGAAAAATCAGCTTGAAAAAGAACTGTATATCGAACTAATGTAAACAAAAACAAGGCACGAGCCTTGTTTACATAACAAAGAATTGTGGTCTCTGTATCTTCCTTATAACTCTACGACTTACACTCAAACTTTGGTTGATTATTAGAAATACCCTACTAGAGCATTATTAGCCATAATAATAGAAAAATAAAATTTGACCCAAGTCGTGACCATGCCCCTTTATTTTAGATTTTACTTTGACCTACTTATTACTGGTCCTTGGTATAAATTCTATAGAAGATTTTATCAAATTGATTCACACCAGTAAATACTTTAAGTTTCACATGGTTCACCGACATCCGCATCAATCCTACTGAGTTCTCTCCCTTGATGATAGGAATTCCACTGCAAAAGAGTTCCTGATAACAATGTAATAGTCAATTACACATAAAGTGTCATAATGCATAATGATATAACAGTTTTACGTTTCCTTCATAATATTGTAGATGAATTCCAAATCGCAGTTGTTTGATTTGGTGCATACTGAGTTGTGAATATAGATCGACTTTTACAGCAATATGGCCAACTTTCTTGAAGTTGAGGCCTTTTTCTAGGAAAGATTTCAAAGAAAGGGTTTTTTCTATTTCTTTCCCAAAAACTTTTCTTCGTTGTATGTGTTAAATATTACAGTTCATTTTCAAAAGAATACATTGCAAATTACATGCAAAAGAGTTTGTTAGAGTTAGAAAGAATTTCCCCGATATCGTTACAGTTGGAGAGGATTTCCGATAGCCGCGTTTCCGTGTTGCCATATTTGAGTTTTACTTATTGCCTTATTATCTTCTTGAGGAGAACTAAATACATGTATTTATTTGAAACTGTCCCAGGGATAACAAATCCTTAGAAATATACCAAACCTGACGTAACGTTTGTAATGGTTTGCCACACAAACCAGACCATGCCATATATGCAGCAAAACAAATCAAGGAATGTTTGTGAAACCCAAAGTCCCCTTCTCCCATACACTGGTTATACGATGTGTCTTTGGTTTCAGTTTGTGAAATCTGAAAATAAGAAGGAAATCAATAATGTCAGTAGGTCACCCACTTATCACGACCAACTCAAGTATGAGGTTTGATGGCTGTCAATCAAAGGCTCTAGGGAAGTTGTCTGACAATACGTATAGTCCACCAATTCACAGACAGACAGACAGGCAGGCAGGCAGGCAGACAGACAGACAGACTGACTGACTGACTGACTGACTGAAAGACATACATTTGGGGAAAATTACTCCTTAAATTGACCATTAACCTGAAAATCAATAAACCTTAAAATGTTTATGTGCCCGTCACTGAAGTTTGATGACCGCCCAACAAAAAAATTACAACACAGGAAGCGACAATAAATGTACGTTAAATTTAAGCAATCTCTCACAGAAATAGAGGCAATCCCTTACAAACACATAGGACCTCATAGACATATATAAGCATTTCTTTACAGAAATGTAGGTGTTCCCTAAATAAAACCCCAAAACAGGCATTCCCTCACAGAAACATAAGCAATCTCCAACAAAAATATAGGCAATCCCTTACAGAAATATAGGCAATCCCTTACAGAAATATAGGCAATCCCTTCAGAAATATAGGCAATCCCTCACAGAAATATAGGAAATAAATGGCAATCACTCACAGAAATATAAGCAATACCCCAAAGATATATCGGCAATACCCCAAAGAAATGTTGGCAACCCCTCGCAGAAATATAGACATCCCTCGCAGAAATGTATAGGCGATTCCTCACAGAAATATAGACAATACCTTAAAAACTATAGGCAGTACCTTAAACTTAGTGACCTTTAACCTTATAAATACGATCAACCAATAATGTCTCCCGAACCACTAACACTCGAATGAAACATAAAAAAAATAGGTACACTAACCCTAGTGATCATTAGGATTAAATAGTCTCGAATAAACGTACAACAATCAATCACTTCATTGCTTGTAACAATGAATTACTTTGCTATCTAACGGCACATTAACTGACCTAGAATTGGGACACTGACAGAATCATCATGCGGTGTATCATTGAGCATTTTATATTATAAAAAATGTGGCTATGAAGAAAAATGACATTTATTTGCAAGATGCACTAAAAAGTAGGTAAAAAAATAGTACGCGAGAAACAAATTTAGGTGATATAAATTCTGACACTAGGAAACACTAAGAAATGTGAAGGGACAGTTGTTAACGATTGTTTTTTTCTCTGCATTGAACATGGCCTGTAGTATAATTGTAATTATAATAGTATTATCGCAAGAGATAGCTAGGGGAGTTACCCCCCCCCCCCCCCGCAGTGGTCATTGAGCTGTGTGGTGGCGACCTGTCTACGGGGGGGGGGGGGGGGGGGGGGTGTCCAGGGGTTCGACAGTTGTAGACCCACCCAGCTAACCCGTATGAGTGGAGGGAAAAGTCATGCAGTAAATATAACATGCAATCATTGGATAAAGGTGCAAAGAAAACTGCGACGTCACATGGTACGTTTATGAGTGTTAAGGTATACGCATTTATTTATTCATATGATGCCCCACATTTTGTTGAACTGTTCTTTCGTCAAGTGCATTTATATAACAAGAATGTCCGTGTGTCGCTGTAGGACGTGCAGTTGTATTAAGCACAGGTTCAGTGATTACACAGATAAACATAAGAAATGAGTGATGTTGGTCACCTACCTAAGCTACATGGACAGCGGTGTAAAGTGACTTCCAATCAATACTCAGCAGGCGGAAGCAGCTCTCTGTCCGTCCGGCGACAGTTCAGTATTCTCTCAAATGTAAAACTGCAAAAGATAAAAATTCTGGAAATCTATGGTTATCGAATTTACGGGATAATGGTTAGCATATAAATGCGTAATAAACAGCAATTTGCGTTGAATGAGATGGTCAAATTTGATGACATTTTCATCTGGATTTTTTTTCCTTTAAACCCAACTGTCAGCAATGTAGAAAAGAGGTGCGTATGTTATACACATCTCGATATCCATTTCCAATCTCCGCACTTGATTATTCAAGGTCAAAAAACTAATAAATATTTAGGGCGAGTTGATTGCAATTTTCAAACTCAGAATTGTAAAGTTTTACTCAGACTAACATCCACTGCTAAACGTCTTGTAAGGAAGAAGTTAAAGTAAACTCGACTCGCACACGACGGCGTAGTTCATAACATCGAAATAATACCCACAAATCCGCTCTCGTTCTTGGACATGTTCAAAAAGCGTTAGTCTTTTTTTAACTTCGTTCGGCAAAGGAATGAAAATTATTTTCTTAAATAATTATAACCAATATATTAAAATGGAACTACATGTACCTCACTGTATATTTTGTTTACGTTATGGACGATGACAAGATCAATCATTGTAGACGAAACGTGCGGGATTTTAATTGATGCAAGAAACATAGATAAAATACCTTGATTGAAAATAGGCCGTGATTTATTTACGACAGAGCATGGGTCTGTCAAAAAATTCAACTTTCTGTTTGTAAATAATACCGGAGTATCTTTGAACTCAAATAGATCATAAACATTATTTTATTTCCCCTTTTATTCGTAATATCAAGAATCTTTAAACGTTATCTTATTTACCGACTCACTCGGCGGGGATAGTGTGCATGTTTCGCGGAAAAAGAGGTGCTTGGTAAAAAATAATCCAGAAATCGATAAAAGCAATAACCATGAAATGACAACAACAAACAGAAAGTTTAACCTGACAGACTGCACGGAGTAACGGAATAAAGGTACACAATACGGAGAAAGTCTGAGACATAAGAGCTCGCCTGGTATTATCATAATTAGGCTTCTATTGCTGTGACTACGTACAATTAGATGACCCCTTGCCGTATTTTTTTGGTCCGCCGTCTCTCCAAGGCATGCAATGTAGTTTAGATCATGGTTAATAATATTTCCTTCAATTTCTCTAATCCGACCAAAAAAATTTTTTAAACCATTCATTTATTAACAAAATACTGACTAATGAATAAAATGTTAGATGTTGTCATTATAGTTTATTCCATGGTTTACTGAGCCTAGATACGCATATTGAAGAGCAAACAATTCTAGCTGCATCAAAAGTAAGTAAAGAGAAGGAATAAAAAATCTAAAACAAAGAGTATAATTACTGCTTGACTCCTGCAACATTAACTGTTTTGATCCCTTTTACAATGTATACGTTTCCTTCGCCCCCAGGCTTTGAAGTCAACTTAACCATTTTAACCACCACGCTACTCCGTTTACTTCAGAATACAGTCCACCTATACACATCTAGCACAACCGTACCTATACCTTGGCGGACAGCCCAAACACATAGTTTAACCACCATTGTATACAGAGAAATATATATTAACTGTACAGTCTTCACACACATGTTGACCAGCCCTAGTTTGTAGAGTCGACCCACCCATAGTAAAATACATTGTACAGTCGACCCACCACCAGTAAAATACATTGTTAAGTCGACCCGACCTTAGTAAAATACATTGTACAGTAGACCCACCCCTAGTAAAATACATTGTACAGTCGACCCACCACTAGTAAAATACATTGTACAGTCGACCCACCACTAGTAAAATACATTGTACAGTCGACCCACCACTAGTAAAATACATTGTACAGTCGACCCACCCCTAGTAAAATACATTGTACAGTCGACCCACCACTAGTAAAATACATTGTACAGTCGACCCACCACTAGAAAAATACATTGTACAGTCGATCCACCCCTAGTTAATCACATTGTACAGTCGACCCACCCCTAGTAAAATACATTGTACAGTCGACCCACCCCTAGTAAAATACATTGTACAGTCAACCCACCACTAGTAAAATACACTGTACAGTCGACCCACCACTAGTAAAATACATTGTACAGTCGACCCACCCCTAGTAAAATACATTGTACAGTTGACCCACCCCTAGTAAAATATATTGTACAGTCAACCCACCACTAGTAAAATACATTGTACAGTCGACCCACCACTAGTTAAATACATTGTACAGTCGACTTACCACTAGTTAAATACATTGTACAGTCGATCCACCCCTAGTAAAATACATTGTACAGTCGACCCACCACTAGTAAAATACATTGTACAGTCGACCCACCACTAGTAAAATACATTGTACAGTCGACCCATCCCTAGTAAAATACATTGTACAGTCAACCCACCACTAGTAAAATACATTGTACAGTCGACCCACCACTAGTAAAATACATTGTACAGTCGACCCACCCCTAGTAAAATACATTGTACAGTCGACCCACCACTAGAAAAATACATTGTACAGTCGATCCACCCCTAGTTTAATACATTGTACAGTCGACCCACCCCTAGTAAAATACATTGTACAGTCGACCCACCCCTAGTAAAATACATTGTACAGTCGACCTATTTACTGTGAAATACAAATGAATGTAAATCAACATGTTTGTAAATAATTATGTTACTTTCTCATTTATTGTGGCATAGTGTAGTGTATGCTCACCCAAGTTTTTGGAATGAATTCATAAGGAGTTGATTTTTTTAATGTTGTCCCCACCCGTTTTTAAAGATGAAAATACGTGTCAATTCTCAACTGAAAATCGATATTAGACAGATACGATAGATATCGATTACCGATATTTTTTATTGTTTATATACAATAGAGAGGTGTGGTCGTAAAAGAAAAAAAAAACGATCGTTACAGAATGTACGTGCCCCAAATATTGTGCTACATACTGAGGCGCTGTCTAATCAATATTCCCCATCAATACAATATCATACAAAATTTTCACAAGATTTTGTAACTGAAATCTGAAATATATTCCAAATTAAAGATCGTTTCATTCCACACACACACACACACACACACACACACACACACACACACACAGAGAGAGAGAGAGAGAGAGAGAGAGAGAGAGAGAGAGAGAGAGAGACTGTAAGTGTCTTTCCACGAATTTTAATGCGTAGTTGATTATTAAACGATTACATGCGTCCACGAGATAACTGTAGAAAGAAATCATGCGACATTTAATAAAGGACCGTACTTTAACACTGTGTATTGACGTGCCTAGCATACCTAATGTCAAGGGTGCATTCAGGGTATTAAAAACAATGATGATCGCTATCACTACAAAAAATAAAAATACATCAATCAAAATTTCTAAACGTTTATTTAAGAATAAGAAAGGTGGTTTTCTTGCTTACCTTCAACGATAACACACAGAGAGAGTATGTACTGAAACCGAAAGTAAAGACCCGGAAGATGCTTCCCAACAACTCGAGTGTGCGTCAGAGGACAACTCGTGCAGTACTCGAGGAATGTGTCGCTCACTAAGGCGAAACAAAAAGTCTAAATCAATCCAAGTCGACACACCAAATGTGTTCCAGCAATCTGCTGTATCTCTGTATCTCTGTCAATGGTCTTGTCCCATTTCTGTATGGCGTCCTTAAAATTGGACCCGCAAAATTTCAAGCTTGGATGCACTTCGGGTAAAAAAAACAAAAAAAAAAACTCTTCGAAACTTTTTAGGCAACGCATCACCTGACTTTTGGCACACTTACAATGTAGGATCATGTAGGTTGTATATCGCTTATATTTTAATTAACTAATGTGCTTTTCCTTGGTTTAATAGTGTTGAGTTCGGAAATGGAAAGAGGATATTATTTTCCTAAACTTAATGAAAATCTGAATTCATCCTATTCAACTTACACTACGTGTGTAAAATTGGAGTCGAGTATAAATTTCATCCATTAAATGTTTTTGCAAAGAAGACTGCTCAAAACGTCATGTACAAAAACTACAGCACTTTCATATAATGAAGTCGTTGTAAAACCCATGAGGTCATGTTTCCAGGTAACTATTGCAAATGAATTTATATTTCTTGGATATCCACCATAACGACTACTGGAAGAAATGTAGTTCAAAGAGTAAATATCATTTTGAGTTTGTAAATAAAGACGTAATGAACGGACAGTCCTTATATAAAATGTCGTCTGTACAGTGTATTTTTACAAGTTTGACCAATGAGGAGGCTTGACGATGGTCAAAATATCCTTCAGATCCTACTTAAATTTATAGATATGATACTTTTAGCCATAAACTGTCATTTAGCAGGGAAAAAAATCAATATTTTAAACTTTGAATGTTTCCCTATATCTTTATATAGGACCAGTCTTCTCAAACAGATTAATATAGTTAGAAAACGACCACGACCATCGAGCCCTCTTAACAGCTTATTAAGCGACGTTTCTTGTGTTAGAACCATTTTAACAAGACCTTGCACTTTCAGTAGAACGTATCTATCTATTTCTTGCATCAAAACAAGTTAAAAATGACGCTGGTTTCGAATGAAATATGCATAGATTGCGCAGTCTTAGCTCAAACGCAAGACAAATCTTGTTGATTTCAAAGAGCCATGGCTGAGTGGCCAACAATGAAATAGACATGCCTACGTCACATTGCTTTTTGATACAACTACCTAAAGTCCAAGCTCTTGCTAAAATGGTTCTATTTACAATAAAATTTTAACTTATGCCTCTTTACATCGGTGTGTTGTGTATTTTTTTGGTTGTTGTAATTGTATGCAAATTTAAGCTGTAATTTTTTCAATTTTTTTTTCAGTAATATTTGTATAAATCATTTTTGGCATTTCAGAATGACTTTGCCTTCATCAAACAAGGACGGAAGGATTGGGCCATTATAGTCAGTGGTGTTTGTTTATTTACTTGTAACTTCCCTCCGTAGAGCAATATAACTATTTGACAATACACACTGGTATTAAGCCGATATGCGTACCATTTGGTACGCATATCTTAAAATGGCGACAAGCTCTGCAGGTTCGAATGTTTACACTGCTCTATTTATTTATCCAGGTCGTATTTCAGCGGGTAAATCATAAATGTTTGAAGGGCTACTGAGTCTTCACAGGCAGCAACTTATAAAATAAACCAAAACCGCATATTAATTGATATTTCCTCCATAAATTAAAATCCCAATGATATGCGTACCTACAGAAACAGATATACGTACCATAAAACAAGTAAGAATTTCTGGATATGCGTACCATCAGAAAGATGTACGTGGGTGGGTGTGCGTGCGTGCATGCGTGTGTGAGTGTGGATACCCAATGCTTCTATTTCTTCATCAATAAAAAAAAAATATATGAAAATAGCTTATATTTAAATGTAGCATCAGGTGTGACTTAAATCTGGTCTTGAATTTATTTAAACAACAAAATGCTTGAATTTATTTAAACAATAAAATGTTTTCTTTGATGATTCATGCGGGACATGAAGGTGGCGAAATTGCAGGGGGAAAAAATAAACCGCGTTAGCGGGTTATTTAAATTTTTTCTGCAATGATCGCTACCTTCATAACCCACATGGATAATCAAAGAAAGCATTTTATTGTTTATATTTACATCTTTCTTTTAACAAATTAATAAATTGATCGTAAAAAGTAAGTAAAATTTACTTATTTATTGTTAATGTACATCAGTACGTTACTATATATAGTATATAAAAGACTTCGACTGTAATTGATTCTGACATCATCCTGATGTTTTCGTGTAGTCCGAGATTTTTCTTAAGTCGATTTAGGTTTCGACCAATCGATAAACAGGGCTTAATCCCAATCGGGTTTTTTTCTTGAGAAAAAGAGGAGAAATTAATCGGTAGATGTTAATAAATTCCTTTGTGTGCTACAATATTTTATGTTTTTGTAAACCTTGCTTCGAACCATACAACTTTCCGCAAACTTCAAATACCCTGCCATCATCTTTAAAAAATATATTTACAGAGATATTTTTACACGTAAAATACCTACATTGTATGTATTGTAGACAAGGGAGTAGACAACATGTATTGGAAATAAGAATAAACATAATCATTAGTAAATTGTGGAATATAATTTAAGGAGGTTGGGTGGTCAACAAATTAGCCATCAAATCTTCCTTATATTTTACGATATGATCCCCTTAGCTATAAACTATTATTTAGTAAAGAAAAAGTATATATTTAACTTTAAATTTTGGCATTTTCCTATATTCTTATATAGAGCTCTCCTTTTAAAAGAAATAAACACAGTCTAAAACTTGGCGACAACCTACGAGCCCTCTTAAACGAAAACCGTACAGTGTAAAGAAATATTTTCATACCTCTTTGTTTTTGTTTTGGGGTGCTAGTGATCAGAGATCCTTAAATCTACAAAATTCCCAATTAATTGCATGTAAAATAATATTAAAAACGAAATTGAAATACATTTCACTGTATTTCCTAAAATGAAAAAAAAACAGTGAGAAATCTGTGTGATTTAAATTACATGCTATTTAATCGTCGGATTACCAAAATTTCACTTTAATTCTATTTTCAATATTCAAGTTCGAATGATACAGATATGCAGAGTCCTTCAAATTCTTTCCCAAAATAGTACTCAAATTTGAAAAATGAGTTTGTTAATAAAAATATGTTACAAAATTAGAAAAAATAACGAATGAAACAATAAACAAATTGATGACTATATTCCAAAAATATTACCGTTTAATGATGAATTTTGTTGTAATAATAAAGCAGGAACCATTTAATTCTCAGCGTATTTATCATTGTAAAACATCTAACATTAAATATAGGATTATTTCTTTACAACTATATGTATTTGAATGCTTTTATCTACTTCCATGGGATTCATCCATTATTGTTTCTAAATTCTCCGAAAAAGAAGTGTTGCCAGAATCGAGGTTCAGTATTAAGCGTATATCAAAACCGATTTTTTCAACAATGACATTAAATTTGTATGATATATTGACAATATGAATACTGGTATTTAATTATGAGGTATATGCCTAAGTTTTCAACATACTGACACTCTGCATGGGGATATCGATAATAAAACAATATAATACAAATACATTCAACGTCTCAACAAAACCGCACAGTTCAATGAAAATAAGAACACACAATATATAATAGGAAAGTAGCTGGTACCCATATCATCAAATTATGGTACGTATATCCAAAAAATAAAACATGTCGTAGGTACGCATATCATCAGGATATTCATTATTGGAGGAAATATCAATTAATATGCGGTTTTGGTTTATTTTATAAGTTGCTACATGTGAAGACTCAGTAGCCCTTCAAACATTTATGTTTTACCCGCTGAAATACGACCTAGATAAATAAATATAGCAGTGTAAACTTCCGAACCTACAGAGCTTGTCGCCATTTTATGATATGCGTACCAAATGGTACGCATATCGGCTTAATACCAGTGAATACAGTTACAATTCAATCATATATCAGAGAGGATAATAAAATATATTGTTTATCTGAATTTAAATTAATCTCGGCCATTGATCATTGAACTATTGTTGTATTTTATGAACAGTATCGAATATGAAATAGGTAAACTGCCAGAAAGTTAAAACTCTACGCATAACAACTTTCAGTACCTCTGCAAGTTTATATTATAGGTATATTTATTTATAATTCCTATCTTGGAGAATTCTGTTGTTTTTTCCCCGTAATCTTCTTTTTCTAGAAACTTATTTTCGAAATATTCCATTGTAAAAAAAAAAAAAAAAGAAACCAAACTCTCAAAGTGACCATTCCCCCCCCCCCCCCCCCCCACACACACACACACACACACACACCCCAAGTCAATTCTAAACAAATCTTTAAAATAGTCATAATTATTTCCATATTGATTTCACAAAGCATAATCATTTTATTCTATAACAAAATTTCCATCATACATGCATGTTCATTTCTAATTTTTAATCACCTCTGTGGGTCACTCTCTAGCTCCTAAGTTTCATGGCATGAACAAACATGAAATGGTTTCCACCTCATCTAAACACATTATAAATAAAGATGATTAAGTTCGAACTTTTTCATAAAATACTATCATATTTTATTCTGTGTTAGATTATGAATAATACCCCTTCCCCGGAATCTTAGTAAGCAAATTATGAATATGTCACAAATAATAGATTTATCTATCAGATGTTATAATTACCTTAATAAGAATTATAGCTTAAAATGTACTTTCATTAAGGAATTTAAAATCCGATCGGAACAGAACAAAAAAACCTTTAGAATTTTAAAACCCGGTAGGTAAAAACTTTTAAAGATAAATACGAGGTGTTTGAATTAAATTCCTGTGGAAAATACTTTGCATTGAACACTTCAATCAAATGGAAAAAAATACAACCTCTTGATCCCTGAACAATGTTACTTACCTGTTCCAATTTACATGACTCGTCAACGAAAATATCAGTCAAAAAGAAAACTATCCTCAAACTTTATGTTCCATCGGTAACTACACAAAATTTGGCACTTATAAAGTAAAATTCTTTTACGATGAGAATAAACTCTAACTATATGTAATAATATAACTAATAAAGAAAGCCCAGATCATAAATTAAATCATACACTAGTACCTCATTAAGACATCAACCTCGGTTCGTGCTACCTCCTTCAAGTTTGATTGGAATATAATATGCTGAAACAAATACTTGTTGGCGCAAGGTCTAGAAATCTAGAAATTATTTGGTTCTATTTAAAACATTGGAAATTCCTAATGTTTTGTTTCTGTGGGTACTTTCATTATTGGTTACTAGTAATATGAAATTTATGTTGCATATTTGAAGAATATTCTGAATAAATTGATATATTTGGTATTATCTATTTGAATAATATTTTTAACTTTCTGGATATTCTGCACATCTACTAAAATACATAAAACAATTTTTGTACACAATGCCTTAATGGTTTCTTTTGTTCAAAGTTTTGTTGCAAAAAGACTTTTTAGCAATACCTTCTTCTTTCTATCAGATTTCGAGACATTTGTTTCTAGCATATGTTAACCACAATAGTATATCATTATCTAAATGGTACCCTCAAAGTTAGAAGCTCCAAGCTAGAAGTCGAAACGAAACCAAAGGCAGGAAGTTTTATTTCCAGGTAAATTTTTATAACTATTGCAAAACTCAAAATCTTTTCGTAGAATTCAACAGTGAGGGCTGAGGATATTAATACTGCTTTAAATATACTATCATATAGTTAGTTAGTTTTTAATTTCTTTGCATTTGTCCAGCATAACACACGATGTACAAAAACTGTCGTTTGTATAGTTATTACGGTGGTTTTTTTTTTTTTTTTTTTTTATATCAGTTTGGCCAAAACCGTTGTCAGTTTTTATAGGTTGGTCAAGTTCATTAGGTTTTTAAATTTTATTACTAGCATTATTTATGGACATCTTATACCTTCATTTTACACGTGCGCGTTTTAATATTTTCATAGAAATTAGAGCTATACATAACGTAGTTAACGCTATTTATGCCATGTTGGAAACTAGACCAAACTTTTATCAGTATGGTGAGCTGTATAAGAACAGAAATGTGACAAATATGGCGGGATATTCATTGGTATTATTCGAGTATCATAATTATTTAATGTAAGGCGAAATTGCTATTTGAAAATGTACCATATTAATTTTAATAAATTTAGCAAAATAAGTTCTAAACACAGAGTACATCAAATGCATCATTGTAGTATCGGTTTGATTCACAGTGGGTTTTTTTTTTATAAACATTTAATTGTTCGTATATGCATATACGGGTAACTTATTCACACTTTAATGTCACATACTGAAGACGCTTTAACTTTTTTACAGTTTGTTGCAGAACACTTTATATGCGTTAATCATACAATTGTACAAAATTTATTCTATAAGTAGTGTATTTACATTATTCAGTACATTCAAAATCAAGAATATGACATAAGAAAGCCTATACATACTGAATATTTTTAATTTTCTTTATTTTGTCATGTTATCCGCGAAGAAATATAAGTACCCCCCTTTTCAAGTAAAGTTTTTAGAATGTTGTGTGATAAAAACTGGCTTGGTTGGTCATAAGAAAAACTTTAAGAATGTGAAAACTTTACACCAAAATAAAGCCAGATCAAGGCAAAAAATAAAGCCCACTAAAGCTCCGAGCGCTGCTCTGACATGCATGTATATTAAAATATAAGCTTCATAGAATAGAAATGATGTACAAATTGCAATGAACAGCCTTTTCATTAATTTGATTTATTTTTATTAGGAAGGAAGTGAGAGATGATGACTGAACTAAAGGCAATCTCTCTCTCTCTCTCTCTCTCTCTCTCTCTCTCTCTCCAATCAATACTGTTCAAATTCACACGACTCATATATTAAAAGAGCATTCTAAACAACGAAAATATCAGGCTATGTGGCAGTTAACAAATTCACAATATAGACTGAAGACCGGTTTAAATTGATTTTTTAGCTATCAGAAAAATAAATGATAGATCTGTATTGATATATAAATATACTCATATTTGACTCAGCAAGTGATGGACATTTTCGCAATTTTGAAATGTCAAAAGATGTGAACAAACATTTATAAAGATTTTAATGTGTATTTTAAGAGCGCTGAGTAATCGTGGCCATTTTAAGGCTATATTAACTTCCTTTAAAAAGAAGAGTGCTGTATAAGATATAGAAAATGTTCAAAATTTAAAGCTAAAATTTTTGGGTCTTTTCTTGATAAAATAATAGTTCATGGCCAAAAATATCATGTTAAAAATGTTTAAGGCAAATCTGATGGTTAATTCTTTGACCATCCAGCCTCATTAGTAGACACCGATTATGTGAATCTTTCTACATACCCATCATCGAATAAATCTTGAAAGAAATTCATTCAAAGAGTACACGTAGCCCATAAAACAAACCCACATCCCAGACTTCGTTCTGCTTCCTTCTTTCAAAATCGTTTCTAAGTATTGTAGATGTAGATTTGTTGGCGTGACGAACGGGTGAATGTAATGAAAATTTAAAAAAAAATGCAATGATTACAGTTGTAGTATGCACATACCTTTATATGTCATCCGCCAAATCAGCCCAACAACACGATGCAAGCTTATTTGGTTCTATTTAAAACACTGGGAATCCCTGCTGAATTTTTCAATGAAATTTGTGCATTGCGTGGGATTTCCGACTGTATAGCTTGTATAACCCTAGATTCTTGGTTTAACGTGAGATCATGCGTACATTTAATGCACCAATTTTTCATTCAGACGCACACTAGTTTATATTATCATGTGAATACGTCACATTTTGAAATATCATTCTCCTTATACAAGACTAGGAAGGAAACTCAATTACGTCCTGATAAACAACTACAGTGATTATATATTACTGTGAACCTTGTTGTCTTATCATGAGTACATCTTTATACACAAACTCAACAAATAAGACAGAGTTTAACATACTGTGAGCTGTGAGAAAATGAATAAACACACTGTTGTTTAATTATTCTCTCCAGGTTAAAAAAAATACAATAAAAGTTTGCAGCATTCTCTGGGAGTTGAACCATGACCGCTATATAGGATTTTCTCTATTTTTGTACATTGATCCCCATTGACTCACATAACACTGCACTGAATCATCATATATTCAATGTGTAGCTATTGATTATACAATATGAATATGGTTTGAAGATTTGTTTTTAAATTGCAATGAATTATACTCTGTTAGTGAAAAGTATGTTTAATATGTACAAAATACTTATTACTTCTTCAGTCAATTCCATAAATATATTTTACTTGCTTCATGCTGAAAGATTATAATTTGTGGGCATTAGTCAATTAGATTGGACCAGCCGTCAGAATTCGCTGCAGTTCATCATATTATTGTAAGTAAAATAATTTTACCATAACTATGTTGTTACTATATTTTGTTAATAGGAATTATATTATCATTATTATATTATATAAATAATGATAGTGTTATAAGGAGTAACGTATATGTAGTTTATTTTGACATGATTAAATTGTTATTTTTATTGTGGTTAATGTTAATGATTTAAAAATTATGATGTTGTCTGAAAAGAAGAACAGTGGAATGACAACGTCATTAGATGTTTTATCATGTTTCTATGAATTAATAATCATATTAAGCATATACATTGTATTACATAAATTGCTCATGCTCATTAAGATATATTTAACTTATATTCAACGGGTTTACTGATAAAAAAAACCCAAACATTTATTGTATATACTGTATAAAATATGTTTGTATATAACTTATTGTAAGTACAAGTGTTGTACAAAACACAAGTTTGTATATTTATTACAGATGAAATGTTCACACATATTGTATTACATATACATGTATAAGATTAGGAAGGACCACTGCCTTTAAGTATCTTACTTGGAGTAGGTATATGTGAGTTATAGTACATTTTTGTTTCACTCAAGTGAATTGATACAAAGGATTTATGATATTTTCTGAGTTTATATTTTGCAATCAATTCATAAAAATAATTACAAAGATATGTACTTTTTACTTAGGACAGATAAATAAAGAGATAAATAAAGAGATGAATCAAGAGGCATAGTAAATTTTCTTTTTCTTACTTTTATAATTTTTTATCCATTAAAAGGTCATTACATGAATAAGCTTTGTACATGCCAAATTTATCCTCATAAGGAATTCAATCTTTACAGATCCATTTCGATCATTTTATTTTAATATTTCATAATATAGGATGTCAGATTTGTTTTCTTGAGTGTGATCATCACGCTCCACAAAATAAAACCCACTTGGAAAAAACGATATTTCTTTTTTATGTGGGTGTAACTGAAATAGGCCTTATGAAATACGTTTTCACTCTTTCAGAACTTTATATGTGTGTTTCCACAAAAGACCCGGATTTTATTTGGGTATTATTCAGAGATCATATATAATGTTAATCAATATTGAGTTAAATTGTCTGAATTGCAACCAACCTTTTCAAAAAGTTGATCACATCAGTAGAATTTATATCTTATCACACACACCCTCACACACACACACACACACACACACACACACACACACACACACACACATATATATATATATATATATATATATATATATATATATATATATATAAACTCTCTTGAAGGTCGATTGATTACTTAATAGACCGCATTGCCAACGCCTTCTCTAACAATGTGAATTAAATATGTGTAAAATGTAGTTGTTCTTTTTATAGTTTCTTTAGTAGTGTTAGTTGTAATGATAGGTTTTGCTTTCTTTGTTTTTACCCATGTAATTTATTTCTTGTGTCCTGAAGAAGGGACTGGTTGTCCCGAAAATTTGACAATATCAATTGTTCATGTCGATAGCCATTTTAAGTGTTTCATATATTCAGTTTATTGGCTGCGACGTTCAATTTTCTATATTTACATTCAGTGTATATTTCCCCTTATGTTTGCTTTGGAAATCTATGACGTTCAATTTTCTATGAATACACTTTGCTAAATCATGCGCCATGAGCACAGAAATTAACGTCTCCACGTGTTTTGAGTATATTTATTTTTGTAAGATTAAATGAAACGTTCAATCTAACATAACCAATTTGATATGTCTTTTTGAAAAATAATCATTAAATTATATCTACTTCTTAATTAAAAAAAATTTTCTCTACAAAGTTTTTGGCACTATATGTTTAGTAGCGGAAGCGAACTAAATAACATGTTAATATGGCTGTTCCATGATTGTTTCATATCCCTGACTGAGAGCGTATATAATGGCTTTACAGCGACAATACACATATATTTCATACAAATAGACATCAGTATGAATATAAATATAAGCATTGAATGCTTATTTTTGGATGTTGTCGGTCCTGTAACACACCAAGCGGTGCAGACAAACTATCATACCGCGCTGACGCGCGGTCTACAATTTGTCTGCACCGCTTGGTGTGTTACAGGACCGACGACATACAAAAATAAGCATTCAATGCTTAAATGAATAGACTTTGATAATTAATGCGCCATGTGCACAAATATAAACGTATTCACGTGTTTTGAGTATATTTATTTTTGTAAGATTAAATGAAACGTTCAATTTTACATAACCAATTTGATATGTTTCTTTGAAAAATAATCATTAAATTATATCTACTCCATCATAAAAAAGATTTTTCTCTACAAAGTTTCTGGCACTATTTTTTTAGTCGCGGAAGCGAACTAAATAACACGTTAATATGGCTGTACCATGGGTGTTTCATATCCCTGACTGAGAGCGTATATAATGGCTTTACAGCGACAATACACATATATTTCATAAAAATAGATATAAGTATGAATATAAATATAAGCATTGAATACTTATTTTTGTATGTCGTCGGTCCTATAACACACCAAGCGGTGCAGACAAATTATCATACCGCGCTGACGCGCGGTATTCAATTTGTTTGCACCGCTTGGTGTGTTACAGGACCGACGACATACAAAAATAAGCCTTCGTTCAATTGAGTTGTCCGTATAAAGTTTACAAAATGGGAAAACTGAAAATTGCCCGTGGCCACAAATATCAAGATGTTCGCTAAGTTTAATTTTTCTGTACTCGGGTTGATTGACGTGTTGTTTGTGTATACGAATACGGGTGCGTAGAGTTGTTCCAGTTTCTCCTATATAAAATTCTTTGCATCTGCTACACGTAATATGTTGTATATAACATTTTTAGAGGCACAGGACATGTTCGCATTAATAATAAAGTCCTTGTTTCCGAACTTGAAGGAATTCCCGACTTTAATGTATTGGCAAGTTCCACAACGGGGATCGTTACACTTGTTGACCGAATAGGATTGATGTTGCTGAAAAGAAGACTTGCAAAGTAACCTTCGGAGATTCTTGGGCTGTCTTTTACTGTTGATGAACTTTTTTTCAGCACTTCAGACATTTTTTCATCAGTTTGTAGAATGTTGTTGAGTTGACGTACGACAGGAATTACATTTTTATTATTCGGATTATGCGTAGTTACCCATGGTAATATCTTTAAATCAGAGGTCTTGTTTTCAGGTTTAATTCATGTAAACGTTGAGGATATCCAAAAGTGGAATACAGAGTGCAATTTCATCTAGCGTAAAGTTGATGTTTGGATCCAGATTATTCACAATATCTTAAAAGACTCCTAAATTGGCATCGCTCTCGTTCAAAATAATAAAACAGTCGCCAAGATATCTTTTCCATCCGCTTTCTATATTTTGTGTGGTTTGACTAAATTGCTGTCTAGTTTTCTCATACATAATCTCTTCTAAGTACCCTAATGCCAGAGTGGCATAAGTAGGGGCGCCATTTTAGTCTCCATAGAATTTCCTTTAAGTTGCAAATAATGTTTGCTGTTGAAAGAGAATGTGTTATTTTTAAGTACTAAACTGCTTGCCTCTAGGATAAACTCTTTGCTGAAACGGCTGTTGATATTTTGTGGATATTTATTCAACCAGTATTTACTTTTTCAAAAAGTTGGTCACATCGATAGAATTTTATCTTAAATGTTCTTCTCCAATTCCTAGTGTCAGATCTAATATAAAGATACTAAGCCAGTAAACTGAATATATAAAGCACTAAAAATGGCTAACGACACGAACAATTGAAATTATTAAATTCCTTCTTCAGGACACCAAAATAATATACATGGAATAGAAACTAAGAAAACAAAATCTAGTACTACAACTATGCTGTTGAGCTTTCTAAAATCCACACAAAATTTGTTCGTGCCTTTTTTTCTAGCCGTTACTACTGGTGTGCAATAAGGTGAAGATGATGGTTCTATGACCTTCAACTGGAGCATTTTTTCCACTTCTACTTTTACTGTACAAAGCTTCTTTGAGTTCCTCATAATTGAGTGCACTTGTAGGTGGAAGTCTCGCGAACACATCTAACGTTTTTCCTGTTAAGAGAGCACTAAGATGAGATCCCCAGTTACTGACAGTACAGTCCTGAGCTCTTGCATATCTTTCAAAACGTTGGATATAAGCGTCGTTATTGTCTTTAGATTCATCAAATGCGTGTTCCAGTGCAGTTTTCTGAGATCGTTCTGAAGCAAGTGATTTGAATTGATGGTCAACTTCAATTTCAGGCATTTTATATTTATCTAGCTGATGTTGTCGTTCTTCATTCTCTCTTTTTCTAATTGTAACTGGAATTCACAATCCTTGTCAGCATGTCTGTCAGGTCGTTCTTTTTCTCTTTCATCACGCATTCTAGCTTGCTCTTCGCGGACGAATTGCTTCAGGTCTTCATTTTTCAGTCCCATCTGAGCACCCAAGTCGAGGAGTTCCTTCATATCTGCTATAGTAGACATGGTGGTAAGTATTGTAATAAACCTGTATACATGTGTTTTATACAGAAGTTTATCTACAGCTCCCTATATCTATATACAATGTACTTTCACCTTTATCTTTAATCTAAGATAGCCATCTTTAACTTATAAATGAGCGTACCGTACTTTTACTCACCTGCAAAGATAATATCAGCTATAACTTGTGACTACTGACTGAACCTAACGCTTTAACATTACTATACTTGAACTTCAAAATTGGCAAACTTTCACCCTTGAAGCAATCGTAAATGATTTGGAGAAAGACTGATGAATTATTTGAAAATTAACAAATGAAATTTATTTCCAATACCACTTTCATATCCACACTCGCTTACACCCCATACTCATTTAATTTGACTGTAATATATAAACCCTACTTTTATACACCATAAAACATAACTGTTTTTACATGTATACCGGAGCGTAAAATATTTTTATTCATGTTGATGCATCCAGTTGGTAAACCACGCTTTAATTTATTATCATGTACCCATGTGTATTTACAATTCTGCGCTCACCCCAACGGTCGCACCGTAAAACATATTATGAAGAAACAAACCAAAAGGATTGTCGTAATTTTCTCAGCTCAACATAGAGTTCACGAATTTAATTTTGCGCAAAATACATTTCCAAAATATTGTCGGCATCATACGGTCACTGGTGATTCCCGTAGGAATTAATTTACATATGTTCTACCTGAATTTACTTCACAGTAATTTGCAAATCCTTATATCCGTTATAATAGCAAACCGTTGCATTGCGCGTCCGTTGTTTACTTGCCTTTACTGACTGCCTATTATGACGTCACCTTGTTTTGAAGTCGCGAAGATTAATTTACGTCAGGAATCAACGAATCAGTGGCGATTAACTGAAATATAGGAGTAGACTTCACTCCTCTGTTAAATCCACCGTGGAATCCTTTCAGGGCTGTAGTCCTGGCCCCAGGATCATGAAGCAAACTTAGACTTGAGTCAAAACTTGTACACTGTCTTTTAAGTCACTTGATTGAATACACTGACAAAATTAATATGCTATTAAAAGTGTCTTGATATAACGTTGTTAATTACGAATTTCAATTGTCATTTTATGATAAACAATTATTTTATAACTTATTAAAATTTTGACTTAAGTCTGAAATTGCTTCATGATCCTGAGGCCTGGACCTTAGGTACCGTGGTGGTGTAAAACATCAGGGTGGTTCTCCCCACTAGACCTTCACAGTTGTAAGACCAAGTCAAAACGCTACAAATGTGTGATCACCCTTTCAAACAGATGAACTATTGTGATATAACGTTTCTTACTTGAAAATCTGTGTTCTTAGTAGCATTGTCAACAACATCAAGAATTAATGAAATTCAAGTTCTTTCAGTCGAAGAAATTCAATTACGATTGGAAAGGTATGGAATCCGACTTCTTCCAAACATACAGATTTTTGCTCAAACTCAAAGGTTAGGAAAGCCATGGAAACTATCAATTATTTCATGCCAGAGGTTAACACCTTTGCTACAAATAGCAGAGCCTCGATTTCATGTCCATGTTGAGCACTAAATATTTATTTGTAGAACAGAATCTTCTCATGGTAACGAATCTTTTTTTTATTTTTACCTACAAATCAGATGTGCAGAAAACAGCATCCAAGAATTCCATATCAAGATGGAATGTGTCGTTAGTGAAATTTGTGTTTAAAAAAGAAGTTATTCGAGATACTAGACAAAAGTGAAGTTCATGGACCCTTTTTACTTTCCCCGCGCACATGTGTTAAATGTTTATTATAACGACTCAACATATATTAAATTTGCGTTAATTACACCATAGTAGTACTTTATATATACTTATAAAAAGAACTGTTTTTGTTGCCACAAGGATCTCTTTTATGCTACTTACAAGTATACTGACTTACGAAGGGCGTTCAATAAATAATGTCATCGTTGTTACAATAATAACATAAGATTTTTTGTTATTTTTTTATGGTTACATTTCAAATACTCTCATTTAACAGACACACATAATTTCAACCGATTTATCCAAGCATTTAATACATTCATATAATACATTCATATAATGTTTTTTGGGAATGGTATTCATGTATTGATAAATGGCATAGCCCAAAACATTCCGTGAAGCATATCTTCTTCCTGACAAGTGCTTTTTTAGTTTAGGAAAAAGAAAAAGAAAAAAAGGTCACAGGGAGACAAGTCGGGTGAATAGGGAGGATTGGGCAAAACATAAACCTTTTCATTTTCCAAAAATGATCTCACAATTTGGGATTTATGTGCTGGGGCGTTGTCATGAAGAAGTCGAATGTTGCGACGTTGGTCTTTTCCTTTCGAAGTGTTTCTTCGTTCTTCAGAAAGTAATTATTTATCTGTCAGGTGATTGATCGGCCTTTTGGAATAGCAACTTGAACTACAGGACCTTCACTATTAAAGAAAATTGCGTATACTACTTTCGTTGTACTTTGGCATCGTTTTGCTATAACAGGACGTTTTGCCTCTTTAGTCAACCACATCTTGTTATCAATTTTCCTCTGAGGTTCAAAATAATGTATCCATGTTTCATCACCTGTAACAATTTCCGGTAAACGTCGTCCGTCGTCAACCCGCAATATTTTTTGTTTTTCTGTTAATGGATGAGGTATTCATCTTGCACTAACCTTTCGGAGGCCAAGCTGGTTCTTTAAAATTGTAAATACTGTCCCCGATAAAATGCCTACTAAATTTTCTATTTGTTTAATGGTTAATCGACCATCATTAGTAATGATATCGGTTTTTTTTAAAGTACTGCATCCGTTGCAAGTACTGCATCCGTTGAAGCCGTACGAGGTGCTCCAGGACGTTGCTTTCCTTAAGGTCTGTTTGACCATTTTTGAATTTGCTGACCCACCTGTAAACTTGTTTTAATGACATACACTTGTTTCCATACACATCACACAGTTCTTTGAAAATTTCTTTCGAGTCCTTACTTAGTCTGACACATGCTTTTATGTAGCCTCTAATTTCAGCCTTATTGGATGATGACTTACCAGTCATATCTGAAACGTGGTCAGATAAACGGCCGTAAATATAATATGAACCAAATCATGCGTTAAAAGAAATTCAAAGGTCATTTGAACCCTGTATTTTAAGGAATCTGATTAGTGACATTATTTATTGAACACCCCTCGTAGTTTGGGTCTTGTTTTTAACA
This sequence comes from Magallana nippona, assembly GCA_033439105.1. Lineage (NCBI taxonomy): Eukaryota > Metazoa > Mollusca > Bivalvia > Ostreida > Ostreidae > Magallana > Magallana nippona. The sequence goes on from CM065920.1 coordinate 40,754,310, forward strand.
TCGCAAAATTGAGCGTTCAAAAAGGGCATAAATAGCTTAAACATTATTTTGCATGTGATATATTTATGTAATGACTCACTTGCATAATACCAGAGTGCAGATAAACAGGAAAATTAATATTTAATTGATATTAACATCAAAAGATATCAAACCATGATAACTTGTGGAATACGAGTAGTGCCTACGATTCTCGTTTTATCGAATGCCCACGTAAAGTTGTCAACAAAGTAGAGGAAATGTTTGTGTCATATTTTTATTCCTAGGTGTCTCAATTTGGCACAAAAATGTATCCAGTGTCTGTGTTTATCGGAGTTTTTGCGATATCTCACGGTTATGGTGAGCTAAATCAGTAATTTTTCTTAAGGTTGAACTGAATATCGCTGCAATTAAAGTGGGCTAAATTGTATATTTTTGGTAATGATCTTATTTATAAATAGATTAAGGTTAATTTACAAAAAGATTAAGGTAGGATCAGTTGCCTAGGAGTGAGCATCCTCTGCTGACCGGTCACACCCGCCGTGTGCTCTTTGTCGTAATCGGGAAAAAACGGAAAAGTCCGTAGACATTTAGGTGTTAAATTATGGTCTAACTATTAGTATGAAAAACGTCAGTAAGCATGCGACCCAGTGGATGATTGTATTCGCTGACAAGGTTGTAGAACTTACGAAAAGATGACTTCAAACGAGCCTGTTGATAGTCCTGTTTTATCAACTTGTTTGTCAGTAGCTTGCCTCGCCTTAGAAACTGTTCATACGAAGAGCATGCCCTTGCATATCGAATTAACTGAGAGACAAAAACACCATATGCAGGTGATGAAGGTATATTGCTACACAAGTAAGGAAAGTTGACTATAGAAAAACTGAAGTCATCGCGTTTATCATAAAGTTTTGTTGTTAGGTCACCATCAATGTCCATTTCCAGTAAAATATCCAAATATGAAACAGATGATGCAGACTCTGTGGTATCTTTTATATCAAGTTCACTGGGATATATCAAGTCGACGTAAGTATGGAAATAACAATTGTTAATTGATAATACGTCGCCGATATACCTGAATGTTGAGTTGAAGGCCACAGCAAGTGATTTATTTTTTTCACGTACAAGTTTTTGAATAAATTCTGCTTCATAAGAATACAAAAATACATGTAGGTCTGCTAACAATGGGGCACAATTGGTACCCATGGAAATTCCAACAGATTGTTGGAAGACTTGATTTCCAAAAACTACATAGATGTTGTCTATCAGAAACTCAAGCATCTTTTTAATGTCAATTTCAGAGTACTTGTGTGTGCAATCAGAATGGTTTTTAACAAAATAATGTTTTAGATTTCGTATGACAAGGTAAGCATTTTTACGACTTCTATTTTTATTGAAGAAACAACTGTCGATGATATCAAAAAGCCTAGATTTTAATTTGTCATGGGGAATGGTTGTATAAAGCGTTAAGATTTTGTGACCTCAAAGTTTCTAATAATTCTTTAGAGTTTTTTTAATATCCACATCTGATTCAGACCACTTCTGGAGTATATTGTTGTACAGTACTCTTGAAGTTTCTCCTTCACTAATGTAAGAACTTTAGTAATGAGTAAAGAGAGAGGTTTGGTAGAACATTTACTGGAACCTGCTATATATCTCTGTTTGTAAGGACTTTTGTGAAGCTTTGGAATCCAGTACAAATAAGGTAAATCAAATTCATTTTGTTTATTGGGGATATTAAAGATATACATAACCGATCTTTGATTTTTAAGTATTTCCTGCTTGGAAAGGCTGTCATTGGTGTAAGTAGGATTACCATGTGTAGAATCGAAACCTAGTTCTTTAAAAATGCAATTAATATAATGTGCCTTACAAACAAAGACAATGTTGTTACTTGCCTTATCAGCAGGGACCAGTACATACTGATCGTGCAATCTATCTAGTTCTTTTCTCACTTCTGCTTTATTGAAAACAGAAGGATAGATGGTTTTCATTTGACCTCTCAGTCGTTTAATACGAGATTTTAATATACATCAGAAATCACAAGATATAGATCAATGCATTGGCATAAATAAGAGGTCACAATACTTGATATGTTGACAATAAAATAGAAAGAGGGACAGTTAATAAGTTGAACTGTAGGCCCCGATTCACTTACGTATACGTTTTGAATTGTGGTTACAATGATATATCTGATATATTTTCATGTTTAAAAATAGAAATCAATTTACGATACAACTTCTCAAGAAAGATATCCAGGTGTTTCTTTAACCTTGTCAGCAAATACAATCTTCCACTGGGTCGCATGCTGACTGACGTTTTCCATACTAATTGTTAGACCATTATTGATCACCTAATTATTTACGGACTTTTCCATTTCCCCCCGATTACGACAAAGAGCACACGGCGGATGTGACCGGTCAGCAGAGGATGCTCACTCCTCCATGGCACCTGATCCTACCTCTTTTTTTTAAGAGGTCCGTGTTTGCTCTGCTCCTGTTTTGTAATTTTTCTTTGGACTTTTGAATTTGAACACTGTTCGTTATCACTACATTTCATTTAAACATCTTTTAATGTTTATTAAGTGGAATTCTTATGTAGAAATGCACTGACTAATGGTAACTTATATTTTCCTTTTTATCAATGAACATAATATTGGATTTATTTTTGAAACAGTTAATATTGCTATAAACAAACCAACATTTCAACAATACCCAGTACCAGATGACGACAGATTTGAGTCCAGTAACGCTGTGGACGGACGTAAATCTGACTTGAGTGAGGATGGAGGTCAATGTGCTGTATCAGCCCAAGAACAAACCGCCACCTGGTGGGTGAACCTAACCAGCATCCACAGCATCCATCACATCACCGTCTTCTTCATGACGGACAATGATCAATGGGGGTATAGTCACATTCACTTTAATGTTTAAGTCCATTTAGACATAAAATATGTTGATGTTAAAGTTGTAACCTTTTCTAAATCCTTACTTTACTTATTTTTGATTTGTTTTCATTTTAATCCTATTTTATTTCCATTTTTATATCTTTTTCTTCTTTAGTGCACACATTTTGATGCATTGAAAGAATGTTAAAATTTACTAGCATTAAACGGATAACTGTTTCGAGAAAAGTGAATCTATATGAATAAGGATTTATAGCTGAGGAATATATTTTCATCACGTTTCCTGAGTCAAAAAAAGGCAAACAAATCAATGGGACGATGTATACGGGTGGGATTGGGATAAATACAATTAAAAATTCCCTTGTTCGCTAAAGGAAAGTGCCATGCCAAAGAACCCAGGTATCACTTCTCTAACAAAAGCTCTCTATATTTTTATCAGTTAATAAAAATTACTTCCTAAATTGTACTATAGAAACAACATTAACTATATAGTAGAATGACAAAAAAAATCACGGATTTAAGTGGGCAGCGCCTATGTTCTCCAACCGTTCATTATGGTAACTATACATACCTATAAGTTTAAGAATTATCCGTTATTTATACCAAAATATGAGCGAAAAAATGATTTAAAATTTAGTGTAATTTGACGTTATTTAAACGTTTAACCGATTGTCCAGTGTTTTGTCTCAAACAAGTAAAACTTACTTTTAGGGCAATAGAAAGTTGCTCTGAGTTTTGATTATCATCAAGCTGGTCAGAAAGAAAAATTTACAATCATAATTGATGTAAAACATCCCAAATCAAAATAAATATGTAAAAAAAATCGTAGATTTATTCAGATAACTGGTCCAGTGTAAGCACAATGAATACAGAGAAGAAAAATACTGTAAAAAAATTTTCTCCATTTTTAAATCAACTTCATTTTAAAAGGAGAAATATGCATGAACTTTTTTCATTAATTTATCAAATTCAATGCTTTATGCAGGTCAATAACCAACTTCCTGTGATATTTGTGCATGCATCCAATACAACAGATGGAATATAGGAAATATTTTTTTTATAAAATTCTTATATAGCTTCCTCAAAATTACATTTATTCTAAATAAAAGTCAACGACTTTGAGTTTCATAAGAGGTCATCAAAGAGTACTTCCTTGGATTCCCTTTGTACGTCACCATTACAACAGACAGACTACAGAAAACACCCCACCCCACATGACACAAGGGACATTTATTGATCATATATTGTTTATCTAGCTACATGATTGTACTTCCATACAGAAGTATTTTATTGAATTCTGCAGGTCCTTCTCATTTCTACACAAAGTACTATCTTGGATTCACTGTGTATGTCTCCAATACAACAGACATACTGCAAGGTACACTGTGCTATAAGGACAAGAACTTTACAAAAGACACCATACCTGCTGTCTTCACCACCACCTGCCCTGTACATGGACAGTACGTCATCTACTACAACGAGAGACTACCAGGAGTTACCTACCCTGACAGTTACTCTACAAAGGTTTTTAGTGACCTTTGTGAAGTGGAGGTATATGGTGGGTATTCGTTACGTTTGCAAGGAATAATATTTTATTTGAAAATCAATTTAGTTTTATGACATCTGTTTTATGTGTTTGGGAGTAAATATTGTAATGTGTTTATTTGCACACGATTATGGTCACGAAAGATTAAAAAAAACTCATATTACATATAAATATTCAAATGGTGATCGTTTTATTGCCAATTGTGAAGTTTAACGGTGCTTTCTGGAATTGAAAAAAAAAATTTAAATAAATAATAAAAATAATTTGCTTCTTTGTATCGTACAATTTTTTATATCCCATAGATACAACATTTTCTATGATTTGTTCAACATAATATACCCGGTATCACTGAACGAAATAATTACATTTATATTTAGAAAAAAGACATATCTTCAGGACTATAGTATGCTGGTTAACTAATCACTAGCATTTTGCTAATCAAGGATGTTCTGCTACCGGATGTTACGGGCCAGACAATACCCTACCCTGTCCAGACGTTAACTGTCAGTACTGTCACCTAGAGACGGGCACCTGTCAGGGCTGTAAACTTGGCTATCAAGGTCACCGATGTGAATTAGGTAAACCTGCAGATTTGTAAAATTTAGCATATAATATGTTTTGAGATGACGTAGAGCTATAATTCCTCGCTTTCGAAAATTGCACTGAACGGTGACGACATGTCTTATAAGATATATTTGATACAAAATTTGCTACAGAATGTGTTTAGGTCTAAGACTGTCACAAAGTGTGAGCGATGTGAATTTAAAGTTCTGATTTACAGATAGTCAACAAATTTGTTTTCATTTTTACAAAAAGGCTAAAATTAAGTAATATCAACTAAATGTAATTCATGTTTGTTCATTTTTCAAAACCAAACAAATAAGTAAGGATTCTATTGTTTCGATAGTTTACGAAACATTTACAGATCAATATTAACTATCACTGTTCCTTTTTTCCGTTTTATTATGTAAATTGTATATATTGTTATACGACTTCTAGTCACAATTGGTCATATAATCATACCAATTCGATGTGTATTGGCTGTTCAGATAAAAAAAAATGTTTAATTAATACAAATATGCAATGCTTTAAGAAATATTACCGAAACTTGATTAAAAAGAATCGAATTCCTATCATCACTGTTATATTTATTCATGTATATCAATATTTAACTTTACATTTAATTTCATTTACATGTACAGCTTGTGACAGAGGATCGTATGGTTCCGCATGCAAAGAAACATGTGGACACTGTCGTGAAGTAAACAAGTGTTTCAACATCAATGGGACATGTTTGACTGGATGTGATGCTGGTTATCAAGGGAACCTCTGTAAATCATGTAAGTATTCATTAGTATGATCCAAATGTAAATGAATAGATATTGTGACACCGTAAAAATCATTAATTTCGAATATACATATGATGAAGCTCTGCCATTCAGTCGACAGAGAGGTTTAGAAAGGTGACTAAGAGGCAGAGATATGTCATTTATTAACCTTTATATTACTTTTCAGCTGGTTGAATTAATAGCATAGCTGTCATCAAATAACTGTGTTGTTGAAAACAGTTATAATGCATTCATTCAACGATTAAGACTAAATGCATTTATGTAGATTTATTATCTATACAAAATGAGTTTTAATTTAAAGCTTGTGACAGAGGGTCATATGGAGTTGAATGCAGAGAAACATGTGGACACTGTCGTGACATAAACCAGTGTTCCAACATCAACGGGACATGTTTGACTGGATGCGATGATGGCCATCAAGGGAACCTCTGTAAATCATGTAAGCCTTTTTTTCAGATACACTGAACCAAAGTTCTAAGTGATTACCCAGTATAATGTATGTTCTATATGAAATAAGCACATTTATTAATCTTGTCATCGGGGTGAACTGATTTCCATTAAACTTTCAATTAATTAAGAATGATGCATTGACCTTGACCTCTGGTTGCGACCCGAGACCTTGACCTGCGCTAAATATCACAAACACTTCCGGTTGTGTTGAATTTCGCTCAGAGCTTATACGTTACACTTATGGAAGAGAATTATATCAATATAATGTTTCATCGGATTGCTTGATATTTAAAACAATGACGAGGACAAAATAATCAGCAAATTTAAAGTGAGTACAATTTGTCGTAGAAACAATGCACACACAAATCTTCCAACGGCTCCGGCTGTTTTCTCAAAGATTTATATCATTAACAAAAACATTGCCAAGAATATTAAGCACGCGCAGAAAAATACAAATTTAATGTTTTGACGTTTCGTTTAAATGATTTCAGTCGGCATTGTTTAATTTTTTTCCCGTGCTATTGATGAAAAGACAAAATATTGAAAATTTCACATCATTTTATTTCGTAATCTTCAAATCATTCTATTTATCAGGGTGAACACTAGCAAAATGACCTCAAGAAAATTGCTACAAAAGGTTTTATTGCTTTAAGTTATACTAAAATACAGTATGAACAATATATTAAAAATATACAGAAATATGATTTGCGGAAGACGTTAAAAAAGGAATCTTAAATGTGACCACGAATCGTAAAATTTTAATTTTAATTTATGCTGCGATTTGTCCTCCATATACAAAATATGACGTCATGATGACACAAGTCAGTGGTGTATCACTTCACAAGTCCCCGAGACGCTGTGAAAGCATGGTCATTGATATTAGATAAGCTGCAACGATCATTCGTGTTACATACGTACATTAAAATTGGGTTCTTAGGTAACTTATTTTTTTATTTGCTGCTTTGCTAATGTATTTAAAGAAGGAGTCTTCTCGGTTTTAGACATACATCATATATCAAGAAATTCATGAAATTTTTACACAGTCAGACAGATTATATAACCAAATGATAATATCAGTTTAATCAAATTTGACCTCCTTGTTTTCGCATGAATGTGAGGTCAAGGTCACTACCTTTTTTTCTCAACTTAAAGGATGATAAAATAAGTGTATTGCAGTTTTGTAGTTCTGTTTAAGATATGAAGTTTGTATTCTTCAATGAAATGATAGAATATCAGAATGTCTATCAGCTTAAACTACTAAATTTAAATAGATATTTAAACTAAAATTGATATTGCTTAGCCCGCATTTCCGCTAATTTTCTTAAATTTTGAAGATATTTTGATTATTTTTCTACACTTCCAATAACAAAATATTTCTGATTTTAACATATTATGAAGACTTTACATAAATATATAAATTGACAGAAAAACTAATATATTGATCATTTGATAAGAGAGAAAATCCGATTCTAGTGATTTTTTCACACAAATTTATTTATAGAATGAGCGCTTAAAAAGCTTTAAAAAAATGTAAATCACTTTTTAAAAACATATCCTAAACCCTAGTATCTTATCATTAGTTCAAATTAGTTCAAATAAAAAAAATCCTTCATTAAGAAATGCTAAGTAAACTCATAAATCTACAGCAATTCTGAATTGTTCCACCGAAAATATAGTCCTTGTTAGAATCTAAACTTTGATAACTATTTCTATGCTAAGTTGTATAATAGTAAAAAAAGATAGACAAATATGATATTTTAATTTCCTTTCATCTTAATTTAATGAACAATTAATCAAATTTACTTTTGACAAGTCGAAAAAAAACAAAGACTCCTTCCTTAATGACATAAATTCAGACCAAGTAGGCGACTAGTTAAATTTGCGTATCAAAACAATTACTTGGTGGAACAGTGCCCAATTCTAGATTTTTACCCCCAGATTAACATTAGTGCCATAATCTGAAATCAAATATTTTAAAGCAGGTGCCAAAATAACAATTTCTTATTGAAGGGGAAATCGTCTTCATTTGTTTGAAAAAATCATCTACGGGGAGCCATGTGTGACAATTTTAAACATTCTATGCACATATAAGGTAAACTGTACAAATTCTAAGGCAGTTTTCAAAATTCGGTTTTGATTTACAATTTTTTAAGCCTAATATTTGCATTTTATGCATATAAATGGATGAAACATTTTTTTAAAAAAAATAACATTCTACGATTCACGTAATTTAAAAACTCAAAACACTATGAATTGAATGAATATAGAAATAGATTTGTGTGTTTTCTGCAAGAAAGATCTAGGTACATGGAAAATTAAATTACGTGAAAAGGGAAGCGTTGGTGTTAACAATGCAAGCTCTGAAAGAGTTGATTCTATATCTACTAAGGCTGGACAGGTCGTTCATAAGGAATGCCAACGCACTTATGTCAATCACATAGTTCTAAAATCTTATATCAACATCACCGGTAATCCCTATTCCATCCAAATTACTTAGATCAGAATGCGATTTAATTTTAAAGAAACTGTCTATTTTGCGGAAAACCGGTAAATGATGATGCAAAACGAAAAATAACATGATGTACACTCGGTTTATTTGACTCAGTTTCAATCAACTTTAGGATACCAACGACGAATGGGCAGTCGAAGTTAAAGGTAGGATAGAATTTGCTAGGGACGTCGACCTTCATGCGACTGATGCCGTTTATCACAGTATCTGTAGTGGTAATTTTCGATAAGGGAAAAAGGTGCCAGATTTGGTTTCAAAACGTAAAGAAAAAGCATCTTATTCACCAAGTCGGCCAAATACTAGCCACATATTGTTCTTGCAAGTGACAAAATACTTGGAAGAAATTGACGACGAACAGACAACAATCAAAGATCTAGAAGACCACATGAAAAGTCTTTCAGAAGATGAGGCACATTCCAATCAACATACGAAAATAAAATTGAAGGAGCATTATGGCAATTCAATCATAATAACTGAATTAAACGGCTAAGAAAATGTATTTACATTCCGTCAGAATGCCGCAATCATACTGCATAATTTCTATACATTGAAACCGGAATGATTGCAGACAACGACGCAAATACAGATGCTGCAAATAGTATAGGCGAAAAAATTATACAATCTATGGCTGGACACTTGGTATCAGAAATTTAATTTAAAAAGAATATCAAGTGGTTCCTCTTGATTTAAAATGAACACTAATGTCACACAATTCTCACAAATTGAGCTCATGTTTCAGAGGTTGACAGCTGTTGGATCAGAAACACTGAACACAAAAGCTGAGTTGTTTCAATATGAACTTTCAAGCTTTGCATCATCAATGTTTGAACCAAATGGTCCTTTAAAGCAGGCAGCTAAAGCCACGCTTGGTGAAGCTAAATGGAGTACAGGTGACTGCCATGATGAAGAACTCCACACAACAAATGTATTAAATGTAATCGATGGAGGATCTCTACTGCATTGAATACCATGGTTCAAAGGCGAGACATTTTCCGAGATTTGCTCAAAATATGTTGATCATGTCAAAAGGCGCTTTCAAAATCCCATCATTGTAATGAATGGTTATATCGGTACGGCAACTATAGATATGACTCACATGAGGCGCAGCAACGGAATTCAAACAAACACAGTAACATTTAATGAGAATATGCCACTGAAAATAAAGAAGGAACCTTTTTCTTCTGAATGTTTTAAATAAGCAACGCTTTGCTGAACTCCTTGTACGAAAACTACAAGAGAGCAATACTGAAGGTGTTACAGATTTGTTGATATGTCAGAGAGCTGTAAATAAGGCAGACGATAACACAGTGGTTGTATATGGAGAAGACACTGATTTGCTGGTTCTGCTGTGTCATTATGCAAAAGAAGGCAGACAATTTTTTTTCATTACTGACAAGCAAACGTAAATGAAAAACCACAGAGTTTGGGATATATCAACAGCAAAGTCAGTTCTTGGAAGTGATAGTTGTCGTCAACTCCTGTTTATTCATGCTTTAACAGGGTGTGACACAACTAGTCGTTTGCATGGCATTGGTAAACCTGCTGCCTTGAAAAAAAATAATGACTGACATTTATCTAAAATCACAAGGAGCTGTATTTTTTTCAAAAAAAATTCTAGCAAAAAGATTTAATAAAGGCGGGAGGGGAGGCATTAGTCAACTTGTATGGTTGGGTACCTTTAGAGGGTTTAGACATTTTCAGATGGAGAACACTCACGACAAAAACAATGTAATCTAAAAGGAATGCTGTGGTCCAAGTGTAGTCCACCAACTTCTGATGCTGCCTTACTTCATTTAATGCGAGGTTACTTACAGTGTCAGTACTGTAAAGGCAAAGCACTGGCAGATCTTGATCATACTGAATGGGGTTGGACTCTTAAAACTGGCAAACTTCTACCTATTGAAATGTTTAAACAACCTTCACCCGACTTCCTATTGAAAATCATCCACTGCAAATGTAAAACCAACTGCGACAGTAAGAAATGTAGTTGTCGAAAGAATGGTGTAGCGTGTTCAGATGGATGTGGAGAATGTAGAGGAATCAACTGTTCCAATTCAAGAAATACTCCAGAATCTGATGACATGAATGAAAACGAAATATTAAGTTAGAAATCAGCTATATTCCTTTACAATAAAAGGGTGTTAATTCCATTTCCTTTTTATTTTTCATGGTTGTGATGTAAACACTTTGCATCAATTGTACATATCCAATCTTGTTATCAGTTTATAAAATAAGTTGATACCAATTGATTTGATTTGGTTATTAAATATTTTTTTTATTACCATGAAAAAAAAAATAGAAAAAAATAAATAAATGAAAAAAAATTATAAAAAAAATCGCCACATATTCGTCCAATGTTTCATGTTATGTTATTATTTCAATTGTACAAATACTTTTCTGCAATTTGTAGTGAGGAAAAGTTGTTACTAATTGATTTGATATTGTTTTTATTTTTTCCCACATTTCCACAATACCTAAAAAAGCAATGTTTGACCCAAAAGAATCTTAAATATTTCTTGTGAAATTGTTTTACTTGTATTAATCGGGCAAAATAAATCTTAAAATAGAGTTTAGAATAACCTGATACCAATTTATAAAATGTTTCAATATTTCCGCGATTTTTCTATAAAAATGCTACTTTTTACCCAAAAATACCTTCAATATTTGTTGTAAAAGCGTTTTAATCAGTTGTACATATAGACTCATTTCATTTCAATACAGCATAAATTGATACCCATTGATTTAATTTTTCTATTAATTTTTCCAGATTTCCGCGATTTTTCCAATGAAAACCTGGGTTTTTACCCCCCCCAAAACTATTTTCCGCATATCATACAAATGTATACTTTTAATATGTTATTTGTATATATAAACACCTTTGATTTCAGTGGTAATGAACTTTGTAGCAATTTTCTTGAGGTTTTGCTGAAATTTTGATAGATTGACTAGACGATGTTCAAAAAAATAAACTCCATCCATTGTGTTAGTCTTAATGCATGTATGTAATCTAGACATTTATACGAAGATTGTTTAAATATATAGCTTGTGGCAGAGGGTCTTATGGTTCAGAATGCAAAGAAACATGTGGCTATTGTCGTGATGTAAACCAGTGTTCCAGCACCAATGGGACTTGTTTGACTGGGTGTGAGGATGATTATCATGGGGACTTGTGTAAAACGCGTGAGTAGAAACATTACCTTAACACGTAAAAATATAGTGATATGGATAGATAAATAAATATACATTTTTGTTTTTTTGTTTTTTTTTTAGCTTGCCCTGTTGGATATTTTGGGAAAAACTGTTCTGAGACATGTATCAGCAGTTTCGCATGTGTTGGTTGTAACAATGATAGTGGTTTGTGTGATTATAGATGTCGTCCTGGGTGGATTGGATTCTTTTGTCAAAAAAGTAAGAACTTCTTTAATGAGAATAAGTTCTTTTAATTTAGTTGTTTTAAAATTTTTCTCCCGTCAATAAAGCTTGTCGTATATCTTCGCGCGTCACCAAAAATAAATATTAAATTAAAAGAAAAAAATGCAAACCTAGATTATATGAAAGAGCGCCATTTTTAAATTCACACCCAAGTACTAATTGCAAAAACTCAAATTTGCTAACGAATGAATGAGGCTTGTAAACAAAAGTGTATTTTAGCGTCAATGATTTGAATACGTCGGTTGTCAATGATACTTTCACCGGTAAGCGTTTACATTTTTGCTGTTAATTTTTCAAAATAATCATTTCATATATATATATATATATATATATATATATATATATATATATATATATATATATATATTCTATCTATCTATCTACCTATCTACCTATCTACATGTAGAGAGAGAGAGAGAGAGAGAGAGAGAGAGAGAGAGAATAATACATACCCTTTTCCATATCACAGCCAGTATCAGCCAGAGACTCCAATATCAGCCCGAGGGACGATGGCCCGAGGGTGATATTAGTCGAGGGCCGATACAGGCTGTGATATGGTTAACGTACTTATTATTATTTTTATTATATACCTAGTAATAAAAATTTTTTAAAAACCATCAACTTGAACAAATTGACTTAAAATATTATTTGAAAGTAGTCTGTACATGTATTAAATAAAAATATGAGATCTAATTGTTTTACAAACATGTAGCTACAGACCGGAATGTTCTCAGGTTTTAAAAGTTAATTCCTCCAAAACATTTGCAAGCATTTGAAATTTTCAACTGCACTTAAAAATGAAGACTGTAACAAATGTTTTATTTTTCGCCTGTCAACATGCACAAATGCCAAAGTTCCGCAAGGGGTTTGATACAGATCCGTTTGATCAGCCCCAGAGGCTGATACGGGTTTTGTAATGTCATCTGCATCACATATGCAAAAAAAACTGTATTTATCACTAAGCCTGACATATAGATAGATGTATATCTATCTATCTATCTATCTATCTATCTATCTATCTATCTATCTATCTATCTACACATGTGTATAAACACACACACACCATGTATAGTTGTGAAAGAATAAGGATTTTAAAAACACCCACTTCTTTTAGCGTTTTTCTTAATCACGTGTTTTTAAGCAATTTCCTTCTCTTTTGATAAAAGATTTACATGTGCTAAATTTAACTGAACCGTTAACAATCCATGTTCGGAGCTCAAATGTCCATAGTGATAATATAGAGAGGGAACGGTGTCTCAGTCTACAAAAAAAAAGATCAAGAAGTCCCCATAACTATCTGGCTTTGAATCTTTACCTTCACTACTGTTGACAAGGTTAGTATTTAACTACCATTGTACATAGAATGCAAAGAAAAAGTGCATTAAGCATAATAATGGTGAATATTTGATAACAGATCTGCAAATGTCTAGCAGGGTTTTGCTACTATTCGTTTGTTTTTCGAATTCAGGTTTATGGTTTTATTTATTTTCCATATATTGATTTTTTTATCCACTAAAGTTTATATGGACGTTTTATTTAATAAATTTAAACTTTAACATGTATCATGAGGACAGTGTTATTTCCTCTGACGGTTGTAACACATTATCCATTGTCTGCTGGCGTTTTCTGACACACGGTTCCATTAGTAAGGCCAGTCCAGACAGAATTAGACATGCCCCCATGAAGTAGAAGGACGGCATATAGGAGTGGGACACATCCCGGAGGTAACCTTAAAAAAAGTTTTCCATAGTAGCTGTAGGTCGATGAGCAGACGACAATGAAAAGAAAGAAAGCTAGCACATCTTTTTATCCGAAATACTTTCTTCTATAATCTCATCAAATAAAAAAAACGAAAAATATGAATTGATAAAAATAGATCTATTAAACTTCAATCCTCCAGCTGTAAGTCCGGTAAATTTTCATGTTTTTAAATATATTTTTATCTTTACAAATTAAACATTCATAATGTTAGTTATTTTTACCTAATAGTGGTGCTCCCGTTCCCATTGTTATCCCTTGTCCCAGGATAAGAATTCCGAAAGCTGTTCTGAAATTTTCTATTCCTACGAATTCCACTACAATACTTGGCGTCATAGAGAAAATGGCACCGCCAAAGAGACCAAACATGACAGCTAGGACAATGAAGCTCCAGAAGGGTCCATAAAACGAGCAAAGAGCCAAGGTGGTGCCAGTCACAAGCTGGCTAATAGCCACAATCGTAGAGTTTTTAACCAAACGCTGATTGGCTATTACCCCACATAAACCTCGACCAATGAAATCACACATATTAGTAACAGATACCAATATCGAAACTTCAGTTGTAGTCATTCCATTGTCACGAGCAAACGGAGAAATATAAATATGACCATACGCAGATCCTATACTTCCAAATATGTAAACAAAAAGATACATCTGTAAAAGTGGTTTTTTAAGGAGTGAGATGTCGATAATTTTGTGTTTAACATCATTTTGTGCTTGTGATTCATTTAATTGGGATTGGGAAAGGCTGTAAACAGCATCTGTACTTCCTAGACTATGGAAACTCTTCGATAGACGAGAGCTGTGGTGTGCTCTAATATCTAGCCGATGTGGCAAACTTCCCCATGTTTCATCCTTTTCAAAACTGGCTGAGACTCCATTTTCAGGTGTCGGTCTTTCACTTAGAGATATTGAGCGCTTTTTGCCCGTCAGTACTTGTGGATACTCGTGAGTGTCTCGGATTTGAACAATTGAATATTCCGGTTTGGATTTCCCATTGCTGTTAGAAGGATGGTGAAAAAGAGATGGAGGCTTTAGTAGTCCTGCTAGAGCCACGACATTGAATATAACTCCTGACAAGATGAGCATGGTACCCCGAAGACCGTAAACGTCCAGAAGATAGCGATATAAGGGCGGGAGAATGAGTCCCCCAAAACCTGAAGATGCCACTAAAACAGAGTTAGCCAGTTCCCGCCGCCTGTCAAAGTATAGACCAATCAGATAGGCTGCCGGACCATGGATGGTAGCAAATCCAAAACCTGGATTGAACAAAACAAAATGTAAGATAATTTCAAAAGATAAGTAACAGGTCAACAAAATGGACGAAAATTTAATGAACCTGTAGATTAAAAGAGATTCGCGTGAAAACGGGAAGTGCTTACCGTATATAACTCCATGTGTCACAATGAGGATTTCGATTCTGTCAGCAAAGAATCCGATGAAATAAGCTATTGATCCCAGGAATCCCCCGACAATGATCATCTGACGGACAGACAGGTGATGGAGTCCCACTGTGAGGATAGGGAGGGCTGAAATATTAAATTAACTCCATATTTATTACACAGATTTAGAAACTAATTTATATACAAAATATACCATAATGCAGCAAACGTAAAAAAAAAACCTGCACTTTTCCTATGAAATACTTGACATTATGCTGACATTTTGAAATGTAAGTTTTTCATTTTTCACCATTTTTCATCAACGCTTTTTTCCTTTCGCGGACATACCCACGGGCAACATACTCAACTTTGGGAACACTTTAATATCATAATCACATATTATTTACGTACTACTCCACATAAACGTTCTTTACAAGAATGTACTATCTTAACATAAGATGGTGGTATCTGTCTATTCATGAATCGAAAAAAGCTTAATGTTTTTCATTAGGTTGTAATCCAAGGTCCAAAATCAGACGCACCTGTTACGCATGAAAGTACAATAAATGCATGCTTTTTTCTGAATTCAATATTAGAACACGACAAAAAATTTTAAATGAAATCTTTTAAGTTTGCAAATTTATGTAATATTATTTAATAAGTAAGGAATGTTCAAAACATTGTGTAAATATCTGTTTGCAGGGAAGAGAACTTCATAACTTTGCAGAACCAATGTTTTAGATATCCGAGATATGCTTGTAAAGATAGTGGTCAAAGCAATTTCATTGAGATCACGGTAAGTGCTTATCCTTAAAGTCAAAGTATGTATATGCTTTATTTTGTTATTTAGCATATTTGGATTTATTGTAAGTATTACATATGACTACTTGGTAAAAGTTACTGTGATGCAAAAAACAGCATATGTTAGAAGCAAGATGGAGAGTCTTTGTAGAATGCAGGTCATGATATAATGAAGAAAGGAATTGACAGTAATGGAGAAGGACGTGTGTAGAAGCAGTTGTGGTCCAAATTGACACCTCAAAGCAGTTCTTGACTACCCATTTATTGAAAGGTGTCAGCTGCTTTTCAAACATGGTCTTTACATATCTTAGATATGGATGATTCGAAAGCCTATAAGTCATAAACGGTAGATTTGTGAACTACTGGCTTCAAAAACAACGTTGATTTGCATTCAACATTCTGAACTTGTAACCCAAGTCTTTCGAGGATTCATTTTAAGAATGGTCGTTGACTTACAAGCGATGCTGTAGACGATCTGTAGAATGCCGGGTATGATGGAGGTAGTGGAGGCCTCAGACTTGTAGTGTTCCTGGAAGGCCACGAAGAATAGACCCGAGGTCTTGATGGTACCGACGTATATCATGAAGATTAGACTGGATCCTGGTTCAATATATAATAGAATATTGTACCTATCATAAAGATCAGGCTGGATCCTGGTTCAATATACCATAGAAAAATGTTCTTATTATGAAGATCAGACTGGACTCTGGATCAATATATCATAGGAAGCATATTGTAGTTGTATTCTTAACATCATCAAGATATCCACCTGTGACTTTACGACGATAAAGGTTATACATTTCATATTTATGAGTTCTATTGAAGTATTTATGTTGACTAAAGCTCAGGCTTGATTCTGGATCATTATATTATAGCATATTGTACTTATTTTAATCAACACAGTACATAATACAAATGAGAAAAGGCTTAGTTAAGGTATGTCAATGATTTCTGCAGGATAACTGAAGTGGACTTACCCGCGAGGATCACCCAGGCCCATCCTTTGTCCACTGGGTGGCTTCTGGAAGTCGCATTACTAGTCATTCTGGACAGGTATAACATGAAAATAAATAATTTCTTTGCCTAGATACAGTTCTATTGTTTTGCGTTTTCAAACGTATTCTTCTATCAAATTATCTTATGAGTGTTTCACACGGCTTGCATATAGACAATGTATTATTGGTACACATCTTTCTTTTCTATTAATTTTCTGATTTATGCGCATCCTTTGTTTAGTAATATTTTATTGTTATGCATTCACTGTATTATTCTTTGCCCAATAATTTTCTTTTTGTTACACTTTATTTGCCCAGTAAAGGAGTATTTGTTATGCGGTCCTTTACTTTTAAACATGATATTTTTGTCTCAAGCATATTCGAACACCCCTTGTAATATTTAGTTATATAGTGAACATTCTGCCTAATGTATGATTAGTGTAATTTTTAATTAAATAGTACAAATTTTGTCTTGTGTATGATTAGTGTAACATTTAAATATATAGTTTGCATTTTGCCTAGTGTACGCTTAGTGTAAAATCTAATTATATAGTATACATTTTGCCTAGTGTATGATTAGTGTAATATTTAATTACGTAGTATGCTTTTTGTCTATAGTATAAAATTTATGTAATATTGAAATAGATAATGTTGATTTTGGATATTGTATGCGATTAGTGTAATATATAATTTAGGGGAGGTTTGTTTTTCTTTGGCTATGTCTTAAAATGTTGTCTTTGTTAAATAATCGTCCCCATATTTTTGCCTATTTGTATATATTTTGTAAGGCCATTATGCCATTTTTGATTTTATGCCTGAAGTAATATGGATACAAATTCTTTGCATCTTCTTTGAAATCAATAACCATCCTTATCCATTCTTAACCAAGAACTGTTTTATTTGTCTAGTATTTTTGTCATGCAATGTTTACATAATTATTCTGATAGTATAGCTGACGGACATTCTCTAGATAAGATAGTCAACAATCGGCGCTTCCTATAAGAGTGATTAATAAGTGATGTGCATGCCTATAGAAAGCGGTTATAATGTTTGTGAAACATAATCATATTTCCCTCTCAAAAGTGTGAAATTGCTTGCGTTTGCTACGAGTCTTTATCTCCAAATCGGAATGGCCATAAAAATAATCTCACTTTTCCTTGGCATGCTAGCTTGTAAAGACTTTTAAAGGGGTTGAGGAATACCCTATCCCACAATTTGAGAGTTCGCGGTGGCAGGTTGCAATCAGTTGTTATCCTTTGTTTAGTGTGACCACGTGTAAGTGTTGGTCACGCAGATCAATAATTAAACTTGTGTGTGCTAACGGAGTGTACATAGACAATACAATGAGATTTTTCACAATCTTACCTGTATTAGTAGTCACGTGGCATACTTTCTTGGTCAAGAACTGGTACCTGTCCGGAATTCATGGATTGTCAGGTGCGTTTCCCTTAAGTGTGAAAATGTTTAGATAAAACGGTCATGTTTACATGTGAAGATCAGCTGATACTTATAAAGGTGACGTCACGGAATTCTTCCATCGTGAAGTTCTTTATAAGTACCTCTAATTTAGAAGACGGTTTTGTTGTATTGGATTAAGGAATAAGGAATCATTCTTTGAGTATTATGAGGTATCTTAAAGCCCGACGGGTTTTATGATAGTTTCGATCTCGCCCTACCGTATTTGATCACCTCATAATATTCAAAGACTTATTCCTTATTGCTTATATTTATACAATTTTCAGCAACTGTACGATTAATATTAAAATAGTCCCTGATTAAATGTATAGGACTATACATTACAAAATCGATTTGTAGTGTTATCACAGACAGAGACACTTGGAAATGTAAATATTATGATATCAAGTGTTTTTGAAATAACAGATTAGCATTGAATAGGTGACTGAAATTTTGTCTTATCAGAATTTTATCGTTATAAATATTTTTGGGGAAATAAGTTACAAAAAGTCGACTTCAGTCTAAAATACTTAGAAGCATCAGAATTCAAGTTATTATATATCAACGAACCGATGGAAAGGTACATGGCACCACAAATGTTCTACCTATGATCAATTTGTACCGTAAATTACAGTATAGATATGTACTTGAGGAGAACATTTTGTCTTTTTTCTAACCGGTGATTTATTGGATTAGGTGTTTGTATAATCAAAAATTTAATCATATCAATAACTATCACAAGGCAATTGTTTTTATAATCATTAAGCTATGATTTTTGATTAGGCACGGACAATTACTTAACAAAGAACAGATCGCATTTGATTTGCTTAAGATAATATGGAGCTCAAATATGTGTTTTACTAGCGTCACAAGAAAAAAGGAAAAGCCAGGACATTTGCTAACGGATATTTCGATAAGATACTTTTCAATTTATTTTAAATCAAATACATTTAGTACATATTATCATAAAGTTTTAGTTTAAGATAAGACGCATGTGACAGTAGCATTATTTGATTTGAAAAGGACACAGTTTCAAAGAAATTATCGAGTACTGGACTATCGCTAGACTAAAGTCACTCGATTAATCGACTAAGCCAACTGAGTAAAGTTGACATACCTAACTGTAATATGAAAACAACATGTAACTTACGACAAGCATGAGTAAAAAAAATTAAGATATGGTCACAGAAGGAATAAATCTTTTTCATAACTTTCATCAGTGAAAAATATGTCTTCAACAAGTTATTTATTTAAAACAAATATACTTTATGAGACAATAAAAATGGCTTTTTGTGACCCGTGTAAAAGCAAAATATTTACATTCTACTTTAATTTTCCATTAAATTCTGTCATCCTTGATATACCTCTAAATGCAACAACCTATTCACTGCGTATGTATTTACATGTACTTTACAAAAGTAGTTCCAAAACATTGATTTCTATGTTATCGTATAAAAAATTTATTTCATATATGTTGGTAAAACACCTTGTATTACAAATATTCAATAATAAAGTTGATTCTAAATTTCGAGAGTTATTTTTCATGGATTATATTTTCAAGGCTCGTCTCAACTGTCTTTGTGATAACCAGTGTAAACTGGTTTTAAAAACAGCTGTTTTTGCTGTTACTAGTTTACTCCCTCCGTGATCTGCAATTCATACCGATTTATTTAATAAAATAATTGATTTCATCAATAAGGGAATGTAACTATAAGCATTAAATGAATTATTTTTGACGTCGTCTGTCGATAACTGAGGTCAGTTGAGCAGACAAATTATCATAATGCAAACGCGTGTTATTCAATTTGTCTGCTCACCTGACGGCAGTTATAGACACGGCGACGTCAAAAATAAATCATTCAGTGCTATAATAAAGATAATAGTTTAATTATAATTTTTTTGGCTTGTAATATGTGCAGTAATGTTGAAGTTGTAAAACGTTTACTTCTTGACTGTAATATGTGAACACTTAAAACATGAAGGCATTTGAACTCAGCGTAACATTTTGATATACATTGGAATCATGTTATCCTTGGGTTTTATTTTGACTGAGAAGCTCTTTCCTAAAAAAAATGTTTCGATTTGCATTCATATTTTCCTTTAGAGATATTTTTTGTTCATATAAAAACATACTTTGGACAAATGTCACTCTAAATTGTGTCATTTTTAATCTACTAGATGATATATATCCCGCGCGGGAATTAACACTTATTAACATTAATATGATACACTGCTTGATATGTTGAACCAGATTATTTGGTCATTTTTGTGTGTACTGTTTTCAAAATTTTCTTAATTGCTTTTCCTAACCTATTCTTTAAAACTGAAATAAAAAAAAACCAACTGCATGGCTAGATATTTAGAGGAGCGGACAGGGATGAAAATTTAAACTGAAATTGATTATATATATATATATATATATATATATATATATATATATATATATATATATATATATATATATATATATATACATGAACATGGCCTTAATTCTTTTTTTTTTTGCACCTGACTGAAAAGAATTACAAACTTTTTTTTATTTCCTTTTAAACCAAGGAGTGAGTATATAGTGAGTTGTATGTGTTTTCTAAATTTTGTTCTTTAGGTCAAATTTCACTATTAATTTTTATCACTGTCCCAAATAAGAATTTCAGATAAAAGGCTTTCAATTAACACTCCCTCCACACCGGATCTTTCGTTGTTTAAAATTTGTAGGTAATGTAAAAACGTTTACGAATATTTATTTCCATATCTAAAACCAATGTGTCATCCAAGGTATCCGCCCGATGATTAACTCGCCCTATATTTTCCATCCCTATGTTAATTTGCCAACCCGCGTTTTTGGCCAACCCATTCTGTAAAGTTCTTTCCATCAAAACTAAAATCGAGTCAAACCGGTCCATTTTATTAAGGTCTTCCGTTTCCAACGGAAGACCTTATTGTTTTCGTACTGTTTCTTATTATTATTAAGGTCTTCCGTTTCCAACGGAAGACCTTATTGTTTTCGTACTGTTTCTTATTATTATTATTATTATTATTATTATTTTTCTTTTCCACAAATTTTGTGCACGCGATTTCTCGAAAACTATTCGACCGATTTCCACAATTTTTTCACAGATGATTGGACTTCATATGATCTTCAAACATTTTTGATAATTTTCCTGTCGTCACTTCCGGTACCGATTTATCGGCCATTTTGTTCATTTTTACGACCTATTTTGTGCACACAAAAACTCAAAAACTATCAGAGATATGAGTATGAAATTTTCAGGATAGTTAGACCATAGTTTGAAGATGTGCCCATTGATTTTGTTTCACTCCTGTGGCGCCATTTCTTGGAGCTCGCTATGGTTCGAAAATTGGGTACGGATTTTTAATCAAAATTTTCGCACATTTTGATCTGTATCTTTTTATCAGTTGATATTTTGTTGAGACATATTTAACAAAAGTGGTAGAGTATGATAAGTACTTTTCACCGATATCACGGAAAAGGGGCTAGCCCCTTTAATTAGGGGTCAAGAGACTCGTAAACTCTATTACAAATAACTTAAAAACGATAAAGATTTTGTAATGCATTATAGAAGCAAAGTTGTTGATCATAACATTATCTGTCAGAAAAAATCATTGCCATCCCCATTTATTACGTAACTAGGGATTTTTAGGGACCAAAACCCTTAAATTTTGACGCAATATATCTAGAGAAGGAGACATATTTTGTTAAGCATTGTAGAAGAGAAAATGTCTGCATTGATAATCTTAATCGATTGCACTTATCAAAACATCAATATCTGTCTCCATTAAGGATTTACAGGGCTGACCCCTAAAAGATTCAATCAATTATATCTCAAAAATGAACAACAATTTTAGATAGGTGTAAGAACAAAAATTGTTAGTATCCTTAAGACCTTTCCAACAAAATCAAGAAAAAGGGGCTGGCCCCTTTAATTAGGGGCCAATAAACTCGTAAACTCTATTACAAATAACTTAAAAACGATCAAGATTTTGTAATGCATTATCGAAGCAAAGATATTGATCGTAGCAATGTCTATCTGAAAAATCATTGCCACGTCCATTTATTACGTAACTAAGGATTATTAGGGGCCAAAGTCCTTAAACTTTGACGCAATATATCTAGAGAAGGAGACATATTTTGTTAGGCATTGAAGAAGAGAAAATTTCTGCATTGATGATTTCAATCAATGCCACTAATCAAAACACCAATGTATGTTCCCATAAAGGATTTACAGGGCTGATCCCTAAAAGATTCAATCATTTATATCTCAAAAATGAACAACAATTTAAGATAGGTGTAAGAACAAAATATGTTACTAAACTTAAGATCTTTCCAACAAAATCAAGAAAAAGGGACTGGTCCCTTTCATTAGGGGCCAAGACACTCGTAAACTCTATTACAAATAACTTAAAAACGATAAAGATTTTGTAATGCATTATAGAAGCAAAGTTGTTGATCATAACAATATCTATCAGAAAAAATCATTGCCAGCCAATTTATTACGTAACTATGGATTTTTAGGGGCCAAAGTCCTTAAACTTAAACGCAATATATCTAGAGAAGGAGACATATTTTGTTAAGAATTATAGAAGACAAAATGTCTGCATGGATGGTTCTAATCGATTCCACTCATCAAAACACCAATGTCTGTCCCCATTAAGGATCTACAGGACTGGTCCCTAAAATATTCAATCGATTATATCTCAAAAATTAACAACAATTTTTGATTATTATTAATTTTTATAATTATTAACAACAATTTTTGATAGGCTAACGAACAAAAAATAATAGTGTTCTTAAGACCTTTTCAATGAATGCAAGAAAAAGGGGCTGGCCCTTAAAATTAGGGGCCAAGATACTAGTAAACACTATTACAGATAACTTAAAAACGATCAAGATTGTGTAATGCATTATAGATGACAAGTTGTTGATCGTAACAAAGTCTGTTTGAAAAACTTCTTGCCACAACCATTTATTACTTAATTAGGGATTTATAGGAGCCAAAGTCCTTAAACTTTTTAAAAGATTGAACGGAAGACCTACTCGTTACTCGTAACGAGATCGTATCTAGTTATTATTATTATTATTATTTTTCTTTTCCACAAATTTTGTGCACGCGATTTCTCGAAAACTATTCGACTGATTTCCACAATTTTTTCACAGATGATTGGACTTCATATGATCTTCAAACATTTTTGATAATTTTCCTGTCGTCACTTCCGGTACCGATTTATCGGCCATTTTGTTCATTTTTACGACCTATTTTGTGCACACAAAAACTCAAAAACTATCAGAGATATGAATATGAAATTTTCAGGATAGTTAGACCATAGTTTGAAGTTGTGCCCATTGATTTTGTTTTACTCCTTTGGCGCCATTTCTTGGAGCTCGCTATGGCTCGAAAATTGGGTATAGATTTTGAATCAAAATTTTCACACGTTTTGATCTGTATCTTTTTATCAGTTGATATTTTGTTGAGACATATTTAACAAAAGTGGTAGAATATGAAAAGTTCTTTTCACCGATATCATGGAAAAGGGGCTAGCCCCTTTAATTAGGGGCTAAGAGACTCGTAAACTTTATAACAAATAACTGAAAAATGATAAAGATTTTGTAATGCATTATAGAAGCAAAGTTGTTGATCATAACAATATCTGTCAGAAATAATCATTGCCACGCCCATTTATAACGTAACTAGGGATTTTTAGGGGCCAAAAACCTTAAATTTTGACGCAATATATCTAGAGAAGGAGACATATTTTGTTAAGCATTGTAGAAGAGAAAATGTCTGCATTGATGATTTCAATCGATGCCATTTATCAAAACACCAATGTATGTTCCCATAAAGGATTTGCAGGGTTGACCCCTAAAAGATTCAATCATTTATATCTCAAAAGTGAACAACAATTTAAGATAGGTGTAAGAACAAAAAATGTTACTATACTTAAGATCTTTCCAACAAAATCAAGAAAAAGGGATTGGCCCCTTTCATTAGGGGCCAACACACTCGTAAACTCTATTACAAATAACTTAAAATCGATAAAAATTTTGTAATGCATTATAGAAGCAAAGTTGTTGATCATAACAATATCTATCAGAAAAAATCATTACCAGCGCAGTTATTACGTAACTATGGATTTTTAGGGGCCAAAGTCCTTAAACTTTGACGCAATATATCTAGAGAAGGAGACATATTTTGTTAAGTATTATAGAAGTGAAAATGTCTGCATGGATGGTTCTAATCGATTCCACTTATCAAAACACCAATGTCTGTCCCCATTAAGGATCTATAGGACTGGCCCCTAAAATATTCAATCGTTTATATCTCAAAAATTAACAACAATTTTTGATAGGTTTACGAACAAAAAATGATAGTATTCTTAAGACCTTTTCAATGAACTCAAGAAAAAGGGGCTGGCCCTTAAAATTAGGGGCCACGATACTAGTAAACACTCTAACAAATAACTGAAAAACGATAAAGATTGTGTAATGCATTATAGAAGACAAGTTGTTGATCGTAACAAAGTCTGTTTGAAAAACTCTTTGCCACAACCATTTATTACTCAATTAGGGATTTATAGTAGCCAAAGTCCTTAATCTTTTTAAAAAATTGAACGGAAGA
Organism: Magallana nippona; assembly: GCA_033439105.1. Taxonomy (NCBI): domain Eukaryota; kingdom Metazoa; phylum Mollusca; class Bivalvia; order Ostreida; family Ostreidae; genus Magallana; species Magallana nippona. The sequence continues at coordinate 40,779,503 of CM065920.1, forward strand.
CCTACTCGTTACTCGTAACGAGATCGTATCTAGTTTATTGATTATTTTTGTATTAACCAAAGATGTCCGATCCAAGGTATCTGCCTGCGATGCATGATGAACTCGTCCTACATTCTCCGCCACAACCCGCGTTCTTGGTTACCCCGTTCTGGAAAGTTCTATCCATCAAAACTAAGATCGCGCATTAAAGAAACGAATTGGCCAATTTTATTTATTCACCATTTTTCAAATCTTATTTTCTATGTATACCCTAAATAAGTTCCCAATGAATATTTTCACTCTTTATGTAATCATTCAGTACTATTTCATTGCAAGTATATATTTTGATGCAAACGCCCAATGACTTGTGTGTCCACCACCATACTCTCAATTTTGCTATTTCGGGCTGGTTTATCGAAAATGAAAGTAGGATTTAATTTATTTTACAATAATTACTAATCAGGTTAAATTCAATTATAGCTTACGGACATCATGCAACTCACACGTGTTGAAATACGAAAGGTGTAAGCAGTTACTCTGGTGCATGATGTTCGTAGTGTTTTGGCAAAATGTCTTAATTTATAAGTATAGATTTGTCGCAGTAAAATGAAAGACACCAACCTTCAAATAGGACACATTGTAAGAAACTATGACAGGAGTCGCAACATAAGAATACTTAATTGTTCTTAATGCTATACACATTTAAAAGAAATTCATAAACAAAACGACTCGACTGTGTACTGTATGAGAATATTAAAAATACCAAATTACAAAATGCCAATTACAAAATGCTTTTAACCAGCAAATGTTTTCCTTTGATATACCGGTATTTTTGGTCCGTGTTTGCTCTGCTCCTGTTTTGTATTTTTCCTTCTGACTTTTGATTTTGAACACTGTACGTTATCACTACAAGTCATTTTCAAAATGTTGGTCAGATGTCAACCTCTCCTCAAGTATAACTTTAGACGAGATTACTTCAGAGGAGTTTATATCATTTTACTTTAAAGATAATTAAATCTACCATGTTTTATCATAATTTAAATATATTACCTCCGTTACTTATCAAAAATATGTTTTTTTTAATTTTTGGGAAATTATTTCCTACCATTACCTTGAGAACTTAGATTTGGTTCATAGTCAAGGATTTATTAATTGAAACCATATCAGGATGCATCAATGGTTATACATGTATCACAAAATGTCGTCGTTTATGTTGAGAATTTTTAAAAGGTCATATAGATAACTATAATATATTTTAATTCATGGGCCTGAAGATCAATGATTTAAAAAACCTCCAACCTTTTTCCTTTTTTTTTTTTGAGAAATTTGTTATTAAAACAAATTTCTTTTCTTTTGACCTAAGATTAATGTTTGCCAAGTTTGATTGAATTAGTCCCTTGTGATTATTTAGATGAAGTCAAAATGAGAAAATTTTACGAACCTCATAATACCCGTTAACAGTCCATGTTCAAAGCTCACGATCATATAGAGAGGGAACGGTGTCTCGGTCTATAGATAGTCCAAGAAATTTCCTCTCCTATCTGGCATTGGCCCCTTACACTCACTAGCATTGACGAGGTAAGCCTTCAACTACTATTGTAACACAATGCAAAGAAACGGCGCATTTTGCAAAATCATGATGCATATTTGATATCAAAATTGCAAATGTATACCGGGATTTTGCCTCTTAATTTCTTTATCAAGTGCAGGTTTGTGGTTTTAATTTAGATATTCAGATATTGCCATTTTTATCTAGCAAAATTTTTTTGGTGTCGATATCGACATTTTCCAAATTTAAAATTCCGTGTGCATCACGTAGAAAGCGCCATTTCCTCTGACGGTTGAGCCCCAGTCTCCATTTTTTCCTGACGTTTTCTGACACACGGTTCCATCAGTAAGGTCAGTCCAGACAAAATTAGACACACCCCCATGAAGTAGAAGGACGGCATATAGGAGTGTGACACGTCCCGGAGGTAACCTACAAGATACAATATTTCCTACTTACTAGCTTGACAAAAGAACAAATTACATATGTTGATCAGTATGTCCCATCAAATATAAAAATATAGAGTTAAATTGATCTTTAAAAAGTCTCCACTCTTTTTAAGTCTAAGTGTAATTAATTCTAATTTTCTTTTTCTCTTAATTTATTGAAGGAATGTTTGAGAATACTACTTTTTTCACCTAAAAGTGGAGCACCCGTTCCCATTGTTAACCCTTGTCCCAGGATAAGAATTCCAAAAGCTGTTCTGAAATTTTCTATTTCTACAAATTCCACTACAATACTTGGCGTCATAGAGAAAATGGCACCGCCAAAGAGACCAAACATGACAGCTAGGACAATGAAGCTCCAGAAGGGTCCATAAAACGAGCAAAGCGCCAAGGTGGCGCCAGTCACAAGCTGGCTAATAGTCACAATCGTAGAGTTTTTAACCAAACGCTGATTAGCTATTATCCCACATAAACCTCGACCAATGAAATCACACATATTGGTGACAGATACCAATATCGAAACTTCAGTTGTAGTCATTCCATTGTCACGAGCAAACGGAGAAATATAAATATGACCATACGCAGATCCTATACTTCCAAATATGTAAACGAAAAGATACAACTGTAAAAGTGGTTTTTTAAGGAGTGAGATGTCGATGATTTTGTGTTTAACATCATTTTGTGCTTGTGATTCATTTAATTGGGATTGGGAAAGGCTGTAAACAGCATCTGTACTTCCTAGACTCCGGAAACTCTTCGAAAGACGAGAGCTGTGGTGTGCTCTAATATCCAGCCGATGTGGCAAACTTCCCCAGGTTTTATCCTTTTCAAAATTGTATGAGACGCCATTTCCAGGTGTTGGTCTTTCACTTAGAGATATTGAGCGCTTTTTGCCCTTCGGTACTTGTGAATACTCGTTTGTGTCCCGGATTTGAACAATTGAATATTCCGGTTTGGATTTCCCATTGCTGTTAGAAGGATGGTGAAAAAGAGATGGAGGCTTTAGTAGTCCTGCTAGAGCCACAACATTGAATATAACTCCTGACAAGATGAGCATGGTACCCCGAAGACCGTAAACGTCCAAAAGATAGCGATATAAAGGCGGAAAAACGAGTCCCCCAAAACCTGTAGATGCCACTAAAACAGAGTTAGCCAGTTCCCGCCGCCTGTCAAAGTATAGACCAATCAGATAGGCTGCCGGACCATGGATGGTAGCAAGTCCAAATCCTGGAATTGACAAAATGTAAATTAATTTGAACAGATAAGTAACAGCAACAAAATGAACAAAAAATCTAAATAAGTCTAAAGAGTAAAGATTCACTTGAAATTGGATAGTGCTCACCGTATATAACTCCGTGCGTCACAATAAGGATTTCGATTCTGTCGGCAAAAAACCCGATAAAATAAGCAATGGATCCGAGGAATCCCCCAACGATGATCATCTGACGGACAGACAGGTGATGGAGTCCCACTGTGAGGATAGGGAGGGCTAAAATGTAAAATTCAGTCCATATTTATTACATAGACTAAGAAACTAATATAGAATAAAAACATGTCATATTGCAGCAAACATGTAAAAAAAAAAAAAAAACCCGCACTTTTCCTACGAAATACTTGACATTATGCTGACATTTTAAAATGTATTTTAAAATATTTTTACAGATTTTCAATTACGTTTATTTCCTTTCGCTGACATACCCATGGGCAACATACTCAACTTTGGGAACACTTAAATATCATAATCACTTGTTATTTACTACTCCACATAAACGTTCTTCACAAGAATGAATTATTTTAACATAAGGTGTTGGTATCTGTCTATTCATGATTTGAAAAAAAGCTTAATGTTCTTCATTAGGTTGTAATCCAAGGTCCAAAATCAGACGCACCTGTTACGCATGAAAGTACAATAAATGCATACTTTTTTTTCCTAAATTCAGTATCTGAATGCGACCCAAACTTTTATCGATAAATGATTTTTTTAAGTTTGCAAAATAAAGTAATGTTATTTGATAAATAAGGAATGTTCAAAACATGGTATAAATATCTGTTTGCAGGGAAGAGAACTTGTTAACTTTGCAGAAAAAATGACATGTGGTGATAAAGAACAGAGTTCAAATTCAAAAGTGCAAAAGAAAACAGGAGCAGAGCAAACACGAACGTCTTAAAAAATATAGAGGTAGGATCAGGTGCCATGGTGGAGTGAGCATCCTCTGCTGAAAGAACTAATGTTTTAAATACCCCAGATATGTTAGTAAAGATGGTGGTCAAAGTTGTTCAACAATTTTGGAACGTCTAAAATCATGTATATTGATAGTAAGGTGGGTCAATAAGGAAGATTCACGGCTGCTTCAGCTGTAAGCACATAGAGGCATGCCTTAGTCATGTCTTTTATTACTTAACTCGGGTGGAGGACATTATGTAAGATTGGCAAAAGTGATATTTTACTTCAAAATTTCATTGAGATCATGATAAGTACTAAAGTCAAAGAATTTATATCCTTTAATTTGTTATTTAACATATTTTAATTTACTCTAGGTGTCACATAGAACTACTTGGTAAAAGTTACTGTGATGCAAAGTCAGCGTATATGAGAAGCAAGATAGAGAGTCTTTGTATCAGCAGGTCATATATGAGGACTGTGAAATGAAGATAGGAATTGACAGCAATGGAGAAGAGCGTGTTGTAGAAACAGTTGTGGTCCAAATTGACACCTCACAGCAGTCTTGACCACCCATTTATTGAAAGGTGTCAGCTGCTTTTCAAACATGGTCTTTACATATATTGGATAGCGTTTTTGGAAAGCCTATAAGTCATAAACAGTAGATTTGTGAACTACTGGCTTCAAAGACAACGTTGATTTGCATTCAACACTCTGGACTTATAACCCAAGTCTTTCGAGGATTCATTTTAAGAATGGCCGTTGACTTACAGGCGATGCTGTAGACGATCTGTAGAATTCCCGGTATGATAGAGGTAGTAGAGGCCTCAGACTTGTAGTATTCCTGGAAGGCAACGAAGAACAGGCCCGAGGTCTTGATGGTACCGCCGTATATCATAAAGATTAGACTGGATCCTGGTTCAATATATCATAGAATATTGTACTTATTATGTAGATCAGACTGGACTCTAGGTCAATATATCATAGGAAGCATATTGTAGACCACATGTAGTTGCATTATTAACATCATCGAGATATCCACCTGTGACTTTACGACGATAAAGGTTATACATTTCATATTTATAAGTTCTATTGAAGTATTTAGGTTGACTAAAGATCAGGCTTGATTCTGGATCATTATATTATAGCATATTGTACTTATCATAATCAACACAGTACATAATACAAATGAGAAATGTCAATGATTTCTGTAGGATTATTGAAGTGGACTTACCCGCGAGGATCACCCAGGCCCATTCTTTGTCCACTGGGTGGCTTCTGGAAGTCGCATTACTAGTCATTCTGGACAGGTATAACATGAAAATAAATAATGTCCTTGCCTAGATACAGTTCTATTCTTTTGCGTTTTCAAACATATTCTTCTATCAAATTCTCTAATGAGTGTTTCACATGGCTTGCATATAGACAATGTATTATTGGTACACATCTTTCTTTTCTATTAATTTTCTGATTTATGCGCATCCTTTGTTTAGTAATATTTTATTGTTATGCATTCACTGTATTATTCTTTGCCCAATAATTTTCTTTCTGTCACACTTTATTTGCCCAGTAAAGGAGTATTTGTTATGCGGTCCTTTACTTTTAAACATGATATTTTTGTCTGTGTATTCGAACACCCCTTTTAATATTTAGTTATATAGTGAACATTCTGCCTAATGTATGATTAGTGTAATTTTTAATTAAATAGTATAAATTTTGTCTTGTGTATGATTAGTGTAAACATTTATTACATATTGCAGATTTTGGCTAGTGTATGATTAGTGTAACATTTAAATATATAGTTTGCATTTTGCCTAGTGTACGCTTAGTGTAAAATCTAATTATATAGTATACATTTTGCCTAGTGTATGATTAGTGTAATATTTAATTACGTAGTATGCTTTTTGTCTATAGTATAAAATTTATGTAAAATTGAAATAGATAGTGTTGATTTTGGATAGTGTATGCGATAAATGTAATATTTAATTTAGGGGAGGTTTGTTTTTCTTTGGCTATGTCTTAAAATGTTGTCTTTGTTAAATAATCGTCCCCATATATTTGCCTATTTGTAGTTATTTTGTCAGGCCATTATGCCATTTTTGGTTTTATGCCTGTAATATGGATACAAATTCTTTGCATCTTCTTATTGAAATCAATAACCATCCTTATCCATTCTTAACCAAGTACTGTTTTATTTGTCTAGTATTTTTGTCATGCAATGTTTACATATATATTCTGATAGTATAGCAGACGGTCATTCTCTAGATAAGATAGTCAACAATCGGCGCTTCCTATAAGAGTGATTAATAAGTTCTGTGCATGCCTATAGAAAGCGTTGTAATGTTTGTGAAACATAATCATATTTCCCTCTCAAAAGTGTGAAATTGCTTGCGTTTAGTACGAGTCTTCATCTCCAAATCGGAATGGCCATAAAAATAATCTCACTTTTCCTTGGCATGCTAGCTTGTAAAGACTTTTAAAGGGGTGGAGGAATACCCTATCCCACAATTTAAGAGTTCGCGGTGGCAGGTTGCAATCAGTTGTTGTCCTTTGTGTAGTGTGACCACGTGTAAGTGTTGGTCACGCAGATCAATAATTAAACTTGTGTGTGCTAACGGAGTGTACATAGACAATACAATGAGATTTTTCACAATCTTACCTGTATTAGTAGTCACGTGGCATAATTTCTTGGTCAAGAATTGGTACTTGTCCGGAATTCATGGATTGTCAGGTGCGTTTCCCTTAAGTGTGAACATGTTTAGATAAAACGGTCATGTTTACATGTGAAGATCAGCTGATCCTAATAAAGGTGACGTCACGGAATTCTTCCATCGTGAAGTTCTTTACAAGTACCTCTAATTTAGAAGACGGTTTTGTTGTATTGGATTAAGGAATAAGGAATCATTCTTTGAGTATTATGAGGTATCTTAAAGCCCGACGGGTTTTATGATAGTTTCGATCTCGCCCTACCGTATTTGATCACCTCATAATATTCAAAGACTTATTCCTTATTGCTTATATTTATATAATTTTCAGCAATTGTACGATTAATATTAAAATAGTCCCTGATGAAATGTATAGGACTATACATTACAAAATCGATTTTTAGTGGTGTTATCACAGACAGAGACACTTGGAAATGTAAATACCATGATATCAAGTGTTTTTGAAATAACAGATTAGCATTGAATAGGTGACTGAAATTTTATCTTATCAGAATTTTATCGTTATAAATATTTTTGGGGAAATAAGTTACAAAAAGTCGACTTCAGTCTAAAATACTTAGAAGCATCATAATTCAAGTTATTATATATCAAAAAACCGATGGAAAGGTACATGGGACCACAAATGTTCTACCCATGATCAATTTGTAATGTAAATTACAGTATAAATATGTACTTGAGGAGAACATTTTGTCTTTTTTCTAACCAGTGATTTATTGGATTAGGTGTTTGTATAATCAAAAATTTAATCATATCAATAACTATCACAAGGCAATTGTTTTTATAATCATTAAGCTATGATTTTTGATTAGGCACGGACAATTACTTAACAAAGAACAGATCGCATTTGATTTGCTTAAGATAATATGGAGCTCAAATATGTGTTTTACTAGCGTCACGAGAAAAAAGGAAAAGCCAGGACATTTGCTAACGGATATTTCGATAAGATACTTTTCAATTTATTTTAAATCAAATACATTTAGAACATATTATCATAAATATTTAGTTTTAGATAAGACGCATGTGACAGTAGCATTATTTGATTTAAAAAGGACACAGTTTCAAAGAAATGATCGAGTACTGGACTATCGCTTGACTAAAGTCCCTCGATTAATCGACTACGCCAACTGAGTAAAGTTGACATCCCTAACTGTAATATAAAAACAACATGTACCTTCCGACAAGTGTGCGTTAAAAAAAATAGATATGGTCACAGAAGGAATAAATCTTTTTCATAACTTTTATAAGTGAAAAATATGTCTTCAACAAGTTATTTATTTAAAACAAATATACTTTATGAGACAATAAAAAATGGCTTTTTGTGACCCGTGTAAAAGCAAAATATTTACATTCTACTGTAATTTTCCATTAAATTCTGTGATCCTTGAATACCTCTAAATGCAACAACCTATTCACTGCGTATGTATTTACATGTACTTCACATAAGTAGTTCCAAAACATTGATTTCTATGTTATCGTATAAAAAATCTATTTCTTAATGTTGGTAAAACACCTTGTATTACAAATATTCAATAATAAAGTTGATTCTAAATTTCGAGAGTTACTTTTTCATGGATTATATTTTCAAGGCTCGTCTCAACAGTCTATGTGATAACCAGTGTAAACCGGTTTTAAAAACAGCTGTTCTTGCTGTTACAATTTTACTCCCTCCGTGATCTGCAATTTATACCGATTTATTTAATAAAATAATTGATTTCGTCAATAAGGGAATGTAAATATGAGCATTAAATGATTTATTTTTGACGTCGTCTGTCAATAACTGAGGTCAGTTGAGCAGACAAATTATCATAACGCAAACGCGTGTTATTCAATTTGTCTGCTCATCTGACGGCAGTTATAGACACGGCGACGTCAAAAATAAATCATTCAGTGCTATAATAAAGATAATAGTTTAATTATAATTTTTTTGGCTTGTAATATGTGCAGTAATGTTGAAGTTGTAAAACGTTTACTTCTTGACTGTAATATGTGAACACTTAAAACATGAAGGCATTTGAACTCAGCGTAACATTTTGATACACATTGGAATCATGTTATCCTTGGGTTTTTTATTTTGACTGAGAAGCTCTTTCCCTAAAATAATATTTCGATTTGCATTTGTTCATATAAAAACATACTTTGGACAAATGTCACTCTAATTTGTGTCATTTTTAATCTACTAGATGATATATATCCCGCGCAGGAATTAACACTTATTAACATTAATATGATACACTGTTTGATATGTTGAACCAGATTATTTGGTCATTTTTGTGTGTACTGTGTTCAAAATTTTCTTAATTGCTTTTCCTAACCTATTCTTTAAAACTGAAATAAAAAATAACTGCATGGCTAGATATTTAGAAGAGCGGACATGGATGAAAATCTAAACTAAAATTGATTTAATATATATATATATATATATATATATATATATATATATATATATATATATATATATATATATATATATACATGAACATGGCCTTAATTCTTTTTGTTGCACCTGACTGAAAAGAATTACAAACTTTTTTATTTCCTTTTAAACCAGGGAGTGAGTGTATAGTGAGTTGTATGTGTTTTCTAAATTTTGTTCTTTAGGTCAAATTTCACTATTAATTTTTATTACTGTCCCAAATAAGAATTTCAGATAAAAGATTTTCAACTAACACTCCCTCCACACCGGATCTTTCGTGGTTTAAAATTTGTAGGTAATATAAAAACGTATACGCATATTTATTTCCATATCTAAAACCAATGTGTCATCCAAGGTATCCGCCCGATGATTAACTCGCCCTATATTTTCCATCCCTATGTTAATTTGTCAACCCGCGTTTTTGGCCAACACATTTTGTAAAGTTCTTTTCATCAAAACTAAAATCGAGTCAAACTGGTCCATTTCATTTATTGATTATTTTTGTATTAATCAAAGATGTCCGATCCAAGGTATCTGCCTGCGATGCATGATGAACTCGTCCTACATTCTCCGCCACAACCCGCGTTCTTGGTTACCCCGTTCTGGAAAGTTCTATCCATTAAAACCAAGATCGCGCATTAAAGAAACGAATTGGCCAATTTTATTTATTCACCATTTGTCAAATCTCATTTTCTATGTATACCCTAAATAAGTTCCCAATAGATATATTCACTCTTGATGTAATCATTCAGTAATTATACCCGCACTTTCTAAAGAAAGTTCGGGTATATTGTTGTTACCCTGTTCCGTCTGTCCGTCCGTCCGTCCGTCCGTCCGTCTGTCACGTTTTACTTTCTCAAACTGCTCTTACATCTCATAAACCAGCAAACTGAACTCTTGGAGTATGATTTGGGGTGTCATGTTGTTTTGTAAAAAGGTTTCAAAAATTCTCTGGTAGTCCTGGGGGTCAAATAATTGGTAAAAAATGACATTTTTTGACAAAAAACCTTCTTCCTCGAACTCCTTTTACATATTCAACAGTAGACAAATCATCTCTTGGAATATGTTTTGGGGTGTCCTATAGATGCGCAATAAGGTTTCGGAAATTTCAATTTTGTCATGGGGTCATTAAATGGCTGAAAAATGACGTTTTTTCACAAAAAGTCTGGTTTCAAAAAACGTCAATGTCTTTTTGCAGTAGCCTAATGATCTAATAGGATATGCTTTGGGGTGTCATGTTGACGTGTAATCATGTTTCAGAATTTTTGTTTTTATCACGGGGGTCTGTGGACAATAAAAAACGACGTTTTTTTGCAAAAAAAATATGGTTCCCAGAACTCCTCTTACAATTTATGCAGTAGCTATGTCATCTCTTGAGATATGATAGGGACTGTCCTATAGATGTGCAATAAGGTTTTAAAAATTTAAATTTCATCCAGGGAGTCAAATAGTAGCTGAAAATTGACGTTTATCACTCCTAAAAAAAACTACTTCCCAGAACTCCTCTCATGATTTAATGAATAGCCACATCATATCTTGGGGTATGATAGGGGCTGTCATATAGTCATGCAATAAGGTTTTAAAAATTTAAATATCATCCAGGGAGTCAAATAGAAGCTGAAAATTGACATTTATCACTCCTGAAAAACCATACTTCCCAGAACTCCTCTCATGATTTAATGAATAGCCACATCATTTATAGGGATATAACAGAGGCTGAGCTATAGATTTGGAATAAGGTTTTAGAAATATAAATTTGATTCTGAGGGTCAATGCTATCTGAAAAATGATGTTCCGTCCCATAAAAAACCTAATTCCTGGACCTCCTCTTATATCTTGTGATTGAAATAACATACCATAAGATGCATAAGGAGGAAGAATATATATGCTTTAGGGGTGGGGATCACAAGCATTTTTTTCAAGCTATTTGATCATTTTTGATTTTGGGAGGGTGGGGTGGGGTTAGGGTGACCCCCAGATGCCATGACCTACTAATACCACAAAAAGATTTGCCTTGACATGGTAATGGTTCAAGAATCAAAAATATATATGGTTTAGGAGTGGGGATTTCGATGATTTTGAGGATATTTTAAAAATATTCAACTATTCATGTTTTCTATTTAAGAGGAAGGGGTGGGGGGGTTGGTTGTTTAAAAACAACTCCGGGGGGTGGGGGAATGACCCAATGGGCAGGGGCCAATTTGTCTTAAATGTATCTTGACATCAGCAGAATTGGACATAATTATCACTATAGGGCATCTGCAGAGTGGGGCCCTAAATAGTTACAAAATCAATCTACAAAAAATATTGATAATATGTTATACATGTATTTAGAAATGTCTTTATTTTCAAAATGATTAACAAATTAATCATTCAAAATGAGTTATAAATAACCGATTGGCAATTCTGCAATTGATTGCAAGATCCCTAGTATAATATCACATGTATTTTTTTTATATATATAATTATACATGTATGTTAACAATCAGGATTAAAATGCACAAATTTTCATGAGTCATTAATCTTGACATACCACATATCTCTTGACAAAAAAGAATAAGCAATTTAAAATAAAAGAAAATTAGTCATTAACTCTTTTTCTATTACTGGTGTATGATGATGGGGTAGGGGGTATAATGGGGAAAAAAGCTGCAGCATGCCTTCATTCTCACTAAAAATGTATATCTAATCCACACATCCTGGGGATGGGGAACGGTTAAGGCCCCTTCCCCTTCCTCCCTATTATAACTCATATAAACATGGTATTTAATACCCAAATTTAATACAAAATAGGGTCAATATAGAGTCAACTCAATAGTGTAAGTCTGACAAATGAAAAAAATAAAAAAAATTCTGCAATTAAAATGACAGAAACTGTAGATAAGCTTATTTAAATACAGATTATGATACAGTATGCTGGCAAATGGAGATCACATTTTAGAAAGTGAAAGTAAAACTAAATGTTTTGTATACCGGTGTCTCATAATATTGTGCTACTACATGTATTATACTTACCTATATTGGTCAACATCATAATGATAATCCAATTAGCAGAATACGAATTCCTTTAGCTGATCACCACAAAAGAAACGTTTATTCATGTTAATTAATCCTATTCTGCATATCAAGAAAACATATGCATGTACACCATATGCATGTGAAACCCATCTAACCAAAGAGCTGGGTAAAACTAGTACCCGATGCAACCTGTACACTTCTGTTGTGTACGTAACTTCAGACAAAGATCATTTAATTGTAACATATTGCATGTGGCCTTCTTTTTTACTAAAACTAGTACAAGAGAGTGTTATTTAGAGGCAAACACTTGATGCGGGTATTACTGTCTAATGACAGCATCTAGTATTTCATTGCAAGTATATATTTTGATGCAAACTTCCAATGACTTGTGTGTCCACCACCATACTCTCATTTTTGCTATTTCGGGCTGGTTTATCGAAAATGAAAGTAGGTTTTAATTTATGTTACAATAATTACTAATCAGGTTAAATTCATTATAGCTTACGGACATCATGCAACTCACACGTGTTGAAATACGAAAGGTGTAAGCAGTTACTCTGGTGCATGATGTTCGTAGTGTTTTGGCAAAATGTCTTAATTTATAAGTATAGATTTGTCGCAGTAAAATGAAAGACACCAACCTTCAAATAGGACACATTGTAAGAAACTATGACAGGAGTCGCAACATAAGAATACTCAATTGTTCTTAATGCTATACACATTTAAAAGAAATTCATAAACAAAACGACTCGACTGTGTACTGTATGAGAATATTAAAAATACCAAATTACAAAATGCCAATTACAAAATGCTTTTAACCAGCAAATGTTTTCCTTTGATATACCGGTATTTTTGGTCCGTGTTTGCTCTGCTCCTGTTTTGTATTTTTCCTTCGGACTTTTGATTTTGAACACTGTACGTTATCACTACAAGTCATTTTCAAAATGTTGGTCAGATGTCAACCTCTCCTCAAGTATAACTTTAGACGAGATTACTTCAGAGGATTTTATATAATTTTACTTTAAAAATAATTAAATCTACCATGTTGTATCATAATTTAAATATATTACCTCCGTTACTTATTAAAAATATGGGTTTTTTTAATTTTTGGGAAATTATTTCCTACCATTACCTTGAGAACTTAGATTTGGTTCATAGTCAAGGATTTATTAATTGAAACCATATCAGGATGCATCAATGGTTATACATGTATCACAAAATGTCGTCGTTTATGTTGAGAATTTTTAAAAGGTCATATAGATAACTATAATATATTTTAATTCATGGGCCTGAAGATCAATGATTTAAAAAACCTCCAACCTTTTTCCTTTTTTTTTCAGAAATGTGTTATTAAAACAAATTTCTTTTCTTTTGACATAAGATTAATGTGTGCCAAGTTTGATTGAATTAGTCCCTTGTGATTTTTTAGATGAAGTCAAAATGTGAAAATTTTACGAACCTCACAATACCCGTTAACAGCCCATGTTCAAAGCTCACGATCATATAGAGAGGGAACGGTGTCTCGGTCTATAGATAGTCCAAGAAATTTCCTCTTCTATCTGGCATTGGCCCCTTACACTCACTAGCATTGACGAGGTAAGCCTTCAACTACTATTGTAACACAATGCAAAGAAACGGCGCATTTTGCAAAATCATGATGCATATTTGATATCAAAATTGCAAATGTATACCGGGATTTTGCCTCTTAATTTCTTTATCAAGTGCAGGTTTGTGGTTTTAATTTAGATATTCAGATATTGCCATTTTCACCTAGCAAAGTTTTTTGGTGTCGATATCGACATTTTCCAAATTTAAAATTCCGCGTGCATCACGTAGAAAGCGCCATTTCCTCTGACGGTTGAGCCCCAGTCTCCATTTTTTCCTGACGTTTTCTGACACACGGTTCCATCAGTAAGGTCAGTCCAGACAAAATTAGACACACCCCCATGAAGTAGAAGGACGGCATATAGGAGTGTGACACGTCCCGGAGGTAACCTACAAGATACAATATTTCCTACTTACTAGCTTGACAAAAGAACAAATTACATATGTTGATCAGTATGTCCCATCAAATATAAAAATATAGAGTTAAATTGATCTTTAAAAAGTCTCCACTCTTTTTAAGTCTAAGTGTAATTAATTCTAATTTTCTTTTTCTCGTAATTTATTGAAGGAATGTTTGAGAATACTACTTTTTTCACCTAAAAGTGGAGCACCCGTTCCCAATGTTAACCCTTGTCCCAGGATAAGAATTCCAAAAGCTGTTCTGAAATTTTCTATTTCTACAAATTCCACTACAATACTTGGCGTCATAGAGAAAATGGCACCGCCAAAGAGAACAAACATGACAGCTAGGACAATGAAGCTCCAGAAGGGTCCATAAAACGAGCAAAGCGCCAAGGTGGCGCCAGTCACAAGCTGGCTAATAGTCACAATCGTAGAGTTTTTAACCAACCGCTGATTAGCTATTATCCCAGATAAACCTCGACCAATGAAATCACACATATTGGTGACAGATACCAATATCGAAACTTCAGTTGTAGTCATTCCATTGTCACGAGCAAACGGAGAAATATAAATATGACCATACGCAGATCCTATACTTCCAAATATGTAAACAAAAAGATACAACTGTAAAAGTGGTTTTTTAAGGAGTGAGATGTCGATAATTTTGTGTTTAACATCATTTTGTGCTTGTGATTCATTTAATTGGGATTGGGAAAGGCTGTAAACAGCATCTGTACTTCCTAGACTCCGGAAACTCTTCGAGAGACGAGAGCTGTGGTGTGCTCTAATATCCAGCCGATGTGGCAAACTTCCCCATGTTTTATCCTTTTCAAAATTGGATGAGACGCCATTTCCAGGTGTTGGTCTTTCACTTAGAGATATTGAGCGCTTTTTGCCCTTCGGTACTTGTGAATACTCGTTTGTGTCCCGGATTTGAACAATTGAATATTCCGGTTTGGATTTCCCATTGCTGTTAGAAGGATGGTGAAAAAGAGATGGAGGCTTTAGTAGTCCTGCTAGAGCCACAACATTGAATATAACTCCTGACAAGATGAGCATGGTACCCCGAAGACCGTAAACGTCCAAAAGATAGCGATATAAAGGCGGAAAAACGAGTCCCCCAAAACCTGTAGATGCCACTAAAACAGAGTTAGCCAGTTCCCGCCGCCTGTCAAAGTATAGACCAATCAGATAGGCTGCCGGACCATGGATGGTAGCAAGTCCAAATCCTGGAATTGACAAAATGTAAATTAATTTGAACAGATAAGTAACAGCAACAAAATGAACAAAATATCTAAATAAGTTTAAAGAGTAAAGATTCACTTGAAATTGGATAGTGCTCACCGTATATAACTCCATGCGTCACAATAAGGATTTCGATTCTGTCGGCAAAAAACCCGATAAAATAAGCAATGGATCCGAGGAATCCCCCAACGATGATCATCTGACGGACAGACAGGTGATGGAGTCCCACTGTGAGGATAGGGAGGGCTAAAATGTAAAATTCAGTCCATATTTATTACATAGATTAAGAAACTAATATAGAATAAAAACATGTCATATTGCAGCAAACATGTAAAAAAAAAAAAACCCGCACTTTTCCTATGAAATACTTGACATTATGCTGACATTTTAAAATGTATTTTAAAATATTTTTACAGATTTTCAATTACGTTTATTTCCTTTCGCTGACATACCCATGGGCAACATACTCAACCTTGGGAACACTTAAATATCATAATCACTTGTTATTTACTACTCCGCATAAACGTTCTTCACAAGAATGAATTATTTTAACATAAGGTGTTGGTATCTGTCTATTCATGATTTGAAAAAAAGCTTAATGTTCTTCATTAGGTTGTAATCCAAGGTCCAAAATCAGACGCACCTGTTACGCATGAAAGTACAATAAATGCATACTTTTTTTTCTAAATTCAGTATCTGAATGCGACCCAAACTTTTATCGATAAATGATTTTTTTAAGTTTGCAAAATAAAGTAATGTTATTTGATAAATAAGGAATGTTCAAAACATGGTATAAATATCTGTTTGCAGGGAAGAGAACTTGTTAACTTTGCAGAAAAAATGACATGTGGTGATAAAGAACAGAGTTCAAATTCAAAAGTGCAAAAGAAAACAGGAGCAGAGCAAACACGAACGTCTTAAAAAATATAGAGGTAGGATCAGGTGCCATGGTGGAGTGAGCATCCTCTGCTGAAAGAACTAATGTTTTAAATACCCCAGATATGTTAGTAAAGATGGTGGTCAAAGTTGTTCAACAATTTTGGAACGTCTAAAATCATGTATATTGATAGTAAGGTGGGTCAATAAGGAAGATTCACGGCTGCTTCAGCTGTAAGCACATAGAGGCATGCCTTAGTCATGTCTTTTATTACTTAACTCGGGTGGAGGACATTATGTAAGATTGGCAAAAGTGATATTTTACTTCAAAATTTCATTGAGATCATGATAAGTGCTTATCCTTAAAGTCAAAGAATGTATATCCTTTAATTTGTTATTTAACATATTTTAATTTACTCTAGGTGTCACATAGAACTACTTGGTAAAAGTTACTGTGATGCAAAGTCAGCGTATATGAGAAGCAAGATAGAGAGTCTTTGTATCAGCAGGTCATATATGAGGACTGTGAAATGAAGATAGGAATTGACAGCAATGGAGAAGAGCGTGTTGTAGAAACAGTTGTGGTCCAAATTGACACCTCACAGCAGTCCTTGACCACCCATTTATTGAAAGGTGTCAGCTGCTTTTCAAACATGGTCTTTACATATATTGGATAGCGTTTTTGGAAAGCCTATAAGTCATAAACAGTAGATTTGTGAACTACTGGCTTCAAAGACAACGTTGATTTGCATTCAACACTCTGGACTTATAACCCAAGTCTTTCGAGGATTCATTTTAAGAATGGCCGTTGACTTACAGGCGATGCTGTAGACGATCTGTAGAATTCCCGGAATGATAGAGGTAGTAGAGGCCTCAGACTTGTAGTATTCCTGGAAGGCAACGAAGAACAGGCCCGATGTCTTGATGGTACCGCCGTATATCATAAAGATTAGGCTGGATCCTGGTTCAATATATCATAGAATATTGTACTTATTATGTATATCAGACTGGACTCTAGGTCAATATATCATAGGAAGCATATTGTAGACCACATGTAGTTGCATTATTAACATCATCGAGATATCCACCTGTGACTTTACGACGATAAAGGTTATACATTTCATATTTATAATTTCTATTGAAGTATTTAGGTTGACTAAAGATCAGGCTTGATTCTGGATCATTATATTATAGCATATTGTACTTATCATAATCAACACAGTACATAATACAAATGAGAAATGTCAATGATTTCTGTAGGATTATTGAAGTGGACTTACCCGCGAGGATCACCCAGGCCCATCCTTTGTCCACTGGATGGCTTCTGGAAGTCGGATTACTAGTCATTCTGGACAGGTATAACATGAAAATAAATAATGTCTTTGCCTAGATACAGTTCTATTGTTTTGCGTTTTCAAACATATTCTTCTATCAAATTCTCTAATGAGTGTTTCACATGGTTTGCATATAGACAATGTATTATTGGTACACATCTTTCTTTTCTATTAATTTTCTGATTTATGCGCATCCTTTGTTTAGTAATATTTTATTGTTATGCATTCACTGTATTATTCTTTGCCCAATGATTTTCTTTCTGTTACACTTTATTTGCCCAGTAAAGGAGTAATTGTTATGCGTTTCTTTAAAACATAATAATTTTGTACGAACACGTCTTGTAATATTTAAAGTAACAAGATGACTCAAAATAGACCACGTCTGTTTTACTTTTTGATTATGACAACGGAAATCAGAAGAAATATACTAAAGGTCATCATACGGAAGGTTTTACGCATCATAAGTTATCATCTATCAGTTAACAAGTCATTAAAACTCATCCGGAAAATGCACATGTAAACCGAATTGTTTTGCACATTGATTTGAGTGTCACGTGATTGCGATTGCTGTCTAAAAATAGTAACAGTAGGATTGTCACACTGAAAAAGATTTCGAATGTGAAGCTATTCGATGTCTGTGGTAAGAAATTTGCATTCATAGAGAGTGCTCTTTTATAAAGACAGTTCTTGAAGACATCAGATTTCAATGAGAGGCCACTGATTCATGATATATGCCACGCTGCAATATTTAGATTCTCATGCGTGGCTTTGAAGCGGAAGGGAAACTCAATACTTTTGTGTTGGTCCAACACTTAATTCTATTTTTCTCTTTTTTATTTGATTTATTTACTTTTGAACACAGTAATTTTTCAAAAGTTCACCTTTTCATATGATAAATACAAAATGTGGAAACGTGTAAAAATTCGATATTATTTTGCTTAATCATTGGTTTGTGCGTCACCATGTCTCTTTGATTATAAAATGTGCATTTTGCCTTGTGGATGATTAGAGTAAGATTTAAATAGATAGTGTACATTTTGATAGTATATGATAAGTATAATATTTAATTACATAGTATGCATTTTGTCTAGTGTATGATTAGTTTATAATAAGATAGTGTTTACCTTGCCATGTGAATTATAAGTGTAATATTGAATTAGTTAGTGTACAATTTGGATATTGTATGATAAGTGTAAAATTTAATTACATAGTGTGCATTTTGTCTAGTGTATGATTAGTTAGATATTTAATATTATATATACATTTTGCTAGTGTATGATCAACGTGATATTTTATTACATGATATGCATTTTTATATTATATGATTAGTTAGATATTTAATAAGATAATGTTCATTTTGTCTAGTGTATGATTAGTGTAACATTTGATTATGTAGACTAAGTGTACATTGTGTCTATACTGTTTAATAAGTGTAAGATTTAATTAGATAGTGTTCATTTTGTCTAGTGTATGATTAGTGTAATATTTGATTATGTAGTGTACATTGTGTCTATACTGTTTAATAAGTGTAAGATTTAATTAGATAGTGTTCATTTTGTCTAGTGTATGATTAGTGTAATATTTGATTATGTAGTGTACATTGTGTCTATACTGTTTAATAAGTGTAAGATTTAATTAGATAGTGTTCATTTTGGATAGTATATGATTAGTGATGTATTTGATTATGTAGTGTACATTGTGTCTATACTGTTTAATAAGTGTAAGATTTAATTAGATAGTGTTCATTTTGGATAGTATATGATTAGTGATGTATTTGATTATGTAGTGTACATTGTGTCTATACTGTTTAATAAGTGTAAGATTTAATTAGATAGTGTTCGTTTTGGATAGTATATGATTAGTGATGTATTTGATTATGTAGTGTACATTGTGTCTATACTGTTTAATAAGTGTAAGATTTAATTAGATAGTGTTCGTTTTGGATAGTATATGATAAGTGATGTATTTGATTATGTAGTGTACATTGTGTCTATACTGTTTAATAAGTGTAAGATTTAATTAGATAGTGTTCATTTTGGATAGTATATGATTAGTGATGTATTTGATTATGTAGTGTACATTGTGTCTATACTGTTTAATAAGTGTAAGATTTAATTAGATAGTGTTCATTTTGGATAGTATATGATTAGTGATGTATTTGATTATGTAGTGTACATTGTGTCTATACTGTTTAATAAGTGTAAGATTTAATTAGATAGTGTTCATTTTGGATAGTATATGATTAGTGATGTATTTGATTATGTAGTGTACATTGTGTCTATACTGTTTAATAAGTGTAAGATTTAATTAGATAGTGTTCGTTTTGGATAGTATATGATTAGTGATGTATTTGATTATGTAGTGTACATTGTGTCTATACTGTTTAATAAGTGTAAGATTTAATTAGATAGTGTTCATTTTGGATAGTATATGATTAGTGATGTATTTGATTATGTAGTGTACATTGTGTCTATACTGTTTAATAAGTGTAAGATTTAATTAGATAGTGTTCATTTTGGATAGTATATGATTAGTGATGTATTTGATTATGTAGTGTACATTGTGTCTATACTGTTTAATAAGTGTAAGATTTAATTAGATAGTGTTCGTTTTGGATAGTATATGATTAGTGATGTATTTGATTATAAAGTGTGCCTTTTGCATAGTTTTTGATAAGCGTTATATTTAATTTAGTATACATTTTAAAAAGTGTATGATTAGTGTAATATTCAATTACATAGTATGCATTTTTCCTAGTGTATAATTAGTGTAATATTTAATTATATAGTGTGCATGGTTTTTAGTGTATCATTAATATAATATCTAATTATATAGTGTGCATATTTTCTAGTGTATAGTTAGCATAATATTTGATTATATAGTGTACATTGTGCCTAGTGTATGATTAATGTAATATTTCATTACCAGGTATATAGTGTGCATTTTACCTGATGTATGATTAGTGTAACGCATTGTTTAAAAAGTCAACCATAACATATAGCCTCTTTCCAATAACTGTCCCTGTGTTACAACGGTTTCTTTTATTTTACCTTCTTATAAAGCTGGTCATATTTTGTCTCGTTATATGTTTTTAATTGTCCTTCTAAATTTCTAAATAGTAATTGGTTAGCTATAAAGTATATAAAACGCTAAGTAAGTTGTCTTATCACTTATCTTGGAATTTGTTGCGTAGTAACGGTCCTATGAATACATATATCTTGCCTACTTACGATCCAATTGTTGAACTTTTTAAGAATTGGGGAGGGGTGATTTTTTTCTTAGCCTAGGTCTTAAAATGTTGTCTTTGCCTATTTGTAGTTATATTGTCAAGCAGTTTGCCATTATTGTTTTTATACCTAAAGTTATAGAGTCTTTGCTTCTTCTTATTGAAATCAAGAAATATCTTTATCTATTCTTAACAAAGATCTGGGTTTTTTTTTGTCAAGCATTTTTTGTCAAGCAATATTTACATATTCTGACGATCATTCTCTACATAAGATAGTGAACAATAGACGCTTCATATAAGAGTGTTTAATGAGTTCTGTGCATGTATATAGAAAGCGGTTGTAATGTTTGTGAAACATAATCATATTTCACTCTCAAAAGTCTGAAATTGCTTGCGTATGATACGACTCTTCATCTTCAAATCTGAATGGCCATAGAAATAATCTCACTTTTCCTTGCAATGCTTATGCTAGCTTGTACAGACTTTCAAAGGGGCGGAGGGACAGACAAGGCGAAATGCCCTATCCAACAATTTAAGAGTTCGCGGTGGCAGGTTGCAATCAGCTGTTTTCCTTTGTGTAGTGTGACCACGTGTAAGTGTGGGGCACGCAGATCAATGATTAAACCTGTGTATGCTAACGGAGTGTACATAGACAATACATGGAGATTTGAACAATCTTACCTGTATTAATAGTCACGTGGCATACTTCCTTGGTCAAGAACTGGCACCTGTCAAAAACTACCGGAATTCATGGATTGCCAGGTGCGTTTCCCTTCAGTGTAACAACGTTAAGATAAAACGGTCATGTTTGCATGTGAAGATCAGCTGATCGTAATAAAGGTGACGTCACGGAATTCTTCCATCGTGAAGTTCTTTACAAGTACCTCTAATTTAGAAGACGACTTTTTGTTGTATTGGATTAAGGAATAAGGAATCATTCTTTGAGTATTATGAGGTATCATAAAGCCCGAAGGGTTTTATGATAGATTTGATCTCGCCCTACCGTATTTGATCACCGCATAATATTCAAAGAATGTACCATTAATATTAAAATAGTCACCAATGAAATGCATAAGACTATACATTACAAAACCGATTTGTAGTGTTATCACAGACAAAGACACTGGGAAATGTAAATATTATTATATCAAGTATTTTTGAAATAACAGATTATCATTGAAGAGGTGACTGAAATTTTATCTTATCAGTATTTTTTCGTTATAGATATTTTGGGGAAATAAGTGACAAAAAGTCGACTTACGTCTAAAATGCTTAGAAGCATCAGAATTCACGTCATTATATCTCAAAGAACCGATGGAAAGGTACAAGGAACCTTAAATGTCCTACCCATGATAAATTTGTAATGTAAATTACAGTATAGACATGTACTTGAGGAGAACATTTTGTGTTTCTTCTAATCAGTTATTTATTTGAATAGATGTTTGTATAATCAAAATTTAATCATATCAATAATTATCTCAGGGCGTTTGTTTTTATAATCATTAAGCTATGATTTTTGATTAGGCACGGACAATTACTTAACATGGAACAGGTCACATTTGATTTGCTTAAGATAATGTGGAGCTCAATTATGTGTTTCACTAGCGGCACAAGAAAAAAAGGAAAAACCAGGATATTTCGATAAAATACTTTTCATTCAATTCATATTTTAAAACAAATACATTTAGTACATATTATCGTAAGTTTTTAAATGTTTTTTTAAAGATAAGAAGCATGTGACACAAGCATTATTTGATTTGAAAAGGACACACAATTTCAAATAAATGATCGAGTACTCGATTATCGCTCGACTAAATCCCTCGATTAATCGACTAAGTCAGCCTAGTAAAATTGGCATCCCTAACTGTAATATGAAAACAACATGTACCTTCCGACAAGTGTGCGTTAAAAAAAAATAGATATGGTCACAGAAGGAATAAATCTTTTTCATAACTTTTATCAGTGAAAAATATGTCTTTAACAATATATTTATTTATACCAAATATACTTTATGAGACAATAAAAAATAGCTTTTTGTGACCCGTGTAAAAGCAAAATAAGGAATAATATAATCAAGGTCAAAGGGGAAGTCAAGGCTAGAAAATAATGACAAAGTTGAATTGCTCTCAACAAAAATATTAGTACAGGATATTTTAATGTATGAAGTTTTATAAAAATATCTTGAACATAAAATTGGATGCTGATCGAATGCAAGATAAGGAAAGAGAAAGTTAAGGTACTAGTAGTTCGGAAGGTCAAGGTAAGAGAAGATTGTGACAGAGTTGAGCAGGGCTTGCCCATATAAACGTATATCTTTGATTGAGGTTTGATATTAAATATAAAACAGAGTGTTAGAAACTTTGCTAAACACAAAATAAGGAATACAGAGGAGAAGGTCAAGGTCTAAAAATTACGAAATTACTGCATTACTATAATCCATGCTTTTGTTTGGTTTTGTATAAGTGAAATAAGCTTGAACAGTTTCTTTGCAACAAAGCCAAACGCAAAATAGGGAATAGAGAAATCAAGATCAAGGTCAGAGACATGGAGATTCTATGTTATTTCTTTCAGTTGTGACCCACCAAGTGAATATTTCTTTACATTGAATTTTAAAAATAGGTTTCCAGATCTATCAACAATGTGTCGGATTGAAATGAGCTCTGTATCAATAGTTGACCAATTGATTATATTACGTCACACGGGGTCGAGACATTTCTCGGTTGTCCCTTGACATTTCTTCATATCCTACCTATGCCATTGTGGAAAACCTTCGGCCAGTCTCCGCTCTTTTTCTTTGGACCAACAGGCTGAATTTTTCTCGTACTCGTGAATAATTCATACCCTATTTCGATTGGCTCTTTCACATTTTCGTAAAGGAAATAAGTCGCGTTAAGTATTACACTGCTTGTGTAACATGAATTCGGTTTCAATATTTCCAAAAAAGTAAATTGAGTATATTGATTTGATATAAAAACGAGAAAAAGTCAATTTGACTAATAACTGCGTGTGACGGTGAAACGACCGGTGGTTCTACCTGTTTTGAGCCGACGTATCACTTATTTCTTCATTAGTATTAAAGGACTATTATATCAAAATATCACTAATGTGTTTAATGTGTTTAATAGTAGGCGAAATGAATGATTTACAGGCACGAAGCATCGGGGAGGGGGGGGGGGGCACTTTTTTTTGGGAGTATGTAATAAGGAAATTAAGAGTGATATATCAGCCCCCCCCCCCCCCCCCCCCCCCCCCAAGGATTAGGAATATCATGATTTTGGGATTTTTTTTTAAATTTCGACTGCCCCCCCCCCCCCCCCCCCCTGCGCAGTTCGACAGCTGTTCTGAGTGATTAAAAAGGCATTGTCCAGTTCTTATATGCATACTTTTCAAACAAAATGACATGTAGGACTTCATATTTATTGCTTTTCTATCTTTTGGCAACATTTTTGGCCAGTTTCGGACAGAAACAAGCCAGTTCAAGTAATGTTTACATTCTTATCCTCAAATGTACAAGATGGCCGCACATCCCCCCTTAAAGCTGATCACCGCTCGTAAATAGGCCAGTCACACAGATACCTGGAATATAACCCCTTCGATTTCGTTACACCCGATTGCACATTTGAAAATCGTGGCCGACGTGTAGTATTTGGATTTTATGCATATCGTGATTGTAAATAATGCATTGACAGTTTACTTGATGTTAGTATTCTCCTGGCTTGAAAAAAGTGCGTAAAATTTGAAAATTTCATCGCGACCGAGTAACACAGCGAGGCAAGATGTACGTCCATACAGGTGAGACCTCTACAGCGAAATCCTTTTACTGTTAAGAAGTCTGTGGCTTATATAGGGGTTGTAGGGATAGCGGTGATGAAAGAGAAATATGGCGGACAATGCCTATTTACGAGCGGTGTTCAGCTTTAAGTTGCCTCAAATTATGCGAGGCGGTTAAAAATGAAGAGTAGACTATCAGGCACATATTACGAAGTATCGTTTTTAAAGGTGAGTGCGGGGGTGGGGTAAGATAGCGTTGCCATATACATTGACGTGGAATAATCTGGGAATTTTCTGAAATCTGAAAGAACTGAAAATGACGGGTGCAAAGGCAAACACTATATGCTACCAATTCTTAAGCCTTTGGCAAAATTCCAACGTAAAAAAACTTCTAGTAGGCGGGGCTTAGCTATACAATAACTTCCCAGTACTGTACATTAACTTATTATGGGCGGGGCTTAGCTATACAATTACTTCCCAGTACTGTACATTAACTTCTAATGGGTGGGGCTTAGCTATACAATTACTTCCCAGTACTGTACAATAACTTCTAGTAGGTGGGGCTTAGCTATACAATAACTTCCTAGTACTATACAATAACTTCCTAGTACTATACAATAACTTCTAGAAGGTGGGGCTTAGCTATACAATAACTTCCTAGTACTATACAATAACTTCCTAGTACTATACAATAACTTCTAGTAGGCGGGGACTAGCTATACAATAACTTCCCAGTACTGTACAATAACTTGTAGTAGGCGGGTCTTAGCTATACAATTACTTCCATAGTCCTGTACAATAATTTGTAGAAGGCGGAGCTTAGCTATACAAGAACTTCACGGTACTGTACAATAACTTCTAAGCCACAAATATGACACTTACACAACATGTTTAGAAAAATTTTAGCTACACTCTGTAACAAAATTTTATTCGGTCAAAAGAAACTATAACTTTGAGCGTCCATGATAAATGTTAACAACCAGTAATCCATACATAGATTGCGTTTTGAAGGCCGACTTGGGCACGTTACTCGGTGATATAAATATAACATGGTAAAACAAAAATCTAGCACAATAAATACAGGCACGTTTACAAACTCCTCGTTTTGGAAATGTAATTATCACTTTGGTTTTGTCCAAGTTCTTCAAACCCTATTTCATTCTCGAGTAAAACAGTAAGCACTCCGCGTTTTTGAAATGTAATTATTACTTTGGTTTGGTCCAAGTTTTAAAACAACTGGAAGAGTCACTAAGCAATATAACCAAGGGTATCCCTGTCAACAGGAATCAATATTCTAGGAATTTATAAATACTCTCACATGTAAAAAGTGATATTTAACTGATAATTAACTTCACAATTATCACTATAACCAGACATTCTTAATAACATCCATACTTCATATTTATTCCAACAATCAAAATACATTTAATGTTTACAGAACAAACTGTTTTTTGAATTTGAAAAATCACCGGTATATCTCTTAAGAAATGAAATAAACAGATGGTTTATTCTTTTATTTATAAAGGATCCACAAAATACGCACTACTTGTAACATCACAGCCAAGTATAGCAGAGTTAGATCAATGACTCGTACAACAAATAGAACATCGAGCATTTATTTCATATTTTGCAATATAGCTCAACTGAGCACTTTTATCAAAGCACCTCTCTATCTCCATCACAGTAATGCAACCAGTCATGAACATCAGATGTATCATAACTTCTGGGTCGATATAACGGTACAGAGAGATGCAGGGTAAGCAATGAGGTTACATAGACACTTTAGAGACGGTGGCCAGACTTTCGATTGGTCGATTCCGTCGCCCGGTCCTCCGTCTGGAATGCTGATTGGGCAGTGACCGTTAGATGGCCCTGCCCAGGTACACCACATCGTCGGGACCCGCCGGCGATGTCCACGATTGGGAAGAAGCCCATCCTCTGGTAGTGGTCAATCATACACTTGTCTCCGACGTTCATCTCCACGTGGATTCCTGTAGATCCGCTCGTCTTCAGGGCCATGACTGCACATGCCAACAGCCTCTTGGGAACACTGTAGTCCTCCACGCGGGCTGGAATAAAATCCAGGCGGATGACGGAGGGATAGCGCTGGGTCACAGAGAGAGGCGTGCAGCGCTGTGGAGTGTGGAAACTCATTATCACTTCCTACAAACAAAACAAATGGAAATACAGTGAAATGTTCTGACCAACAGTCAATTCAGTGCCTGTTGTACCTTATGAAAGGCTTTCACACAGAGAAAGGACTTGTATGTGTGTCTTTAAAAAAATTTTCAACATAGATAGCACCTGTAGGTCTGACCTTCAACTTTCACTTGATTATTTACTCTTGTAAATGATTTGTGTGGGTGGGATCCTTACCTCGCTGGGGGTCAGCTCCTCTTTGCTGGGTTTGGGGTACTTCTGGTACATGGCCGGTATCCAGGACACCTCTGACTTTTGGCGTAGCTCCGCAGCATTTAATGTGGCTAGTGCATATCCACAGACTCCCTGGTCATCACAGACCACAAAACAGTACTCGGGGCTGATTGAGACGATTGCACCTATAATTCTATAAGAGCAAAATTAACTGTCAATTTATTTCAAACAGATGTATCAAGAGAGGGGCTTCTTAATTTAACATTAAAATGTCGCAACAGATTAGAAAATGTTCATATTAAAAATGAATAACAATCACTTGAAAAATTTTGATTTTTTTTTAAAATATTATAAAATATCCTGAAAACAAAATTATTATTGAATCAGTTATAACAATGTGTACATCTTTTTGATCCTTTTTCTAAATACAAAAAGATATTACAAAACAAAATGTATTAGTAAATCAGTCATAACAATGTGTATATTCCTGCCATGACCGACATGATCCCTAACACTGACGAAGCTTAACTGCTAGATCCAACAGATCAACATTATTGACCCGTTAGCAATAAGACTGAGATAAAACATTACTGACCCGTTAGCAATAAGACTGGAATGAAACATTTCTGACCTGTCCGCAATAAGACTGGGATGAAAAATTACTCAACCGCCAGCAATAAGACTTGGAGAAAACATTACTGAACTGTCAGCAATAAGACTGGGATAAAACATTACTGACCTGTCCTCAATAAGACTGGGATAAAACATTACAGACCTGTCAGCAATAAGACTGGGATATAACATTACTGACATGTCCAAAATAAGACTGGGATAAAACATTACTGACCCGTCAGCAATAAGACTGGGATAAAACATTACTGACCCTTCAGCTATAAGACTCGGATAAAACATTACTGACCCTTCCGAGATAAAACTGGGATAAAACATTACTGACCCTTCAGAGATAAAACTGGGATAAAACATTACTGACCCGTCGGCAATAAGACTGGGATAAAACATTGCTGACCCGTCGGCAATAAGACTGTGTTAAAACATTGCTGACCCATCGGCAATAAGACTGGGATAAAACATTATTGAACCGCAGCAATAAGACTGGGATAAAACATTACTGACCTGTCCACAATGAGACTGGGATAAAACATTACTGACCTGTCAGCAATAAGATTAGGATAGTCAGGAAACACTTCTGTTCCATCCATTCCATCATCACACGTGCGCAAACAGATGCTGTAAGTAGATGCCTACAAGACAGAAAGCACTACATCGCAGAAACTCTTCAGGTGATATGAAAGCCACATCAGATCTCTTCTTGTTATATGTATATGGGCCAAAGTATAGTTGCAGAAAATTTGTTTAGTTAATGTACCTCCTCACATCAAGACTTGTATCAATTAAATATCACCATCCTCAGTGGTTAAAGTATCAGACTTGTGAACCACAGATCATGAGTTCAAATCCGCCTGGGGCTTTTGTTCGTATACAGCGAATCAAATTTTATAAAATCAATTTTTTTTTTATCCAAAATCACATATTTTTCCCCTATTTGACTTATATACTTCTTAAGCATCATGCCATCAATCATAATCAAGTAATTTTCTGCTGATTTAAGAAACCATTTTAAGGTGTAGTGAGCGACCTTAAGTTTACTGTAAACTTAATGTTATAAACTAGTGATAAATCTCCCCTCCAGAATATTAATCATAGCAAACAATTGTTAATTTCCATTCTTAAATAGGAAATTAGGAAAATAACTGAGTACTTGCAGAAATTATTCACGGATGATAAGTTTTCTTAACTGGCCATTTGTGAATAAAAAATACATATTAAAATCTTGGAAACAATGTACAGTATATTACCTCATCAGAAAGGTGGTATGGCCGATAGCTGTACATTTTCTTCAGCAAGACCTCTGGAGGTCGCATCAGGAAAAGGTCATGGGCACCGTCACTGGGCAACAAACGCTGTACAAAGAAAAACCGCCGCATTAACGAACCCGTCTAATCAAGAGGGACGCGCAGAAACTGGCAGTTTCTCTAGCCGCAAAGCGCAAAAAACACATTATGACAGCTCTTTTAAATTTTTTCTTTTTTCAAAATAAATTTTTAAAATTAAGAACAAAACTGTTAAAAGCCAAAATAATTGCTTTAAAGGCTGCCATACTACAGTCTTTGGTCCCTATCCTAAGTATGTCAAGAATTACTACTGCAAAACACAAGTGGCACAAATACTCATGGACTTTTAAGAAATACTCTTGTTGACTAGTTTGAAATTTGTTATCTACAAAAACATTTTTACTGAAATTGTTGAACAAAGCAGCTGATACCCCTCCCAACCAGCAAACAAGAGAATTATGTATGTACATCACCAAGTATTCTAGCCACTGTAATTTGCATGCCTTTTAAATGCAAGGCAAAAAGCAAAATGCGCAAGATCTGAAAAAAAGAAAGTTAATTAAGAACAGACAAATTGCATCAAACCAAACTGTGTCCGATGTGTTTCAACTAAAATATTTTTGACAATGAATGTAGATTTTGACCGAGGTCTGATCTCCATTCATTATGACAGAGCGGCAAGAAGCCCGAGACTACACTTTATAGACCTGTACACAGCTGGTTATACAATCTGCTTGTTTTCCAATGGCCGCAGCGCAGTCCTGGAAATAAAACTTAGGATAAGGGCAGCAAAGACTGCATAAAATAAAGGTTAATAAATGTTTACAACTTCTCTGTTTAGACAGTCATACAAGTATGGCTGCCAGAACAAAATACAAGTAAGCAGTAAAATGTAGGTGGACGACGGTTGGATGTCGGCGGGTGGCTGCTCCGTTATACATACTTGGATCTCGCCCTGAACTCCGCCCCGAAATACCCAGGGTTCCTGGTCTCCACTATGGAACAGATCTTTATACCCTTTTGAACACCCTGGTATAGTATAAAAGAAAACAAGAGACTGTGATTAGAGCCGTGCCAAATGCATTATTTCTAGTACACACTTTGTGTGTTTGTTTGCAAACTTTATATCTGAGAGAGATATATTACAGAAAAAGATACTTACCCTCACCTGTAAATGAAACATTCAGGTTAAGTTTGAGGCACCTTGTGCATTTTGCTGCAGAACAAAAACTTTGAAAATGCCCCAAAACATTGCTCAATATCACTAGAAATGTAAATCATCTTGCCTTAGAAAACTTAACTCAAGACTGTTGAGGGGTATTTTGTTTGGCTTTATTCTGCAGAAAATGGTTCTACAGTCATGATACATCCTGGATCAGAAGAAACAAGCTCTCCTGACCAGGTCAGTGTAGGCCCTCCAGAGAGGTGAGCAGGGCCGGCTTGTGACGTGCTTGTCTCCCCTGGCTGATTCTCTAGCTACTTCACAAGGAGACCCTGCACCTCTAAAATCTGCAGAGAATAAGTTTTGCTCTGAAAAGAAAAGTGGTAGAATCCCCCTTTTCTCTTCACATCTGAGGCCTTCGATTGATCTCCATTATGTTCGCTGCTCCCCAGTGTGGGCCCCTCCCCAACACCGTCTGATGTGAAGAGAAGGAGGAGGTCTACTCTATTAAAGTCCTCAGTGTTGGGTCTGTTAGAAACAAGTCAAACATTAACCAGGCATGACTGTAGAACAAGTCAGAAATGTAAGGAGGAACTTTTACTCAATCTGTACAATCTGAAATTTGTTTCATTTAGAGTTTTGAAGTTTTGTTTTTATGTAGCTCCTAACATTTCTCACTTCCAGGTGCATAACTGTCTTTCTAACTAAATGAAGACTTACATGTAGGAGAATTAGGAGAGGGTTCAGACAGCCTCGGTAAAGCAGATTCTTTGATTTGTCCAAGTTCTGAAAAGTAAAAATTATTTTCTACCTCAATAATTGGAACCATTATTTTATGAAACTCTTTTAGAAAATTTCTAAATATTACTCAACATCGTTTTTTAATAGATGTGTGAGTTACTTACTGAGCCACTGAACATAACAAGCACAGAGCTGAATTAATCCCTGGAGATCCCAGAGATAGGAGAAGAATTCATGAACAACAGCAGCATTAGGAATCATCTGGAGGAGTCGGATCATCCTATCCACCTTGTGTACCACAGCCATGAATTTGTCAGCGGCCTCCATCCAGGCGGTGGCTTGGTCAAGGTTTGTTTTTGCTCGGCCCTGGACCACCACCCCAGCATTGACCTTGAGGAAGTGTAGGTCCTGTAACAACTGCGTGCTGGTAATTCCGTGGTCAAATGGCGTGTAGAAAAAGTCCACCAGTAGACCCAGGTCCTCGCGTGTGAAGCTCTCAGGGTTGGTCATGCAAAAGTCTTTGTCAATGACCGCCAGGGGCATCTCTGTCTCCACCTGCATGGCATCCTCAGCAGGACCCACTGGGGAGGTGTCCTTACAGGCATCAGATGTGGACACAGCTGTAGGGACATACTCCATGGGCTCTGGATCTTCAGAA
Organism: Magallana nippona; assembly: GCA_033439105.1. NCBI lineage: Eukaryota > Metazoa > Mollusca > Bivalvia > Ostreida > Ostreidae > Magallana > Magallana nippona. Next base: position 40,811,098 of record CM065920.1, read on the forward strand.
AGTTCAGACTCAGTGTCTGAAGGAATGGTGGAATTCACAAGGTTATCCTGGGAAACCACTGGCTGGTTTCCACTGAAAGAGGCTGCCATATTTTCCCCACACACGGGAGTGGCACTATTGTCCATGGGTGGTGCAGGAACTGGGGGGATAGGAATGGGGGGACCAGTGATTGTGAGGGGGGCCACTACACGTGGCGGCTGGCGGTTGGTGTTTATCTCCTGCATCCAGTCGTTTAGTGCAATATTCAGCGCCGACCTGGACTGATATCGTTTGTCAATACGAGAGGGCAGATCCTCGTTAGCACCAAAATCATTCTCTGTTTCAAGTCTTATATCTGATGCCACTGGACTCAGATGTTCACCATCTGAAAAATATAACCAACCAGAATTGTAATCAATAATATCATCATTAGCATTAATTTCTGTTTATGTCAAAAACACATTTTTCTGCATTTGACAGTGACATGAAATTAAATTTCCCTTTAGGACTTTGACCAGTTTACCTACCTGCAATGATGTCCCTCTTTAGGCCATCGTTGTTGGACGTGCTCCACTGACCCAGCGTGTGGAGAGCAACATAGTTGGCCTCAAACTCACAGTTAGGGTTTGTAAGCAGTCCGCGCAGGTAAGGAATGATCTCGGGGGATCGACCGTCGAAGGGTCCCAGAAACATGCGCCTGGGGTCATAGTCGTTAGCATGGATGTTGTCCCAAATGACAGGGGGGCGCTTTATGACTGAGGACACTTCCTGCAGGTGTTGGATGGTCAGCTTCTTGGAGATCACCTTTTGACCTAGTTACATAAACACCTTTCTGTTAAAGCTTGGACCATTTCATATAAACCAAAACAAAAGAGTATTCTTCAATGATCACGTTATTTTAAAAAAAAACCAATAGTTACTTATTATATACTCGCAACATCATGCATCAGTGCTAACTTTCTAACACTTATGCATCAATCTTTGCTTTCTAACATTCATTCATCAATGATATTATATATATTCACATAAGAGAAAACAGAACAAAACTACCTGTCCACAAGATGTCGATGTCCTTGAGGAGTTTGGCTCCAAGTGTGTTTAGGTAATCTGATGACAGCAAGTTAGGGACAGCTCTCGAGGAACAATACTCTAAAACAATCGGAAATAAATTCAGATTTAACAATCACAGGGGAATCCTTTGGTAAAATGTTGTTACAATAATGAAAATAATTTCGAGAAACTTGATAATTGATATCTATGAGTGCTACCTGTTGGACAGAAATAGAATTGTGGTTGTCCCAGGTGCTGATAGACTTCATTGGTGACAGCTACTTGGGCTGATCCAAAAGACTGGAACACGCTACGGTCCGTCTCACTTAATCCTGGTTCTATGTCATCAAACAGCAAGGCAAACGCCGTACAGCCAAAACTTGTCACCTATAAACACACAACACTGAGTCTGAATTCCCAGTTTCCAGTTTGTATCATTAATGGTACAGATAAGGCATCAAGAACATTTATAATCGTTATATAATCATTATAATCATAAAGCATTGGACAAGCTACAGGGCAAGTGAGTCATCCTCTTACAAGTGAGTCATGCTCTTTCTTATGCTACTATTGATTTTGATGTTCAAATAACTTGCAAGAACTTAACATGAAAATAGTAAATGTAAAATCACAGCTGTAATAATTATTGATTATGTGGACCCTGACCAAGTATGATTCTCTCTTCCCGCAGTTTGTTTTTCAAAATCAAGTTCTCCATGTACAAATGACCATTTCTATTTGTCCAAGTCAAATGCTGGTAAGATACTCCCCCTAGCAATTATATTGAGACCCCTCGATTGAAAAATGCACACATCAATTGAAAAACACAGTTGAAGTGCATGCGAAAACTTCCTGGTTCTAAAATCTATTGATCAAAGGTGACAACAACAACAGAGTGGAGTTCCTGAAAAACTCCAGCTGGCTGTAAACACAGGAAACTAGTTTCAAATGGAGCAGTCTGTACTAAAGTAGAAGCTCTAAATAAAAGTGAGATATTTTGCACTCCTATCTAACAAGTTCCCAGCCTGCCATTTAAAGTAGAGCTGTTAGCAAGATAGATTACCTGTTCTAGTTTGCGTTTCAGGAACTGTACGTCTTTGGCACTTGAGAATGTGATATCCAGGCCGGGGGACAGTGCGTATACAAACTCTACCCCGTTCTCCTTGGCTGCTTCAATCAGGGAGGTCAAGTTCTCTACAATATCACACCAGTATACCTCATCAAGCTCATCCTAATTCACATGTACCACCCAGTAAACTTATTGAAGCTTCCAAATTTTATAAATACAGTCACTATTTATACCATTCTATATATTCTGATACACTTTTCAAATATCTAGTTCTGATTTTTTTTCTTTCAAAAATACTGTAATGAAAATATGAGAAAATATGGATAATTACCGGCTTCTTCCACCGAGTAGAGATCCCGCCAGAAGGCCCTGTGTTTACAGTCGTCTTTGGGAGCATACATGTATGTGTTCATCTTCATCTTTTTCAACCTACAGCATTTTTCAAACCATGCAGTGAGATAATGATTACTACCTTTCATTAGAAAGAAATGTCAATTAGTATCATACTAAGCAATGAAGTCCATTATAAACTTTTGAAATTCAGCTAACACTCTCAATGGGTAAACAGTTACATTACCATTCAAATAGAATCTTTCTCTGTTCTGTTGTCCATGGTCTCCCGTAAAATCCTGGAAAATAACAACCATACCCATCAGCACATATTGTATTAATTAATATGAACTTGGAATCATGATAACTAGTCCAACATCAAGAAGTAGCACCCTTTGGTATTGTAGGGCCCAAATGCTACCATGTTTTTGTCTATTCACATTTTCAAAAATGTTCCGCTGGTAAGCTACGATACATGAAAATTTATTCATGTCTATTCATATTTTATAGATTATGAAATTTATGTCCATTTTGTTAACCATCCAGTTCCCCCTTGTTTGTTGTCATGGGTCAAGGGTCAAGGGCAAAAATCATTCTTTCTCAATAAGATTTTCAAAAAAACAAAACAAAACAAAAAAAACCCACAAAAAACAGTCAAAATTTCCAGACTGTAATACTTGATCAAGTTTGTCCAAATTTTAGGTCATGAAGTCTCTTTAACCTTCATAGCCTCTTTAAATATTGATGAGTCAACAACTGAGCAAAGAGGGAAAGCAGGGGTGTGTTCAGCAGAGCGGGTGCTCGCAAAAATTTCTGTTGCAGGTATAGGGGATTTTGGTGAGCACTCGTGAGCACCCTCTCTTCTGAATATGCCTCAGGAGTGTATGTGTGTGTTGTTAATTCATCTAATTTTCATTTTAATATATTTCAACAAATTACAAATGTTATGGGCTGTGATTATACGAGGTGTTCCACCAAACAGTGTTTAATATAATCTAGTTTACTTTGTAACAAAATTATTACTTTTACTTGCGTGCTCTAAACATGCATAGATGTCTTGGCTCCCTTTCCGTACATATGTAAACTAAAAATAGCACTAAGCTTAGTCGACATGTACTACGTCATACCATTCTTATCTGTCTATTTCATACAACTCTAACGCTCTTAACTATTAGAAACGTCACTTAAAACAATAAATAATTAATAACAAATTCAGTTATCGATCAATAAAGCATTAAACTTAAAATCTGCTGATATTATCATAAATGTTAATTACAATGGGCTATATCTACCTTCGACTGCCCCACAAACGAACTTTCGTTTGGGTCGGTTGTCTAATATCTCTTCACCGGCCGTCATTTCAGACTGCCTCAAAACAATATTGTAGTATTTATCAACGCAGCTTTCAAGCAAAACGAGAAAAATCGTCTCCTTTCGTAAAATTTCTAATCAATATGGCGAATTTTGTGCAATGATAGCCGATATAATGGAAGGACAGCACATGTGATTGGCCAACAATAGCTGGAATTCTTTTGATCTACCAATCAACAAATTTGTTACAAGAACATTCGGAACACCCTTTATATGCCCAATCAATTCGATGATAATGCTAAGAGATACCGAAAACGGGAACTAGTAGGAACTAGAACCCGGCAGGGAAAAGGAGAAATTTCAGAATTCGTAGAAGGCACCTCTTCATGAATTGATCTATGATCTTCACGATGTAGTTACAATTGCAGTCTTCAGGTCAATACGAATTTATGAAACTGTTGAAATCATATAGGCCAAGAAATTTATGCATGAAGAAGGAAGTAAACCACACACAAATAGATGTAGGGGCATATAGTAAAACTTTAAATGAAACATAGCCATAATTTGTCACATAAAGCACTTTTTGCGATGCGTTTAACATACTGAATTACATGTGTGGTCATACTGGTATACTTCGTTCACTGGTGCTAGATAACTGGGTGGGTAAACTAGAGATTCAGAGGTGGTTGGGTTTGAATCCCGGTCTGGTCTGTCCTTTTTTTCTCATTCCATTACAAATGTATTCATGTTGTGTTTAAAATTTAGAAGAAACTTATGATTCACCTGCAAATTGTCGTATTTACATTCAACGTGTGCAGACCTAATAAATTTGCTTGTTAACTCTGTGGTAAGCTCATATAGCATGGCAATTTCTAAAGACCATACCACTGACGGGGAGGTCAAAAGGTTTTATTTTGACTTAATAAACATTGATTTCTGTTCAGGTGCAATGTCATAAGTAAAAATCAAATTAACATTGAAGGGTGTGACAATTGTTTCTGTTGCAATGGCTTTTCCATTAATTTGAAATAATACTATAGATCACATTTTTGCAGATGACGAGAAGTAATTGTAAATATATAAGCATTGAACTATTATTGTTTTGAAGTTGTAGTCTCTTAACTACAAAAGCATGTGCAATCAAATTGCATAGGGATGCACTAGTACATACACATTTTGACTGTAAAGTACTATTTTACAATTTCATACTAATCTATTTGTTTTAGGTCATTTCCCAAATGCACACCCTGCTGAGTCGGAACAATGTCCAAAGTTCCGGGGTCGGTCGGCTTGCCGATTCTTGGAGACAAGTCACTGGACTTTTACAGGAACCCAGTCAAATTCGTAACCAAGCAGATTGAGGACAACAAGAGTCGAGTTTTCCGTGCCCGATTCCTGAACACTCCCACCATTTTCATTGGCTGTAATAAAACCATTAAACATCTCCTCACAGGTAATAGGTCATCTAAATATCTTAATTACTGTCACATTAAACCCAGAGCACAACTGGTCTTTGATATGATACGACTGTCATGGAGATTTAACATGTTGTAAATTACATACATGCCAACTTTTGAAAATCTTCATGGGGGATTTTACGTGCAACAACATTTTACTAGAAGGGAAATTCGCGGCATTTTGTCATGTAATTGGTTTGCATAAACTATTGTGCTCTTAGAAATTCATCTATCTGTTTCTTTATCTATTTATTATTTATCTTAATGTGTTTTATCAATCAATTTTCTCTTTCAAATGAAAACAAGACTAAAGTACATAACTTTATTTTCATATATAATATCAATCTTTATAAACTCAACAAACAATAAATAGTATGGTATAGCAGCACAAGAAGTGCTAAGTGCTAACAAAATGAGATTTATATGCATGCACATAACTGTTTTATATTATAAGTTAGTAGCAGTAGGTGTTCATTTCTGTGATTTGATGTTGGCATGATGGATGGCTGTTTTCGTGTGCTTTGTAACATCATTTATTCCACCATAGTCCACCCTAAAATCCCTAAAAAAAAGATTGTTACTCATAAAGTTTAACATATATCTATTCTTCTTGTAGATAATGTTTTGGCTGTCAACATGTGAAAACAAAAGAATGTACATCAAACAAAATGTGAAAAAAAACCCCAAAAATGAAAAAAAATAAAAAAAATAAAACACTGTCCAAATAAGGACCCTGTCGATTTTATGACCTCCTACCATATAGTCAATAAATATATTCAATTGTACTTTATACAAGTTAAACATACCTATTCCATGCATGGCAATATGAATGGTTGTCACCTAGTTTGGATCCCTAGCTATCCCGAAAATCGGGAATCGACCTCCCACTTGTTCAGGATATCGGGACAAAAGTTTCGTTTTCTTCTATGGTGTGGCATTTTGGTACCCATCCCGATATTTCCTGAGTAATTACTATCAAAACATGCTTGTCATTAGGTTTACAAACACCCCGACACAGGTAGCTTAGAGGTAATTACATCAATTCACACTATTACTTATTAGGTTTGTTACTGACTGTTTACAGAAATTTTTGGGGTCGGTAAAGTCCATAAAAGGCGAGGCGAAGCTGAGCCTTCTATGGACTTTACCGACCCCACAAATTTCTGTAAACAGTCAATGACAAACTTAATAAGTGTTTTGTTTTGTTGAGGACCTAAAGTTTGATATGTAAACAAACATTTGTGTATAAAAAATCAGTTCAAATAACGTTGCGTCCGCCATGTTGCCGCATTAATTTTGACGCTAGCCTTTAAAGAAATTTGTAAGGCAATCACGTGACGCATTTCATCCAATGACGTCGCGACATTCTAGTTTGGCAAAACAAATCCTGATATATCCACAAACGCAATTCACATGATACAGGTAAAGTAAACAGCAATGGCGGTCACAATCCCGCTTTTTGATTGGTTAGCGCAGACAAGCAGCGCAGGATTTAAAATTTTAGATAGAAATTGGGACTTACTGTCTTAAAACGGGTTAAAAGAATTGTGAATCGGGATTTCAGGATATTTTGGCAATCCCAATCTGGATATCGGGATTTGTATTTTTGACAATGTCAAATCGTGAGAATCCTGCAAAAATTGGGGTAGTTGGCATGTATGAAATTACTTGCTTCTCACCACTGTGACTTGAGTTCAATCTTCGTAATCGACAGGGGTTGTATTTGATAGGGTATAGTGATCGCTCGCTTGGGCACATGGGTTTTCTCTGGGCATCCTGGCTTCCTCCCACATCAATGACCCCCTAGCTCTAACCCATGCCAACAAAAAATATTAATATAAGTTGTAGAATTTGCTTATCAATTTTTGAAAATTAAATAAAGTTTGTCTTTGTAAATAACTTGAATTCATGATGAAAACAAAAGCTTTAAAAACATGCGATATGTTTCTTCAAAATGATATGTAGGTCAATCCGTTCACTAGTGAGTGTTGAGATTTTGGTTGAAATTCATTTCAAGCATAAATAGGAAACTCCTTTGTGAAGAAATTTCTATGGTAACAGTTGTATGATCAATGTAGCCTGATGATAATTGTAGATGGGGCCGACTTCACAGAACTTGGCTATAAGCAGTTTATGGGGGAGATCTTTGGAGACAACATTTTGTTTACTGATGGTGAGTAGTTGTAAAAGGTTTGATTGATAGATTTATATATGTAGTGATTTTTTCACTCTGGATCAACTAATGTGGTGAAAATTCAAGTCTCAACCGAGACTCAAACCAAGGGATTTCTGTGTGCTGTGCCAGTGCTTGTAACCACTGAGCTATTGAAACCCAATATATTGACTGACAGTCACACACCTGTTCACCCGGTGACATACTCCCCTTCTTACAGATTCTCGGAGTACAGGGAATGCTGTGAAGCAATTTCCTGGGGAATGAGTGTGGGCACCAAATGTAATAGGTGGTGAAAATTCAAGTGTCAACCGAGGCCTCTGGCGTACCGTGCCAGATCTCTAACCACTGAGCTATTGAAGCCTGATATATTGGCTGACAGTCACACACCTGTTAACCCAGTGACAAAAAGATCAATGCTGTAGTTGTTGCAGAGTCCAAACATTATTGTTGACCTTATTAAACTACTTTGTCTGGCAAGTTCATTTATATATATCATACCTACATTATGACAGGAGAAATGGCTGAGGCGTTCCAAGCCTTTTTATCTGAGTGTCTGGTTTATATATTTTTTACTCTCTTGACAGGAGAAATGGCTGGAGCATTCCGAGCCTCGTTATCTGAGCTGTTCTGCCATGATTCCCTTGCCTCCTACCAGACCACTATATCCAGGTTAATCATTGATTTGTAATACTCAGCTGTAGAATCATTGGTACTTGTATGTCACAACAGTTTTTCTGTATGATCATTATTGTAATAGAACTCCTTAGTATCACAGTTTCTTCAGGATCACTCAATTCTAAATTCTAAGAGATTTCTTCATGGAAGGTTAAGCTTTAAATTTTCAACCAATCTATTTAGTATATATTAAGAGAATAACTGTCAATTTAGTTTTTATGAACTGATAAATAATTTGCATGTTATACTTAAGCTTTATCAGGGATGTGTTTTTTAAACACTCCCAAAATAGAACTACTGTTTACAGGGACATATTCGCCCCCGTTTTATTTTCGCCCCTTTCACCCTTGTTGTCAGCGGGAAAATTTAAGACTGAGCAAATTCCAATTTCTTAAATTTTTTCTGTTTAACTTTGTCTGGACGAATTCAAGATAGGGCGAAACGGTTTGCAAGTGAGGAAGGGCGAAAATAGCACGGGGCGAAAATAACCCTGTGTACAGCATTTCTTGAGAAGACTATGTTTTCTTAGGTGATTTAAAAGGACAAGACAGCAATGATAGGTATTTTGCTGCTTTAGGCTGTTTTATGCTGCATTTATGCTGCTGAATGCCTGATTGTATAATATATATCCTGTTTTGAGATATTTTTATAGAAGCAATGTCTTGCTCAGCAAACATTAAAAGCAAAAAATAATGAAATGGGAACCAGCACTGTCCGAGTATACAATATTGTGTTTGGGTTAGGTGGGATGAATGGGGGTTAAACTTTATCAACCGGTGTCAGATGAGTAGCTCATGATTAACAGCTGTCGCATCCAAATCTCGTAGATTTACGATCATCATAGTGATACTAGTATATCTCAGACAATTAGTTATCAGATCAATACTAGTATCTTACAAACAGATGGTTGTCAGGCCATTATTTCAATCACTTTCAGTAGCCATACAAATAAAATTTGATTTCATTTTGACTGTATGCCAATATGGTGATGTCAATAAACTGAAATGAATTGAATTAAATAAACCTAGGAGAGATACAGTTGTATGACCAATGTATTAGAAACCTTCAGAAGTCAAATATCTCAGAACCAGTACTTTCCTGATATCTCATAGTCTTACAGTTGCCCCGTTAACATATCATAGACTCCAAAATTGTCAGAACGAGAACCAAGATACTTACAGTTGTCAGACCAATATCTCAGAGAGGTGCAATTATTATTGTTTGACAAATTTTCTAAAGACTTATTTGATAGACATCATTAAGACCAAAAGTTTCATAGGTAAAGTACATGTATTGAACTATGATCTCGAAGACCAGTCACTGCGAGACTAGTGCATCATGGACCAATCAGAGCCAATGGTCATCTTGTAGTCCAACGACTTCAAAGTTAATAGTGTAGTTTTAATATCCAGGGAGAAGTTAGTGGTAGGGGATATGTAGATATTTTGGCTTGCCCCGTATTTTGATATTTTCAGCATGCCTTTGCTTTTGTGCTTCACAATGTATGTTTATTTTGTATAAGCCTGTAGATGTAATAGGGCATTAGGTGATTACTAGGTTGTTTTTTTGCATGCTCCTTTCCTGGCTTGGTTCATAATCAGAGTACATATGTTTATTGTTTACACAAAGTAGGGGGACGTTTTTTTCATTTTGTTCTTATAGATAGAAAATTGCACACAAAGAATTTTATGCATTATTGTTTCCAAAATCATTAAGAACATCATGAGTTTCTAAACTGACCATGTTTCTTGCTGCATCAAGAGGACTTTTAATTTCTGTCAAATATATCTTGACTCAAGACGTTTTCAGTTACGAGATAGCAATACTTGAGAATTAGGATTAGGAGCCACAGTACTGTGTTAGTCCTATTGATACATTCCTAGTCAAGGGGGTTTGCTTTGTTCCTTAGATCTACAGTAGTTTTTGCTTGTTTTATAACATTACTTGCATATCATCTACAAACTGTTTTGAAAATACAATAAACAATTTTTATCACATGTTTATCTCAATATGCGGTGGATATCACTCATGTAATAAATTTTTGATATTCCACTGTGTGTTCTTACGCCACATGACGTCATAATTAAACATTACGTAGCTTCAGGCGGATGATTGAGGTGGAATGAAAAAGTAACAAAACGATTCAGGTGAGTTGTAAATGTGAAGCATTTACTGCTGTTTTAATTTTGTCTTCCATGAATTGATGAAAATATGCTCAAAAATAAAATGATTGTTTGTTAATTTTTAAGGAACTTTTTTCCGTGCGTAAAGTTGTTGACGTCTTGTAGTATATGTGTTGTGCGGTTCACAAGTATAACTTTTATAGAAAAGATTGAGGTTTAACAAAATACGTGATAAAACATGTGATAAAAAGAATTTCTCATGATTTGCGATGGTATATGATTTTTATCCAATGAATTGTGTGTTTTCTATCCCCTTGCCAAGGCTCGAGGATAGAAAACACACGATTCATTGGATAAAAATCATATACCATCGCAAATCATTAGATATCCTATATATCTGCATCCCCTTCAGACATAGATGGAGCTTAATGCATTTACTGGTTCTCGTTCCAGGATAGTTCAAGATCGAGTACACGAGATTGGATGTCTGTAAGTATTTACACTGCACTCTGAATGTTTTCTTGGTTCCATGAAGATTGATTTTTATCAGATTTCATCAAGTCTAATATTTTTAATAATGTTAGACACCTATCCAACATGTTATAATATACAATTAATAAAAGTATACCATTGATGGAGTCAGCATGATTCCAGTTCCCCGAGAGCAAATCTATTTCCCAGGCGAAGCTAAGGGAAATAAGCACACTCTGAGGATGCTCTGCACTCCTTAATGACCTCCCTATTTTACATGTGTGTGGTTCCTCTGTATTCCTTTACAAACCTCTCTTTTTTACAGATGTGAGGTCCCTCTGCATTCCTTAATGACCTCCCTATTTTACAGATGTAAGGTTCTCCTGTATTTTTTTATGAACCTGTTTATTTTAAAGGTGTGAGGTCCCTCTGTATTCCTTTATGAACCTCTCTATTTGACAGTTAGCCTCCTCTGTATTCCATTATGAACTTCCTTATTTTACAGATTTCAGGCCCGTCTGTATCCTTTATGAACTCCTTATTTTACAGGTGTGAGGTCCCTCTATTCCTTTACGATTTATTTAACAGTTAGTCTCCTCTTTGTTCCTTTATGAACTACCTTTTTTTTTTTTTTTTTTTTACAGATTTCAGGTCCCTCTGTATCCTTTATGACCTCCTTATTTTACAGATGTGAGATCCCTCTTTATTCCTTTATGAACCTTTTTATATTACAGGTGAGGTCCCCCAGTATTCCTTTATGCCTTTTATATGAACCCTTTTTATTTACAGTTGTGAGGTGCCCCTGTTTTCCTTAATAAACCTCCCTATTTTTAAAGTTGTGAAGCCCCTCTGAAGTGTTTTATGAACCTCTCTATATTACAGGTGTGAGGTTCCTCTGTATTCCTTTATTAACCTCTTCTTTTTTTTTTACAGATGTGAGGTCCCTCTGTATTTCTTTATTAGCCTCTCTATATTACAAATGTGAGGTCCCTCTGTATTCCTTTATTAACTTCTCTATATTACAGGTGTGAGTTTCCTCTGTATTCCTTTATTAACCTCTCTATATTACAGGTGTGAGTTTCCTCTGTATTCCTTTATTAACCTCTTCTTTTTTTTTTTACAGATGTGAGGTCCCTCTGTATTTCTTTATTAGCCTCTCTATATTACAAATGTGAGGTCCCTCTGTATTCCTTTATTAACTTCTCTATATTACAGGTGTAAGTTTCCTCTGTATTCCTTTATTAACCTCTCTATATTACAGGTGTGAGGTTCCTCTGTATTCCTTTATTAACCTCTCTATATTACAGGTGTGAGTTTCCTCTGTATTCCTTTATTAACCTCTCTATATTACAGGGGTGAGGTCCCTGTGTATTCCTTTATTAACCCCTCTATATTACAGGTGTGAGGTTCCTCTGTATTCCTTTATTAACCTCTCTATATTACAGGTGTGAGTTTCCTCTGTATTCCTTTATTAACCTCTCTATATTACAGGGGTGAGGTCCCTCTGTATTCCTTTATTAACCTCTCTATATTACAGGTGTGAGGTTCCTCTGTATTCCTTTATGAAGTCCCTGTGTACAGAGATCTGTCTCAGCCTGTTTCTAGGGATGGACTTCAGAGATGCTGAGGACACTGCCGACCGAATTGTTAATCTCACTACCACACACTGGCATGGTAATCTTGTTTAACAGCATATTTATTGCTGTGAACCATTATATATTTTAATGTCTTTTGTATTTGTTTAAGATAATAAACATATGTTTAGTCCGAAAATTAGTTGCTTTGAAACATTTAATCACTGGTGAATCAGGAAATAAAGTTGTCGGAAATGAAAGTTGGTTTACTGTATCTATCAGTATGGTAAATGTGCATGTAACCGGTTTTCTGTTTTATAGGTATTATATCAGTGCCTGTTTCAATAAAGCTTCCTATAGGTGGTGGGTCGTCCTTCTGTAGAGCCCTAGAGGCCAAGGTATTCATCTTTTATTGTACAGTATGCTTTCAAACTTGAAACTTTGCCTTATTACTAACATGGTAAAAGCCCAAACACTGATGCATTAAATAATAATAAGATATTTCTACAATAGTATTTTTGTAATTGTCACTTTTACGAGGGAAAAAGCATTAAAACTGATTTGAGATAAATTGTTTGTACCATTCATAGAACCACCTGCTGAACATAATAAAACAGAAGAAGCTAGAGAACTCGTCTCACTTCCCTGACCGGATCCAGCAGTGTTCCCACGGCGACCACGAGAAGTTCGTGGACAATCACCTTCTCCTGTTCACCTCAGCCCTCGTACCCAAGGCACTGTCCTCAATCCTCACCTCTCTCCTCATTCAGATTGGCAGCCAGCAGGTAAATACCTCAGCCCTTATTCCCATAGCACTGTCCTTAATTCTTCCCTCTATCCTCATTCAGATTGGCAGCCAGCAGGTAAATACCTCAGCCCTCATTCCCAAAGCACTGGCCTTAATCCTCACCTCTCTCCTCATTCAGATCGGCAGCCATCAAGCCAGCAGATAAATACCTCAGTCCTTGTTCCCAAGTTTCTGTCATCAATCCTCACCTCCCTCCTCATTCAGATCAATGTTCAGCAGATAAATAGCTCAGTCCTTGTTCCCAAGGCACTGTCCTCAATCCTCACCTCTCCTCATTCAGATTGGCAGCCAGCAGGTAAATACCTCAGTCCTTGTTCCAAAGGCTCTGTTCTCAATCTTCACCTCCTTACTCTTTCAGAATAACAGCTAGCAGGTAAACACCTCCTCCCTTGTTCCCAAGGCCCTGTCCTCAATCCTAACCTCTCTCCTCGTTCAGATCAGCAGTTGGCAGGTAAATACCTCAGCCCTTGTTCTCAAGGCCCTGTCCTTAATCCTCATATTCTTCCTCATTCAGATTGGCAGCCAACAAGTAAATACCTTGGCTTTCCTTCCCAATGATCTGTCCTCAATCTTCAAGTCCTCAATCTTCAATTTCCTCTTCATTCAGATCAATGGTCGGCAGGTAAATACCTCAGTCCTCGTTTCCAAGGTTCTGTCATTAATTCTCACCTCCCACCTCATTTAGAACAATGGTCATCAGGCAAATACCTCAGTCCTCATTCCCAAGGTTCTGTCATTAATTCTCACCTTTTCCCTCATTCAGATCAACAGCTTACAGGTTTGTACCTCAGTCTAGAGAAAACCCCCCAGGTAGAATCATATTACAGATAATTGTGCCTCAAATAAATCTTGCATGAAATTGTTCATTTGAAATTCATGTGGAAAAAACTCTTGCATAAATTTCATGTGATAAATTTCATTTCAAGTGCATATGATATGATGTGATATTTAGCACAAAAAATGTGAAATTAATGAAGTAACTCTCATTTAAAAATTACATTTGAATGCTCTGGTCACATGAAATTCTCTTAAGGCACATTTAGCTGTGTATTCAACCACAGCAACAGTTTATTGCTGTAAGCTAACCCCCCCCCCCCCCCCCCCCAAACAAATCCAAATTTAAGGAGGCTGGGTGGTCAACAAGTTAACCATCAGATTTGCTAAATTTAGTGAAGACAAAATCCAACTATTTTAGCTTTGAAATTTCAGCATTTTACTTTGTCTTTATACAGAGCTCTTCATCTTAAAGAGGTAAATATACACAAAAAATGACCATAACCATCCATCCCTCTTAAATCCAATGCAGGACCTTTTAATCAGAAGATAGGACAGAAAATACGCACAATATTTACTGATGATTCAGTCAGTTCATCAGTACAAGTCGTGGTATAGATTGTTGCTTCTGATTACAGACTGAAGATCAGACTGGTTTGTCCGAGGATGAGCAGCAGTTGGAGGCCATGTTGTTGGAGGTCCAGAGGATGTTCCCTCCATTCCTGGGAGGGAGGAGAGTAGCTAGAGAGGTAGTGATTACCAATCAATCAATCAATTAATCAATCAATCAATCAATCAATCAATCTGTATGTAAGACTATATACATGTAGTTCATGGGAGGGAGGAGAGTAGCTGGAGAGGTAGTGAATAACATTCAATCAATCAATCAATCAATCAATCAATCAATCAATCAATGTATATATGAATTAATGTAATGATACATAAACAGATCAGTTCATCAATCATTGTTCCTTGATAAACTTCATTTAATCCTTGTGTGTAAAGCCTCAAAGAGTTGAGTCCAAGATTTACCACTCAAGGAATATCTAATTGGGGTATTATCACAGGACTTCAATCTGAATGGATACCACATTCCCAAGGGGCATGCTTTAGTATACATGTCTTACCATGCACACAGAGATCCCATCTTCTTCCCAGACCCAGACCAGTTTGATCCAAGCAGATGGAACAATGTGTAAGTAAATGTAGCAGTTAAGGAATGATTGAAAATAATAGAGTGCCAACTAATTTTATATATTTACTGTGAACCTATATAGTGATTGAATTCATAGGTGATCCTATTCCTACTCCCTTTTTAACAGCAATGTAGAAGACAAAGGGCGATTATTTTGTTTTGGGGCTGGTCCCCGAGGATGTGTAGGGCAGAAGCTGGTGTGGAACATACTGAAGGTGAGGGCCAAGAGAGAGAGAGAGAGAAAGAGAGAGAGAGAGAGAGAGAGCTCTGTACTGAAAAATCTGAATTATAATAATTATACTGTTCAGTAGTATACGGGGAGATATACTTGAACCATGCTAAGGCTATTAGAAACTTATGTTCTTTGTTTGGAGATAAGTACAAAAGTAGATGATTTTTGTTTATGCATTGTGTATCTTACATACCGGTATTTGATCATGTTTGCTTCACAGACAGTTGTGCAAGAGCTCCTCCAGAAATATTCCATCGCAGTCAACGAGAATCAAGATCTCAGCCAAAAATGGCTCCCTGTCTCCCGACCAAAGGAAGAGGTCAAGGTCAAATTTGCAAAGAGGTCAGAGTCATAGAGTATAAATGCCATAACATGTTATATCATTACTCTATGATACATTTTGAATTTTTGTGGGTTCCATCTTGTAGCAATGATGTAAGACAGTATTATTATTTGTTGATCCAAGATTTTTTTTTATGACTTGTATTATACCATATTGTGCAACTACTTATTCTGTTTGTAATTAGCAAATGCTGTTTTCTGACAATGATCTGTTACATGATATTTGGGTTTTTTTTTTCACTCAAAGAACTATTTAGCGTGTATGACCTTTCTGTTCACTAGTGATCTTTTTCTACTGTAACAGAAGGAATGTTTAACTCTAAATGTTTGTAATACTGTGGAATCAATTTTATTCGTGGGATGTCAATGTTCGTGGGTAGCCAAATTTTTTCTGGTACGTGGGGAGGTAATTTCGTTGGTAGTGTAATCAGGATAATTTTAATAAATAGTAATCAACTGATTGTGTATACTAGGTTCGTGGGGATGTAAATTCGTGGGTAAGGGTTACCCACGTAAGCCATGAACATTGGTCCCCCCCGAACAATGATGATTCCACAGTATGTCTGTTATTTAATTTTAAGAAATTTTTTAAATCTCAGTATTGTATAAAAAAATGTTGAATTTATTCAATTAAATTAATCATACATGCAAAGTCCTGCAGAGCAGTAAAAGATTAGTTGATATTGTCATATAACTTGTAGAACAAGGTGTGATGTAAGCTTGTAACCCTTGTCAGGGCATTACATTGAGGGGAAACATTCCATACACACAGCTATATATTGTGATTGTTTTACTTAACAGAATTCCAGATCTTGTCATTCAACTGCTGATTTTGAACAATCACTTTCCATGTCTGATGTTATACCTTTTTGATTGGTAAATCTACTGTGATATTTGTTACTGATTTAATTATTTCTATAGTCTCATGGAATAAATTATTATTTCCCAAGTATGGTATATTTGTAAGACTTGGTGATATTGTGCACTGTACTTATATTCTGTTTATGTGTAATGTTTTTTCTTTAGTACTTCATGTTAGAATTTTTCTTATATATACATGTGCATATGAAATGGAAGTTCCAATACACAGGGTTTTAGATAAGATGTTGTAACACATCATATGTCTTTATTATTGAGGATGTTCAACATGTATTCTTTTTTCGTGAATACATTTATAGTGAACTATGTTTAATTGGAACATTTATATTGATATAGGACTTAATTATACACAAGTCTTTTATGTAAAAGTTTTAGACCTATATAATTTTGTTAGAAAAAGGTTTTATTTGGGATTTTTTAAAACCACTGAAGCATTGAATGCCTATTTTTGGAGTGGACTTCACATTAATTAATACCTATTAGAAATGAACTGTTAGAACTGATATTTTTATAATTTAGAGTGATCTTTTTGTCCTAATGATGATCTTTATCAAATGTATGTGTGTAAAACAGAACCTCTGTATATCTGAGGTTATTATTATTTGTTATTCCATGATTTCCTTGGATCTCATCCTCTATGATCTTATTTATGTTGATTTTATTCACTGTTGACTCAGTTTGTATTTGACAATCCTTTTTATTTGAACACTTGATAAATAAACTTTATTATTTTATAAGACAATATTTATCTTTTTTCCCCTTAAATATGAATTAACTTGCACAGTCTTTGGTACACAGGCTACTTATGGCAGAAGGAGAAACCAATTTATTTTCAAGATCAAAAGAGGTCAAGGTTACCCAAGCAAAAGATCAATGTCTAAAGATTTGTTTACAATGTTTGTTCTTGGCATATTTTCTCTCCTCTAAGCCCCTCCTGGATCATACTTCACCCAGAGTCCCCTTTGGTAAAGATGTAGATCAAACTCTGTCCATCCAAGATGAATTGTTGCGAAATCAACTTGAACTTAAGCAGCAACCTTGAACCAATTTTTTAGATGAAAGGTAATGGTCCTAGAACAACTTTGTGTAAAATCCCTATCCGGAGAATATCAGTCCTGTATGGCTCATACTTCACCCAAAAAGTGTTGATTAAAGGTTGTGCAATGACCTTGACATATATTTCAGAATCTAATGGTCATGTCTTTTAAGGTATCTCACTATATCAAGAATGATACTTTTTAAGACACCACGTCACAAGGTGGTGATTTAGATGTTGTGTTTAATTGTATTAATCAATTAGCTCAGTGGTTAAAGTATCGGGCTTATGACCCCAGATCACAAGTTTGAATCTGCCTTGGGCTTTTGATCACATTCACTGAATTAAATTTTTGAAAATCAGAATTTTTCATCCAAAATTGCATACTTTTTCCTATTTGACTTATATATATTCTTTTGCATCATGCTATCTGTCATAATCAAGTAACTTTCTACTAATTTGAGAAACAATTTCAAAAGCTGTCAGATAATCTGCAGAGGAAATTAAAATTAGAAGGAATAAAAAAGACTGCTTCTCCACATAAGCTCTCTTGTCTAAGTCTGATGTACATTTGATGAGCACTTCAGATTCATACATACATTAAATGTAAACCTTTTCTATTAAGTAAAACAAAAGTACAAATAGAAATGATGATATAATTTAATTTATTGTTAATCTTCAGTACATTTTTCTAAGTGGGGCACATTCTGATGTTCTCACACCATGTATACATATATAAGTGTAAAATAAATATCCCTGTCACCCTGTCATTTTAACTCCTTACTATGGCTACTTCACTACAAGGATGTATGAAATCATTTGTTTGTATTCCACGGCCTTTGACCCCCTGTCATGGACGACACACCTGGGAATACCTTGACCTTTTTTCTATGATTCTGTCCCTATCAGTCCACAATCACAATGAAGTGTTTTGTAGGAGCTGATCTTATCTACCCTCAAATTACACCCAAGTATAAAGCTATCTTATCAATACTCCACTAAAATAATGGAACTAATTTCAAGAGTAAAGTTCTGCTTTCTTAATATCCAGCACATTGTGTTACTGGATAAAAAAAATTACTGTAAACATGAACAGTTTCATAAATTCTCCAATGTAACAAGCTGTGATGGTGATGATGGTGGTAGAATATGTACAAAAAGTTACATCATTATAGCTTCACCAGGTGTATGTAAAAACAGTGTGTACATTGAAATCCTGACCTTGTCAACTGTTCGTTGTGGATCTACAGAACATTCTTATAGTACATGTGCAGAACATTTATATACATTAACATCCATACGAGACTTATCACAGACTGACAACATGATGTTCTTCATCTTACTCATCTTCCTCATCGAAATCTTTGTTCCTCAGAACAACCTAACAACAATGTTCTAAACAGAGGAAGAGATGACTGTGTTGTGGTACAAGATAACAAGTGACTCAGCACCATGACAACGACATTACATAATCTCATTTATGAACAAAGGGTGCATTGACAACCCACAAATAATGAATGGTTATAAAACACTCAATTTCATTATTAACATGGAGGTTTTGTTTTCAGTTAGACTGATGTCATTAAATGCTCATTAACAAATTCATTATTTACATGACATACATTAAGTAAGTAAAATAATGGGCTTGGAGTCCTTAATCCTTCATTCTGTAGATCACAATGAATGGCCAATATCAATATGTGTTGGTGCTTACTGCTAAAAAATAATCAAGTTATGGCACCTTTTTCTGAATGAATCCTTAAAAAAGGTATAAACAATATCAGATTAAAGATACAAAAAGCAGTGTACAGAGGCTGTGGAATGTATCATGATAAAAACCAAGGCAAACAGAAACACTTTGAGCAAAGTACAGAGCCAAAAAACAAACAGAATCACAACACAAAAAAATTAATAGAAAAAGAAAAGAAGACAAAAGTACCAAAAAAAAAGATGTGACATATGTACATATAGTTACATTTACAATTGATTCAAACAATACACTATGGATCTGTTCACGCTTTTCCTGCCCTGAGAGTATAATGACTTACAACAAGGGTCGCACAGTATAAAGCTCCAACCCTCAACTCACTTAGGACTGATCATTTAACACGCACCCTTTTTACAAAAATTGTCTCACTTCCTAAATCAAACACACAGAAATATTAAAGACTTAGAGTGATGACTGGTATAATTCAGCTCATAAATAAAACAAATATTTATATAAAACCGATGTGTAACAAAATGGTGTAAATAGGTTTTTGTTTTTTTTTAAAATTTGGCTTTTTCTTCTAATGTTTCATGAGGTCTTATATTTTGAATATATTTGAATATATGCATCTCATGTAAAAAATCGTACAAATTATGTTGGCTTAAAGTATTGTCAAAAGAAAATAATCCTACTTAGATATGTAACATAGAAGTTTTTGGGGGGTAATTTCATCTACTGCCAAATAAGTCCATTATTCAACTTAGTACAATTAATTGGTACATGTATAAAGACTTGACAGTATTGTGTATATTATATCAATGACAGAGTAAAGACACACTACATACTTGCATCAAACAATTCTTATGATGGTCCACAGATCAAATAATTCCTCTACAAGTTAACAGGAAAATACAGTGACTGCATTGAAGTTGATCATAACCCTTACCCAATGACAAAAGCTTCAAAAGCCAGGTAGCCTGTCATTGATGATATTAACATAACACAAAAAAACTATCAGTCATGAAATAACAAATCTCATTTCAAAATTTAAGTAAAATATTGCTACCAAACACTTTTTTTTTTTTAAAGCAAATGTCTTTGTATAGCAGGGTCCATTCCCAAAGCAATCTAGGAAAGCTGTTGCCATGGAGACCACCTTTCAATGGTAAGTTCAGTGCAGACGGTCTGTCAATGTGTGAGATTCGTCACTTTGGCAGTTTACTGCGGGTACGTGCACGGGTTCTTGGTAAGGTACCGTATGGGTCGAGTCTGACCTGTAAATCAACCAATCAGAATCAGTTAGAGGAGTCAAGTTTGACTTGTAGATAAACCTAAATCAAAATCCTTTGAAAATATAGCATTGAAAGTCCAGCTCTTACCTACCCAGTACTTTGAAATTAACTGATATTAAGATATTATTGAGTTTTTTCAAAGTGGGTAATTAACTAAATGATAAAATATTGATTCAGCAATTCAGTAATTTCAACATGGACATGTAGACTAACACAGTATAGACGAGCCCAATGAGGACTCTAGGTTGGTCATTTTTTAAACATACACTGTATCGCATTTTAAAGAAGAACTAACATTTCAAACGGTGATGTTTTTTTTTATAAAAGCACCATTAGAATTGATCTTAAAATATTGGAACTGTAACATAACAAATCAATTTATAGCCTGTTATACTTCTATGATAACTTAAAATATATCATTATCAAGAAAAATTTGAATAATAATTATACTCTTTTCATCTACATGAAATGAAGAAATATACATATATAGAAGGTCTGTTATTTATAAAGAAAAAGATATCAAAGAATTCAAAATGTTACACATTGTCATAAACATGATAAAAGTTCTACTATTACCCCTTTGTGATCATATTTCTTAAAACAGGTGACGAACTTCCCCCTGATCATTATGATGAGATCAGAGTTATTCCCCCTGACAATACTTTTTCCATCCAAAAGGTATTCTGTAAGCTTTACTCTAGACTTGTATGGACATAAGCTTATTACATTGATTCCCATTACATGAACTACAAAGAGCTGACTCCAATCAGATAAGCCCCACATGCATTTCTTATGAATACTCTGTCCCAAGATATCCTCGATTCTAATTTTGCTTAATTACTCGATATTTATAAATACCTCAGGGTTCAAACGATGTTCATTCAAAAGTATGAAAAATTTCAAAGATTTCTCCTTTGAAATGCCCCCTCTAGCTTATCAGGTTTTAATACACGGCTAAAAAATGTGCGGTATAGGATTTTGTATTGTAACAGATCCGGATGATAACGTTGAAAAATTGTGCAAGGTATTCCGAGTGACTTCCGAATGGAGAAAAGAAGTCAGTTTTCGTTCCTGTGAATTTTTCGAGTGAATATTATATCATATATCTTGGATATTTTCCCTTTCATCTATTTCAATTGCAATTCTTTCATAGGTATGTGTATTTTTATTAAAAATTGTCCAAATATGCTGCATAAATATCTTGGGACAGACTATTACTGTGTCCTGAAAATTGCAAATACTTGATTTTTTCCAGAAAAATCTTAATTTCAACATTTATAAATTGAAAATATATGTCTATTATTAAATAGTGAAAAAGTAAAGCCTAAAAGAAAATAATAAAATTCTGCAAACAGTCCAAATTTAAAGGGTTTTTTTTATTTTTTTTTATTTTTTTATGAATGTAAAAGAATTTCAAATTACATGTAGTTCTGTACAGGCAAACAAGAAATTGCAGTATTGGAAATAAAGTTCCCAGATATTTGAATGAATTTAACAATGAACAGCTTAAGTAAGCCTTTTGAATGCAGAACAAATGATGTTTTTTTTATTGTTAATTATTTGCAACCAATTACAAATCTGATTCCCACTACCCTATAACACTAAATCACGAATGTCAGAAGCATTGATTCTCTCTGTGAATCAGAAAGCATTCTCTGGAAACAAACATGTGAAGCACAAAATGCATCGTGAAGAGAAAGTGAGAGGTGAGAGCCAAGTCAATCATTATTGTTTGTCTATATAATTGTTTGTTTGTTTCTCCTTGCTCTTCTTTGACTTTCATTTAAAGTGGGAGAGCCTTTCAATTTCATCCACAAGTTAGAGAGTTTTAAAAGTATTTATAAACCAATCTTTACCATACAAAAATCTCTCCTACAAAATACAAAAATTTCACATTGTTTGACAATAACATGAATAATTCTGTCTGTAAAATAAAATGTTGTAGTATATTGTATACATGTCTATACTTATTGAATACAATGAAAACAATTACAGTCAAATTTCATTATCTCAAACTCAGTGAGGCTGTGAAAACTATATATTCAAGAAATCCAGTGATTCCAGATAATGGTCAAAATGGACATACTCCGAGGTTGTTGGAACATCCAACTAAATTTGATATAAGCATGGTAAATTTAATATTAAGAAATCATTCTGCTTAAGAAACTGAAGTTTGACTGTAAAAAGACTTTTTTCCTCTCCAGAGAGCAACCAACTACAAGTTTAATTTGTAATGACTTGCAACACTGATTATTAAAAAAAGATGAAGATTTTAGACAAAAGGGAGATAACTGGGTTGTCAAGGGAGGTAACTGACCTGTTTCGGGCTGTAGTAGCCTGGGCGTACATGGAAAGAGGACTCCTCATGATTCATGTACTCCTCTTCTACTTCCTCAACTTTTGAAAGCTCTGAAAATTAACGAAGAAATTGGAAAGTCAGGCAAGTTATTGGATAAGGTCACCAAACAACAGACAATTTACTACTGAATGTCACAAAGTCATCACAGGACTTGATGGACACTAAGTCTACTATGACATTTTATTAACTGGTACATGAATTAGGTTTGTTACTGACTGTCTTCGGGAATTAGTTGAGCTGTTCAACTCCATAGAAGCCAAGCCTTTGTTGGACTTTGATAAACGACAAATTTCCATAGTTATCAGTCACAAACATAGTGTTTTGTTTTTAAGAGAGATATGCAATAAAAAGACATTCTGTATGCCACTTTGCAATGTAAATTTTGCCTCCTGCAGAAATTGAAACTACAATCACATGACACACTTTTACTGATGGCAGTCCATCATTGTTGTCTTAGGTGAAACAAAATTACTTAGATATCACATATTCATGTGTAATAAAAGAACTTTGTGTGCATTGCCTACATCATATATACATATATACCGTACATTATCAGGGATTCAATATATTCAAGGGGTGTTCAATATTTCACACCAACATTTCAGAAGGTTAAAAAAAAACCCTGTATGCTTTACCTGTGGGTGGATTTTTATAGCGTGACGTCGGAGGACGTACTTCAGTGACGTCACTAGTACTTCGTCGTAGAGGTTTCCTCTTCTCTATTTCTCTGTTGTCTTGCGCTATTCTTTCATCTAATAACAATACAAATTTTTATGAAGCATTCAGATTTGGTCAATTATCACTGAAGATATATTTGAATTTTTTGCTATGGAAACATTTCATTTATTTTACCAAGCAGGTTAAGGACTTCGAAGAGATAATCATTATGTGAAGCCCATACTCCCAAGGGTTTGTAAGGGTGTTTTTGGTGTTTAGAAAAAATACCAAAAAAGTTCTAACAAAATTAAAATTGGAAGCAGAGCTGTTAGAGAAAGATTTTTTTTTAACAAGCAAATATAAACTAATTAAAAAGATAGAGAGATGTCCAAAAAAAAAAAAACATTTTTGAGAGAAAAAACTGAAAAATAATGTGCAAAAGACGAGGTTAAGATTTCCCATCATGCACCAGCTGCATCATTTCCAAGGGTTAAGGGGGAAATCAACTTGACTTACCCTTCTTCTGACCTAATTCTGAGGGCACTTGTCCCCGGGGCTTCAACAAACCACTACCAAGCTTTGACCCCCCTCCCCCTTTGGAGGGTTTTTGGGGGGATTTGACCTGGTCCCCTTTTTTACTGCATTCATCAATGACTTCATTGATAGGTTTGGACTCGGGATCTGTTTATTATTTAACAATTGGTTACATATCAGTTTAACTCTGTTGTATGTGTGTGTGTGTAAAGGTTGGTTTCTGATCGCATTTGCTTTGGTTATCTTCATGTACATATCAAAAACAACAATAGATGTATATATGATAGCAGGTACTAAATACACTGTTATTTTATGAGGTAACTTATTGTTAAAACATCCTCCACACCTGGTAATGGCACTACACAGTGGCAAGTGTTTTGTAACTTGATCCCTGTGAAATTAATAAAGACCTACAACAGAGACGAATTAAATCCCAGCATCAGATCAATTTCATTGTCTGTGTTATAGGATGACAGCCAGTGTCTGATATCTGGACTGTTCTCTACATACTCCAAAATAATATATTCCCTGCAAAAACATCTTAAATGTAGTTGTCGAAGAGCTGAATGTAAACATTACAGTTTGATAAAGCACTGATGAAATGAGCATTAACATAGTATTAAGGTACAATGACCCTGTGACCAGGGAGCTAACTCCTACTGTAATAAATGACCCTTATGATCTAGCTCTATCTGTCACAAATTGATTTCTTTTACATATACCATGTAGTTCACAAGGCACGTTTAGTATGCAAATGGATGACGACCAGTAAGAGTTTCAACAGTTTTTCCTATATCATTTGGTAAAAAAATCTAAATACTATCTTTGTTGGGAATATTTTGCAATGATATGAACAGTAGAGACTCAATCTGCTGAAGATATGTAGCCCAAAGAATGACTGAATTCTTCATAGAAAAAATACCTTTGCTTTTCCTTTCCAAGTCCAAGTTTTATAAAAGTAATTTATAGAGAAAAAGTGAACCAAACAAAAAGTCAGCTGGCCTAATTTTTATGGTCCTGGAGCCAAACAACACAATCAGCATTGATTTGACCTGTTGACATCATATATAGATTACCCTCACCTAGTTCGTCGTCGTCCAGCATGAAGCTGGGGTGGTGGCCGTCCACCGTATCTTCCCCCACCCGCAGGTCGTTGGTGCTGTAGCTCTTCTTGATATGATCCACCAGGGATGACTGACCCTATAAACACAGATACAGCCTGATCAAGGGAGGATCAAAGCAGTCTGGAGGTTAAAACTTACGAATGAAATTCATTGTAATTACAACAAAGTTATCATGACAAAAATTGCCACAATTAAATAGGAGGTTATTTTAAACTTATTCATCTGTGTAATTTTAAAATAAAACACTGAAAAATTAGATTATTGAAATTTTAAGGATGAAGAAATTGTCCCAAGTTGCTTTGATTGTTAAATTTTTTTGTGATATTTCATAGACCATTCCCTGTGTTAAAATTGATGAAAATCCTGCCATACTTAATGTGTAATTCTACATTAGATAAATATTCTAGTCTAATTTTAGTCTCACTTTCTCCAGTTCACATTAGTCTTACCTTGATCGCCGTGGTAACAACTACATTTGTGGCGTACGTTAGTCCCCGTGTACCCAGACTTAGTAGCGTGGTGTAGCCTTTCTTACTGTATTGGTCTATGTACTCATCAATCTCCTGAAACAAGCAGAAATGAGTTGAAATAGAACATATTTACAGTGCAAACATTGCTCATTAAATGAAATGAAAACTAAAACTTTGCAGCTACAGTTTGAGAAGAAAACTTCTGTTAGCTGTATAACAATGACTGCATGGAAGAAAATATATATATGTTAAAACATATTACAGCATAGGAGAATACCTTTATTGATACACAACAATAACTGCATAGATGATGTTTATAGTATATTATTGTATTATAATATACATTTATAATTATTTTTGTCGTACAAGAGTGAAGCTTTAAAAGTGTTAAATAACATTGTATAATAAATGACACAAATTTGATAGCATTTAACATGTTTATAAAGTTTACCTTTTCTCTTTTGGCAAAGTGGGGGTGAACAAACCTCTTATAGAGGTGACTAGATCCCTTTGTTACAGGGAGTAGCAACCATATCACAAACAGAATCTTGACTTCATAGTAAAATGGAAGCCTGTAAGAACAACACAAAAACACTGTCACATATATCACAGCTTCTCATTGAATACATCAATGTCTCTCATCACATCCATTACAATTTCTCATTGAATACATCAGTCAAGGGCTATGAAAAGGGATACCATTTTTAATCAATCAAGAAATAAATACTGGTACTGTATGTAAATAACGTAGTAATGTATCCAATATCATTGAGGCAATTCCTTATTTGTACAAAGATTTAGCTTCAGGTATACAGATTACAGTCATATGACCTATTTCAAGGACAAAATGGGCAATGAACTTTGATGTAACTACAACCTTGAACTCTCAGCCAGGATTTGGAAAAGTGAACAATGCAAGGTGTTGAGGAGTAGGATTTGAACAAAAGTGGGGCCAAGGAAGAAGAAAAGCTTAATTGTAGGAGATCACCATGTGTGTGTCTGTGTGTTGTGAGAATTGTACCATTTGCACAGACAAAACACACCTGTCATCTATACCTGTGTGAGAGTATAGAGTTATGGATCTATTGATTGAAGTACATCAGATATTTCATGATATGTAAAACTGATACATCAAACAGATCAGTTGTGTTGAAAAACAAGAAATAAAGATCTTAATGAGTCACTGGTGTACCGGTATTCAATTTCTCTCTTGCTGAAATACCTGAGTGCAGAAAAATAAGCAGATGTCTGAGATGAAGAAGTCACTCACCATGATAGGAGTACATCTGTGAAAGTTTCTATTGCACTGAACAAGGCAAATACAATCCAGTACATCATCCATTTCACCTGTAAAACACACACACAGGTACAGTGTAAACATAGAGTAAGTAAAACACATATACAGGTACAGTGTAAACATAGAGTACCTGTAAAACACACATACAGGTACAGTGTAAACATAGAGTAAGTAAAACACATATACAGATACAGTGTAAACATAGAGTAAGTAAAACACACACACAGGTACAGTGTAAACATAGAGTAAGTAAAACACATATACAGGTACAGTGTAAACATAGAGTACCTGTAAAACACACATACAGGTACAGTGTAAACATAGAGTAAGTAAAACACACATACAGGTACAGTGTAAACATAGAGTAAGTAAAACACACATACAGGTACAGTGTAAACATAGAGTAAGTAAAACACAGACACAGGTACAGTGTAAACATAGAGTAAGTAAAACACATATACAGGTACAGTGTAAACATAGAGTAAGTAAAACACAGACACAGGTACAGTGTAAACATAGAGTAAGTAAAACACACATACAGGTACAGTGTAAACATAGAGTAAGTAAAACACATATACAGATACAGTGTAAACATAGAGTAAGTAAAACACACATACAGGTACAGTGTAAACATAGAGTAAGTAAAACACACATACAGGTACAGTGTAAACATAGAGTAAGTAAAACACACATACAGGTACAGTGTAAACATAGAGTACCTGTAAAACACATATACAGGTACAGTGTAAACATAGAGTACCTGTAAAACACATATACAGGTACAGTGTAAACATAGAGTACCTGTAAAACACATATACAGGTACAGTGTAAACATAGAGTAAGTAAAACACACATACAGGTACAGTGTAAACATAGAGTAAGTAAAACACATATACAGGTACAGTGTAAACATAGAGTAAGTAAAACACAGACACAGGTACAGTGTAAACATAGAGTAAGTAAAACACACATACAGGTACAGTGTAAACATAGAGTAAGTAAAACACACATACAGGTACAGTGTAAACATAGAGTAAGTAAAACACACATACAGGTACAGTGTAAACATAGAGTAAGTAAAACACACATACAGGTACAGTGTAAACATAGAGTACCTGTAAAACACAGACACAGGTACAGTGTAAACATAGAGTACCTGTAAAACACAGACACAGGTACAGTGTAAACACAGAGTACCTGTAAAACACAGATACAGGTACAGTGTAAACATAGAGTAAGTAAAACACACATACAGGTACAGTGTAAACATAGAGTACCTGTAAAACACAGACACAGGTACAGTGTAAACATAGAGTACCTGTAAAACACAGACACAGGTACAGTGTAAACATAGAATACCTGTAAAACACAGACACAGGTACAGTGTAAACATAGAGTACCTGTAAAACACAGACACAGGTACAGTGTAAACATAGAGTACCTGTAAAACACAGACACAGTACAGTGTAAACATAGAGTACCATAGAGTACCTGTAAAATACAGACACAGTTACAGTATAAACATAGAGTACCTGTAAAACACAGACACAGTTACAGTGTAAACATAGAGTACCTGTAAAACACAGACACAGGTACAGTGTAAACATAGAGTACCATAGAGTACCTGTAAAATACAGACACAGTTACAGTATAAACATAGAGTACCTGTAAAACACAGACACAGTTACAGTGTAAACATAGAGTACCTGTAAAACACAGACTCAGTTACAGTGTAAACATAGAGTAAGTAAAACACAGACACAGGCACAGTGTAAACATAGAGTACCTGTAAAACACAGACACAGGTACAATGTTAACATAAAGTACCTATAAAACACAGACACAGTTACAGTGTAAACATAGAGTACCTGTAAAATACAGACACAGGTACAGTGTAAACATAGAGTACCAGGTCAACCAACATACTAATACAGTATATTTACATTTTCCAGTGTCTCTGTTTGTGATAACACTATGAATCGATTTTGTACTATACAGCCCAATAAATTCAAAAGACCTATTGTTGGGGGCACAAGCCGGTTTGCATAATTAATATTATAATATTTAATCATACAACTGCTAAAAATCATATAAATATAAGTAATAAGGAATCATTCTATGAATATTATGAAAGTATCACCTCATAATACTCAAAGAATGATTCCTTATTCCTTAAATATCAATATATACTCATATACTGAGTATACTAATATATGTATATACTAATACAGTATATCAATACATACTCATACACTGAGTATACTAATATACAAATACAGTACATGAGTAGACCAACTATACAAATAAGCACTGGGGGTATACCAATACAGTGTGTTATTATTAAATTAATGAGTAAATGTTCTTTTAGTATACAATCTTTAAATACAGTATGTACAACATAATATATTCTATATAACTTTGAAGATGTCAAGATAAATTTGATCAACTCTAATGGATTATACAATAACACAACATGCTGGCTCACACTTTGTTTTTGCAGGCTGTTGTATCTGGAGACTTTTCTAGGGGTTTTAAGGCATGTAAACAGATGTCAGAAATCAATGAGTTTGTATTAAAATACTTACGTATTCCTTGACATTCTTTGTGCGGATGGCCTTGAAGGAAGCATAGGCTGGATACAGCAAGCCAAAGACCAGTCTACAAAATACGTACAGTACAGGGCTCAGATAAGTTATCAAACGCTCGCTTGCACTGTCATAGTGCATTCTGTAGGAGAGCCTGCTGCTCTAGAGAGGGCATTGTGAATAAAGTAAGAAATGGAGTGTGTAAGTGGTACTGCATTGATGATAAGTTCCTTGATCAAAATATTGATAAAATCTACATCACTACTCCAAGTGTCTGAACACATAAAATCAATCTGTAATATCAACATCTTGAATATGCGGGCTCTATAGTTATCTCTGACTGAAACACAACGCTGTACACAATTCATGACTCTTAAAATGTCTTCCTCCTTCATCTAGATTCAAGGCCCCCACATTTAGCATTAAGTGTGAGAACAATATAAGCTCAGCTGGCAGATAAAGAATCTAAATCCCCACATTGATAGAGATCTACTTCTTATAATTACTGTGTACAGAAACAATTTTGCCCGTTTCTCCTGAATTTGCATTATGCTAATTCAAAATACAGGGCTAATTTAGAAGGTACATTATGTTTCATGTTTGGGTGATATTGACAGGCAAAATGTTTTAGAAGTGTTCAATGGCAAAAAAAAAAACCCTCCCAACACCCTGACCAACTGTAGTGCACCTACAACTCCCACACAGGTGACACACAGGTGTTCTCTGCTGTCTGGAGGTGCACTGCACACATTACACAGATAACAATCCCTCACACACCACAGGGCTGCTTTGTTTTCATCCTGAGTCTTGTGAAGAGATACAGACACAGACATTTTAACATAAGGAGCAAAATACAATTGTATTGTATTGTTATACTTGTATTGGGTTAAATGCTTGTAAGTGTTTATAAGTACACATGTAGCACATGAAAATTCTTAATCTTGTGGGCAAATTTATAAATGATAACATGCTATAGTACTCCTTTTAAGTGAAATATTGTTGGAATTAACATTGTCATTTGTTATAATTGTTATACTTTAATAATTTTTATACTATTCATTGGCATGTCTTTCTCTTGTAATTATAATAATATGTCATGTACTTGTCTGTTCTGGACTCTGAATTAGAAATAAGTGATTTGTTCTGTAGTACATTTGTACATGTACCACAGTATATCACACCTATACCTGAATATGCCGTCTCAAAGGATCGAGTACAGCTTGAGTACAGATCTTTTTTTCTTCATTGTGTGTAGAAGGCCAAATGATGTTTATATGGAAAATGCAGATGTCATACATCAATCCTTGGGGCTTGGTATCAATATTGTGCATACATTATTTAGCATTGATGAGGAAAAAAATCAATGTTTTTTCATATATATATATTTCAGAATAATTACCATGATATTAATATTTGTTATGAGTAACTGTGAGTGAAGAAGTCTTATATCCATGTGATTTGTTAAGTCTAATGCACAATAGTACTGTCTGTATCAATCATGGCTGTGCTATCTAGGAGTGGATTCTGACAGTAGTCGAGTATGACAGATACCTGCCTGGGAGACAAGGAATACACACATACACGTACAACACACACACACGTACAACAGCATGAGGCAGGTAGACGGCCTGAAGATAAGATGATTTACTGTACTCAGACCGTACTCAGACGATGATACACTCACATCACATACTGCCTAGTAATAGGATATCTCACGCCAAAAGTAACAAACAAACCACAGCAACATCTCCAAATCTTTCTGACCACGTAAAGAGCAACTAATTACTCTTTCAGAAAGAAAAATGCATCAAAATATATTCAAATTTTGCTTGGGTGATACTTGAATGACTAAATGGAATGTTCGATACTTTCATTCATAAAAACATCAGCTGCCTAATTGTAGATACTTAAATCTGAGAGCATCGGTTTTTCTTCAAAATATAATACCACAAAGCTGTAGCAAGTATCATCAATAAGTTAAGGAACTCTTTTGTAAGTACAAGTATTACTATAGTCCTGAGTAGATGAGTAGATGATCGTACTACTAAGCTCACCTAGACTGACTTACATCTGTCTGTGATATTGACTAATATAATCACTAATATGTATCTATGCTCATCACTAACTAACGGTCTGTCTGTGATATCTGGTTGAACATGTATCTGTATGTAAACGAGGTTGATTTAATCACTAACAGATCCTTTGCTGGTCACTCACACATACTTACTGAGCCCTCCAATACTATCTGTGGTCACTGATAATTCTAATCCTTGCCTATCTCTGATTACCAATTCACCCAGAGAACTCACTCTGGACAACTACTCCACACTGGATAATGCCCTAATCTTTGGAACATCTGAGTCAGACATAGATTCCTCTTCCCAGTTATGAATCTTTGGTTACTTAAACAATTAGCAGGGTCACTAATGAATATTTCCTTAGGATATCAACACTAGAAACAAAAGATTGACCCTGGGGCTCACAATGACTAAACCTTAAGGACTTGTTAAGATCTCTTCCATATATATATATGTAAAACAATCTAGTAAGTCAACCATTACATACCAAAATCTCAGTCTGACCCCATTAAACTCTAACCCTGGTCTGTTGAGAGAACCTTGTTCTTGTTACTTAGCGACCTCACCCCTGTCAGTGAAACAATCTGAATCCTGTGTGTCACACAGAGATTTCATCTTGACCTCTTGCTCACTAAACACTTTAAAGCACCTGTTTTAAGTGACTAAGGTAAAATTTAACTCACTTGAGTTACATTTCGTGCAGTAGCTCACTCCAATTCTACTGCCTAAGAGGTAATATAGTGAACATTGTGAATGTTTCTAGCTATACAACAAAAGTTTAAGTTAACAATACCTCCCATAATACATAGGTAACATTTTAAATTCCTGTACTGTCTACTGTTATTCTGGATCCAATCAAGTAGAAAGAACCATCATTTTTTTCTTATCAGAGTTATCTCATTGAATGTATTTGGTTTCTAATGTTGTGACCAAACCCAGTTCTAAAACAAAACACAAAGTGATGAAGGTGTATACTCGATCAGCTGATAAAGCTATTCTCCCAGCTAGCTCTCAGTTGGCCGATACACATCGTGCAAAAACTCAACATGAAGGTGATATTTGAAAATTAAATGCATTTCCTATTCGACAATTAATCATAAAATGAATTTAATATATGAAAATAGGAAACCAAACTGTGGAAATACTTTCCTTGTTCTACAAAGGTTAAGTAGATTATTGAGTGCACCACAGAGAGTGATCAAACACACCATGCTACTAAAGATACTTCCAGCAATGAGCCTCACATGCTTGAAAGTAGCTGATGTTATTAAAATGTCTCAACAAAACTGTAACTAATTTCAAACAGTCCTGATGTAAATTCATAATCAATTTTTTGTAAAGGCTTATTTTAAATTTAAGTGATTGGCACTTGAGCCATGACCATGAATCAGATCTCGTTTAAAATTCAATTTTTAAACGAATCACAAACATTAACCGATTTAGAAGAGTATGATACTTACATAACAATCCTTGACAAAAGGACTGATATCATAATTGAGATCACAGAAGACTTCAAACACAACACAATTTCATCACTGGGTAACTTTGTAAGTTACCATTTATGAACACGTTCTGCAGTGCCACCTGTGGGAAATGTTTGTCATAAAGGGGAGGTAAAAACCAAAACAAACTAGGGCCTAAATAATATATTACTTAGTAAATGGATTTGAATATTATTTTTAAGTAATCGTATTTCAGAGTTAACACTATCAATTGTAGCAGAGGCCTATAGTTTTTATTGCAGTGTAAATACAATCACAGCTGATTGAAATATTTTTATATAACCTTAGGTCATGATTTTTATTTCTTAATAAGATTGAGATTTATTTTCAAAAAATCCTTTTTCACAATACTGTAAAAAAATAATTAAAAGGAAAAGTGTGTACGCATAACGTTTGTTTTAGTTTCGATTGGACTATTTTCTGTATCGTATGTTTTTTTTCTTAATTTGACCTTTTGACCTAAATGTCAAACTTGTGTTTGGTATTCATCCGCCTTGTACAGAGATAGGAGAAATTCCTACGATTTGTGTCTCTTTAGTTTTTGCAGATTCGAAAGGGATTAATATGTGAATATGTGTGTAAACTGAAAGTATGGCTTTCAAGTGCAGGGAGGAAATAGTTGGAAAGAGATTTTTATCCGTTAAAAGTCAAGCAAAGTTAAAACTTGCCAAGATTAGCGAGTGGGAATGGCGGTCAGGCGTTGTGCGAGCAGTGTCCTCGAGAGACAGCAGTCGCTCTGATTTGTCGGTGAGTTTTCCTGTCTGTTCATACCCTAACTGTACACATGCTTCTTTGTAGGACTCTACAGACTCTCATCTAACGACCCATTGCCCATAATTAAAACATATTTGATCGAAACAAGTGCGTGGAGCTGGGTTTTTGTGTAGGGACGTGATAGTGTGTGCGTGTTTACTTGTGAGGGGTCGTTCATGTGTAATCAAGTTTTAAGCCCCATTATGGTGCGAATTTTGTGTATGATTTCTAGCAAGGGACTGATATATTTCATTTCTTGAGTTTATTGTAAATGAGTTTTCCTACAAGTAAAATATTGTTCTCATACACACGACAGAACATTTTTCCCGTGCATTATTTATAACACGGGGGTCGTCTCAAAACCCATTTATTATTATTCTATAGCCTGAAGGTTTAATGTAACACGGTACGTAACATTATGAAATCTTCCTTTGTTGGTTTAAATACTAGTCATTACTTTCAGTTGAGATGCTTGTAATCCCAACCAAGAGGCTCAGTGTTATGTAACATGATGTAATGCTCACAAACATATGGATCACTGTGCTCCTGTAAATTGAATTGTATTTTTTTTTTTAAATTCTCAACATTTAAACACGATCTGTAAACTATAGAATTTATCCTTTGAAATACCATGCAATTTCCCCCTTCTTTAAAAACACTATGGGCTATGATTTTTAATTTGTGTGCGTTAGAACTTTTTCAGTGTCTTTGGTCTTGTAACATGTTGGTGAATATTTCTGTTTACTTACCTTTGTGTTAATGAATAGGTGAGATTTAAGTTCAGGGTGTGACAAAAACTTACATTACTACACACCTTGGCCCCAACTACTGTTCCGTTAAAATTCAGCCACCACCTAACACCATGTCATTTCTTGTATGAGATATATATATTTACTGAACATTGAATGAACTCCTCTCCAAAATATACAACAATTGGTGATACCTAGAACAAAAAAAAAGAAACTATAATAATAGGGGGTCGTGATGGTGATTGAATGCTTCATACAGTGAAGGTAATCAATTTATAACTTATTGAAATATTTCATTAAATTGCTAAATAATTCAATAGGTTAGCACAACAAGATATAAATGTTAGTACAACTAGATAAATGTGTTTGTACAAATAATAAACAAAATGTCTCCGTACTTTTAAACTATAACAAGTTAAAAAATTTATTAAAGAAGTATTTTATTCAAAATATACATACAAGTATATATAAATGAATATGGATTGAACAGCAGGCAGAAATAGCCTATTTTTTAGAAGAAAATTTCAAACTAATTGTTTTTTTATAAGTTTTGACATTTATACAATGACAGTGTTTTGATGCATTAAATACAGTTAACAGAAAAAACTCCTAAATAACTACATGGCTGGTCTTTTATCCTTGTTACTCTGATTTCTTTTGCTTCTTTACCACAAATGTCCTCTTGCATATATATCAATTTAAATTTAGAAGAATAGATATTTTTCAAAGAAGGATGGATTGAATTTTAAAGTGATTACTTAGAGAAACCGTTGGATGCACACGCTACATGCTTTATCTTCCTAATGTAAAGTTTCTATAGTCTAAATCAACATGATTGACTATCACACTTTTAAATAAAAATGAATCATTATTGAGGCTGAATTGATGTCAAGGACTTCAGATAATTTAAACGAGTTTATGCTGGTATAAAACAGACAACTGGAAAGTCTGCAAGATAACCAGTCGGAGTGCCTTGTGTATTGTTCTCTTTGTTCACAAAGGGATGAATTTCTTCTTGTTGATTGCAATCCACTATAAAAATTTTCATTTCCACAACATGGATGTGTCTCTGAAAAAAATATTTATCAATTCAATATTTACACAGACACCTTACTCTTAGAAGGCCTATTTAGTGTAGGTTTGTATGAAGGCCTATTTAGTGTAGGTTTTAAAGAAAGCTTATTAAGTGTAGGTTGAATGAAAGCCTATTTGGTGAGATTTGTATGTAGGCTTATTTTGTGTAAGTTGGTATGTAGGTCTATTTAGTATAGATTTGTATTTAGGCCTGTTTAGTGTAAGTTTGTATGTAGGTCTTTTTAGTGTAAATTTGTCTACTTTTGGTTTGTTTAGTGTAGATTTGTATGTTGGCTTACTAAAAAGACATATTTAGTGTAATTTGTATGTAGGCCTATTTAGTGTAGGTTTGTATGAAGGCCTACTAAAAAGGCCTTATTTATTGTAGGTTTGTATGTAGGCCTATTTAGTGTAGGTTTGTATGTAGGCCTATGTAGTGTAGGTTTATATGTAGGCCTATTTATTGTAGGTTTGTATGTAATGATGTTTCCTGTTTCAGGCTATTTACACTGTAACTTCTCTATTTGTCGTATGACGGTTGAGCAGTCTCGGTT
Organism: Magallana nippona; assembly: GCA_033439105.1. Taxonomy (NCBI): domain Eukaryota; kingdom Metazoa; phylum Mollusca; class Bivalvia; order Ostreida; family Ostreidae; genus Magallana; species Magallana nippona. The sequence continues at coordinate 40,847,315 of CM065920.1, forward strand.
GGTTTTCAGTATTGCATTTCTGCCTCTGTGTTATTTCATTCTCATTGACCTATTTACAGAATAGGTATGCTTTGTAAACTAGGGCTCGGAGGATACTTAATATTTTCAGTATCAATGCATATATATTTGTGTCATGATGCTACACATTTGATATATTTTATTTTGATTTTAAAAAATTTCAATGAAATAAAAACAATGTTGGTTTTTTTTTCTGTTATAAAAACATTTTTTAATGTTAGCTATATATTTATCTGAATTTATTTAACAAAACTGTTGATAATATCCTTAGGTATTTATCCTTAACCTTGATATCAAATAAAATCAAGATTAAGAAATTATTTTTAGATATGACATTTATATACAATCAAACACTTGGCTCTACACAGTAATATCATGATTATATACAGTCAAAATGTGTTGTGTGTGGAATTCAATAGTCATTTTACAATAGCAACAGGCCAGTGTTATTTTGCCCATTACTCTCTATTTGAGTACCTTACAGACATGGGTAATGATTTAAGTATATTGTTTTTTTAGCTTGTCTTGAAAGAAATAATTTTTCACTGCTATTGACATGTTTACCATTATGAATCTACTGTAGTCTCAGGCATCTTGGTTATTATTGGCTGATATTTTACATGTAAATAATATTTAAAGTGTGTGTGTGTGTGTGTGTGTGTGTGTGTGTGTGTGTGTATATATATATATATATATATATATATATGATAAAAAAAGTAGGAATTTTGTTTTTCAGACAGATAATTATTTACTCACACATCATATGTATCATTTTTAATAGATCTACTAGATGGAACAATTTCATCAATGTTTTTGTATATATCATCCAACCCTATTATAAACTTTTTTTTTAAAACACACCCTAGATAGAAATTTAGTGCTCATCAATACATATGTAATTTTGGGCCTTTAAGAATGGCATCTTGGAAAAGGAATAATTTAACATTGCTAATAAATGCAAGTTTTACTGAATTTGAAAGATTTTGAAAATGAATACTTTCTCTCTGTTTTTTATAAAAGGGAAGACTAAAACAGGTAGTAGTAAGAAACACCGTGAAAAATGTGTCCAACAATTTATTATTATATTGTTCAAAATTCATAGTGCACCACCACAGCATAATTTAATACAATATCAAAAAAAGTGATGTCCATTGTGATAGAACATTAATGAATGTTGAGAGCTTATTAAAGAAACCCCGACATTTTCATGTGTGCAAATCAATAGAATAGGAAGACAGAATCACGGGATTGATGTAAGTTCACTGATATTATATTTGCTATATTCAACAAATTCATATCTCTCTAGTGAAATTATCAAGTTTTATTGAATAGATAATTTTGGACTTGCACATATTGATGTTTTATTTATTATAAAAATACTGAAAGTTTTATGTTTAGAAAATCATGAATTGAATTCTGATTAACTCTTCACTTTATGAAGATGGTGGAAGTAAATTCTGGATGATATTGTCTGTAAATAGCGAGATAAATGTACTTGTATTACACCCGGATCTAGAAAACTCGCTGTTTTGGGGAATTCATTACACAGTATTTGTTTACAACAAAAGCTGATAAACCTGTTTGCTGGGTTTGCCAAAAAAAAATTATTGTTGTAAATAAATGATATTCAGCCTTTTTTTTCTCATTATTTGTTTTACATTTGTTGAGATTCAACAAAACAGTTCTAAGCATTGGAATTTGATATATCTACAAGTTGGGTAGAAATGTTGTTCATTGATTAAAGACGTGAAGGCCAAGTCTTGAAAGGGACGAATAATCGTGAATGAAAGTTCTGTGATGCGCTGTATCAAACCTAGATCAAGTTTATAATCATATTATAACTTGTGTCTCTAAATCAGCCATGAGAGACACTGTCGCCTGTCCTAATATATAATTATAATATATACCAGAAGCTCTCTATACAGGGTAGAGACTATAACATCATTACCTTCAGGGTTATATTAAATAACCAGAAGCTCTATAGTATATTAGTACATAGTGTGTGATGAATAATCAAACGATTGCATACGGTGGACAAGCTTGGGTCGCTATGAAATGATATACAGTGTAGGATCCCTCGCAATCATTCCCCCATTGTTCATGACTGGTGACCTTTGACCTGTATTAGGGGTTCTTTGTGGAGCGGGGAGTTATTGACTTCCCCCGATGTTCTTGACTGTAAGGTTACTACCAGCCATTGATTCCCCCCCTCCCGTCCATTGTTAAGTTGAACTCAGTCACACATCAATATTCTGCACACTCCTCAACTGTGACTTGTTATCCATGGTTAGTTATGTCCTGTATGATCAGACAAATTATTCTCACATTGTATTGAAGGGACTCTGCCTTTGAATTGACAGATATTCCATCATCTCAAGTCCCATTATGAGACTTTAGCTCCTTGGTGTGTAAAGTAATGCACATTTTGATTTTGGATGTGCATCTTCCACACTATTACACCTTCACTAAATTGAGTGTTATCTTAATTGAAATCAGGGATGAGAATATTAAGCTGATTTCTTTAGTTCACTGGTTGGATGATTCTGTGTATTTCTGTAGGTTTTCGGGGCATTCTGTAAGGTTACAAACATAACCACGGGACAGAATGGGATTGGGGCGTGTTATTGATTTGGAGCTGTAGGTTGGATTCAACAGATGTCCAATACACAATCAATACAAATCACTCCCTTCACATGAAAGCCCATCCATTTAAAAACACAATATATGGGTCTTGTTGTGTGTATTGATCTTGTATCACCTCATGGTGAGGCCCGAAGCAGTGAGAGCAGAGGCATTCACCCTGCTAGCTCTCTATAAGAACAGCCACATGTAACAAAGGCAACTGCAGGTGATGGAGCCTCTATAATAACAACTACTACAAACAATTGTACAGTATAGGCATGGCTGATATTGTAGGACCTGTAGATTTGTAATTTTGAGTCTTCAATGATATTGCCCTTTGAACTTGGGGGTGTATAACTATGTACATGTATACGGAGCCATACATGTGTACCAAGGCTGGCTACTTAGACTTGTAAAGTTGTAGTTCATCAGGTCATGTGACAGACTTGAAGTACTCAGAAACTTATCTCCGGTCAGCTATATGATAACTAAAACAAGCATTCCCCTGTTGTTCAGATGATGCAGCTACTTAGGGACAATCTCAAAAGTGGTTTTGTTTGTATATGTATATGTGTGGCATTGTTACAAGAAATCTGATAATTTCATAAGAAGACTTTAAATGGAATATTTTGTACATCAGTACATTGGATAAGGGTCAATGGTTGTTTTCATAGCCTGACTTAAGTATGGGGAATGTTTAAAAGTAAGATTAGTTACTGGAGTATTGATTGAATGTCAGCTGCTGAACTGTATCAAATGGACCTCTAAAATCAGCATCATGATTTTACTTGAATGTAGGTTTATTCAGTTGAAATTATGCATGATGTTTAAATTTAGTCCAAAGGGTCTCAATTTAAGAATAGGACATTATAAAAGTTAACAATTTTCCCACAATTTCAGCATTTTTGCCAACAATTCCTTATTTTCAAGCAGTTTTACAGGCTTGAATAAATGTCATGGTATATATTTATATCAAAGATGTATCCAAGACTTCAATTGCTGACAGAAAAAAATGCTTATCAAATATGCACTTAATGTATCGTAAATAAAAAAAACTTCCAAGAAAATGAACATTTTCCTCCCATTCTGATCAAATATCAAAAAGTAATAATTTCTGACATATCAGTTACTACCAATGAGTGCAAATTAATGAAGCAGATAGATTACAAAGAATGTAGAAATCTTAGTTTATCATAGTGTACCATATGATATTTTTGTACATAGACTAGATGTGGGACTTTGCATGGTCAATTACGGGATTGAATGAATTAAATATGATAAGTTGATAGTTTTTAACACCTCACAAAGGCCGGGAATATCACACTAAAACATCATCCTATCCTATCCCAAAACCAAGACGTGTATGTCATGATGTTGTTTTGTCATCTATCTAGTGTTAACTTCCTTCTGTCCATTCATCACAGTTATTTGGCTCAATTTAAAAAAAAAAAATTATCTAACTTCATATCAAGATCATTTTGAAAATTTTAGACATTTCTCATTATGTGTAATTTTTTGTAAATCATTAATATATTCTTTAAATTATGCTTGCCCCTAGAGGACCCTCGGTTGGTGAATGAAGTTAAATATAATATTTGTTAGAGCAGTTTAAATGTCTTCTTAAGGTCTTGCTATGACTCGGATTTAACTTTTCCCAACTATGTAGTAGTTACCCCATATAATATTGTTGGTTATGTGCAGATACCCGATGGGCGTGGTCATAATGACACGAGGGAGCGTAGCTCCCGAGTGTCATTATGGCCACGTCCATCGGGTATCTGCACATAATCAACAATATTATATGGGGTAAGTTACTTGTACCATAGTTTACAATTATTACAGTTTTCGAGCGTGCACTTGCCTCTAATCAATACGGCGCCAATGTGTTGGTCTTGTGTACTATATGTACATTGTACTTTGTGAATTTCTAAAATGATTTTCTATCGGCGACAAACATTAATTATCTGTAATTGTTTAAAAATTCATAGCTTAGGAATAAATTGACTGTTCAATGTCATATTTTTATTTTATATTTATTCATTTTCCGACATCTAGTATCGATACTTGCTTCAAATAATTAAACTTATTAAAACAATTTTGATTTTACGAACCCTAAGTTGTGCAATGCTCCTGTTGAAATTAGATTAAATTGATGATGATATAATTACTCTTTTTGAAATACTATTTGATACTCTGTATCAATAATATACATGTATGATTTTAAAAATGGCTGAATAAACATACACATATATATACTTTAAAAAATCAATCAATAAGCAAAAAAAAAAAAAAATTTTGAGAAATGTATGTCGCAAAACCGTGAATGATAAATGTCAAATCCGATTGGCCGCCGCTAATCACTCTGTCCAGAAAACAAGTTTACTATTCAAGCACGTTCCTATCACGTGATTGACTTTCTATAAAACCTTTCTACAGGATATCCTTATTTCATCTTACACGCGTTACTTGTTCGCACACATGGAGAATATTAAAATAGAGTCATTCTGACAGAGTCATTGCCGATACAGTTTTGTCTCAAGCTACAATTGAGATTTATTCGACGAACTTAGTTTGAATCAGTTATCCGTGTTGAGTTATTAGCAATTTTGATCTGGAGGAATCTTTTACTGTGAACAGTATCACGGGCGTGTTAAAACACAACTTTGTTGACGTTGTTTTTACCTGAGATAGTGGGCGGAGTTTTAAAAAAAAGTGTGGGGTATGTACAGATAACCCACACTTTTAACAATAGAAAACACGCCAAGCTATGGTACAAGTTTTAATAACCTTAGTTTAAAAGAAACTGCTGTAGATGGGTTTTTTTGTTTGTTCTATGAAGATATATATCCAGTCAAGGAGGCTTGGTGGTCAACAACAAATTACTCATCAGGTCTACCTCAAAAGTTTTACAGATGATTTCTTTAGCCATAAACTATAATTATTTATAATAAAAAAAGTTCAAATATTTTATCTTGATACAGAGCTCTTTTTTTCAAGGAGATTGATATAGTTGAAGAATTGCCACAACCCTCCAATCCTCTTAATCACATGATTTAACCTCATAAGTCCTTTGTCTTCGATCTCCTTTGTCTTTAAATTACTGGGTTTTTTTTTTTTTTAGCCTTTGATATTCAGAAGATAACTAAACCAACTCATCTTTATTGCTTAAGTTCATTGTGACAGTACTCTCGTTGTTCTATCAAAATATATCACAAAGGTGTAATATAGATCATATATTTACAAGTTCTCCCATTTCTGGCAACAGTTTTCCTAGGTTACTGATGCACATTTTATTAAAATATCTTGCCTTCATAGCATTAAGTGACAAATTGTTTTTGAATAGAGTTGTTTTTAAAATTTTTCCTTTAGTCAGGTGCTGTTTATGGTTTTAAAAATTGCCAATATATTTGTCATTTGAAGACTCCCCAACGGTGATGATTGAAAATAACACCTCTTCAAATATTTATATTAAGTTACATTTTAATTGTCAGCAATGTTAGTGTTGAACCGCTACCTGGATCAATATGCATTGTTTAAAGATGAACCTTTCCCTGTCAAGTGCCCCATTGACTTGTAAACATTCCACCATTAACTTAGGGGACAATCTCAAGAGTCAATATTTGAGTTGTGTTGACGTTCAAACTTCTCAGTGGTTTGAGATTTAAAGTCAAAAGAGGAAGATTACAGGCATTGCCAGAAATATATAATGCTTAACTTAATGTGTAATTTTGTTCTCTGGCTGATTCTTTAAGAAATTTATTTTCATTTTAATGTTCAATAGTTGAAAAAAAAACTTTAATGTCGACAGAGACAGTTCAGTTTTGAACATTATTTGGAGATACCGGTAATAATTTTATTGAATTTCTCTTGAAATTTAAAAAATAAGTTATGATGGCTATATTCACAATAAGCTGCATAGAAAGTTTTTCTGGTGATAAAAATAGAATTTGGTATATGACCTGAAATTATATTTAAAAGCTATGAATGGTATTGTGGTTAAGTTGTACAGTTGTATGTTTGAAACAACTGCCTTGCTTACTGAAAGTATCTGCTAGAACATGCTTGATGATGTTATTAATCAAAGTTTTGACTTTTGAGCTGACAAATACAGTTTCATCTTACAGTTTAGAGATTGACAATGTAACAATTTTAAAAAGTCTGATGAGAAATGTAAAATTCCGGGAAATGTGTCTGCTTGTTTTTTCCAGTTCAATCAATCATGTCTTTTCATGTCTTTTTTGTACATATACGTTGCAATATTAATTTTTGATGCTGTTGAGTTATCTGATAATTGATGCATATATATTTCTGAGGTATCTTGTAAATAAATGTACCCACATCATGCATAATTTACAGCAGCACATGTTGCGGGTTTTTTTCAACTTCTAAGTTTTACAAGAGGTACTGTAACAATGCATTCCAGGAAACCATTGCTTTTCTTCAATTGTGTAGTATATCCCTTATTTAAAAAACAAAGTTTCTGAGCCATGCACCTTGATCTTAATACTCAGAATTCCATTTCATGCACTGATCTTGTTAATACCGTTCAGTACTTATTTTAATTTAAACCATGTAATGACTTGGATTAACTTGAATTTCTGTACTTAAGATTTTACATAAGACAAAAGGACAACCTCTGTTCATTGTGTGCTGCATCATTAGTTATTTGAAATAATTTATTGTTAAAAGTTTTACAAATATGTTTTTATGTCTGTCATCCTTAATTAAAGAAATTAACGAAGCAGCGATGATTATTTTTATTTCATAATGAGAAGTATGAACCCATTTTAGTTAAATTGAGTTAATCAAAAAGAGATATTTGTTAGCTGCAGTTTTCATGTCAGAAATTATTTTTATTGCACAATTTTGATTTATTTCTTCAAGGACATAAAAAATATATAGAATTTAAATTTGTAGAGTTTTTTGTGGGGAAAATTATTTAAATTATACACAAATGCTCAGGAAACCAGTTGATATTCCAAATGACAGAAATCTTTCTTCAGATAAAAGTCAATACCAGTACATTGTATTAGTTTATTAGTTTTGTTTATTATAAAGGCAGAATAATTAACATATTAACATGTTTTTACAGGATAACAAAATTCTTAGAATTATAGCTTACGTCAATCATTGCTTTAAAAAAAAAAAACGTAATTTTTAATAGATGAATTTATCATTTAAAGACCCTTCTAAATTCTGCTACCCCATTTCATTATCATTATTTGGGTTTTCATACAGTTAACACTACCACCTTACCTGAATTACCTGAAAACTGAGCACCTCATCATTACCCAAGGTCTCCCACTTAATCATACTACTAGGAAAAAAATAGCTTCCCATCACAACACCTATCTGGCTCTGCCACCACTACAAGATTAGACAATATGACCTTGAATTTTGTTTGAGTTAAATGTTGTGAAGGTCAAGTCAGTATCTGTACACATTTTAGTCTTTGACTGAGTAGGTGGACTCGGTAGATTCATTACTCAAGGTTTAAAGGTCACAGGTCACATCCTATAAAATAATCTTACTTTTATCTTTAAGTTCAAGGTTGATTGCAAGGGAAAAGTAGGTTCTGTCTGAAGCTTGGCTATATGGAGTAATGAGTAATAAACTTGCTAGACTAATTGTGGATCAGTTCTAAATATAGCTACAGAGACCACTGATACAACAAAGAGGTACAGACTGTTGTAAACAGTCTAATATGTATGCATGTTGATAATGTAAAAGAAATTGTAAATATCTAACAGAAAAACAGGATTATGATGTTTCTTCTCTAATTATAGTATTCTGTCTTTTACTTTTGCTAAATTTTGTATCGATTACAAAAATAGGTTAATGTTGTAAAGATTACATAGAGGGTGTCAGTGTTGTAATAAAAAAAACCCACACTAATGATGTAATGTTGTAATAATTGATAAAAACCAAGGAAAGAGTGTTGTAGTCATTGCTTAAGAGGCTAAATATTGTAACGATTTCATAGAGAACAGAATGCTGTAATCATTACACCAAGGACACAGTGTTGCAATCATTGCTTAAGAAGATAAATATTGTAAAGGTTTCATAGAGAACAGAATGTTCTATTGATTACTCAGGGAACAGAACTTTGTAATCATTACATAGGAGCCTAAATGTTAAAATGATTACAGAGGACGAAATATTAAAATAATAACATGTAAGGCTAAATGTTATAAGTTTATACATAGTGGTGAATTTTGTAATGATTACACAGAAGGCAATATGCAGAGATTTGAAATGGCTTTCACAGGGGGATCAATGTTGCTGTAATTACACAGAGGGCTAAATGTTGCCATAGTTACACAAAGAGCTAAATGTTGCTATTGATACACAGAGGGCTAAATGTTGCTATGATCATTCAGAGGGCTAAATGTTGCTAAAGTTACACAGAGGGCTAAATGTTGCTATAGATACACAGAGGACTAAATGATGTTAAAGTTACTCAGAGGGCTAAATGTTGCTAAAGTTACACTGAGGGGTAAATGTTGCTATAGATACACAGAGGGCTAAATGTTGCTAAAGTTACACAGAGGGCTGAAGGGCTAAATGTTGCTAAAGTTACACAGAGGGGTAAATGTTGCTGTGATCACACAGTGGGCTAAATATCGCTAAATTTACACAGAGGGCTAAATGTTGCTAAAGTTACTCAGAGGGCTAAATGTTGCTAAAGTTTTACAGAGGGCTAAATGTTGCTAAAGTTACTCAGAGGGCTAAATGTTACGTAAGTTACGCAGAGGGCTAAATGTTGCTATTATTACAATGAGGGCTGAATGTTGCTGTAGTTACTAAGAGATCTAAATGTTGCTATGATCAACCGAGGGCTAAATGTTGCTATGATGACCAGGAGGACAGAACGTTGCTTTAGTTACACAGGCTAAATTTTCCTATGGACACACAGAGGGCTAAATGTTGCTATATTTTCACAGAGTGATAAATTTGCTGAAGTGACACAAAGAGCTAAATGTTGCTATGATAACAATAAGGGATAAATGTTTCTTTAGTTACACAGAGGGTTAAATGTTGTTATAGTTCCACAGAGGGCTAAATGTTACTATAGAGACATTGAGGGTTAAATGTTGCTATGATCGCACAGAGGGATTAATGTTGCTATAGTTACAAAAAGGGCTAAATAGTGTGCTGGTTAAACAGGGGACAGAATGTTGCTATGATTACACAGGACAGAATATTGCTATGATTACACAGGACAGAATGTTGCTATAATTACACAGAGGACATAATGTTGCTATGCTTACACAAAGGACAAAATGTTGCTATGATTACACAGAGGACATAATGTTGCTCTGATTACACAGAGGACATAATGTTGCTATGATTACACAGAGGACAGAATGTTGCTATGATTACACAGAAGACAGAATGTTGCTATGATTACACAGAAGACAGAATGTTGCTATGATTACACAGAAAACAGAATGTTGTTATGATTACACAGAGGACAGAATGTTGCTCTGATTACATTAATGGCTAAATGTTTTGTTGAATACATAGAGAGCTTATTGTTATGATTACATAGAGGATTGTATTGTAATAATTATACTGGGAGCTGAAAGTTGGAATGATTTCGGGGGACAAAATGTTGCTATGATTACACTGAAGTCTAAATGTTGTAATGTTTACAATTAGAGCACATAATATAATTGATATGATAACACAAACTTTGTGTGTAACTGTGATATTTTTTTTACACTCGTCCTTATGTGATGGCAACAATCCAGTTTTCCGCTCCAATGACTGTGTGTACTATAAGTTTATCTACATGGTTCATGGTAGCTTTTTTTTTTTTTAATATGAAATGAATGAAAATGATATCTAAAGCCGTACTGATAATAGTATGATTTGGTGATTCAATGTCTCGTAAGATTTATATGAAAAGAAATAAACCAAATCATATCAGTATAAAATCATTTCTTGCACCATGAGGCGAGTTATCATACATAGATATTCAAAAATGTTATGGCATGAAATCAATGTGTTTACATCATGATACATGTGGATAAATTTGTGTATCTGATATGTGTCTTAATTGCCACACCCACTGAACAAGGTTGGAAGAAGCAGAAATGACAGAGCTCAAAGTAAGAGAGGTCTGTTGAATTGTGTTCAGTGTTATACATATATAGGTCATATTAAAGTAAACATTTGGATATGTGCCAGGGTTTTTAGGGAACATCTCAAAACTTGATTGAAACAAACCAGGGGGATCAAAGCAGGGAATTACAAATACTGTAAGACTGAAGAATTCTACTGTTAGCAGCACATTAAGGATGATATACTTAGTCATTGAAGTCTGTAAGAGCATTAGTATTTGTATTTAATGCTGAGTGCCTAACTCTGCATAGAAAAACAGCTGATATTAATCATGTTAATTGTACTTCTTTTGTTTGTGCTTGCTCTCTCTCTCATTATAACTATAGTCTCTCTCTCTCTCTCTCTCTCTCTCTCTCTCTCTCTCTCTCTCTCTCTCTCTCTCTCTCTCATTATTTCCTTATATATTATAGCTAAAGTCTTAGACACCAAGTAGGAGTTCAAGACACACTGCATACATTGTACATGAACAATTATTTTATAAGAAAATTTCCCTTTTTTAGTTAAATTATGATTTAAAAAAAAGTGTGGAGCTCTGTCGTATGGTTTTGATTGGAATGTGACTTCATTCTCATTTTCAATTAATTTACAATATAACTATTTTTTCCCACCTGCATGTTCTATTTTTCCAAATAATTATCAGTATTAATAATGTTGACATCAAGATATCATGTAACCAAGTTTTGATATGTGCAGGTGTGTTGATTTTCCCTATTTCCCAAGAAGGTTGCTTTATATTTTCACAAGTAGGACAGCCCCTGTGCCAACAAACAGTGTCAATAGCCATGACATTTTTTGTCTCATTTTCGTTATAAAACATGTTAAAGATGCATCTGGAAAAATGTGAAGTCATCAAAAAATTCATGATTTAAAAAAAATTCATAGTGTAAATTACATAACCTAGTTTATAATGAGATCTAAAGCTCTCTATACACTAGGAAGTGTAGCTACAGACAGCCCTGGAATTATTGTTTCATTGTCACAGAGGGAGCATTTAGGAGGACAATTGATTACTGGGGTGCTCTGAATAGTAACTTAATACTCTATTTTTTACAAGAAATGTATTGACTGAAATTTTTGAGAGGGCCCAAGAAATTATGTGGAAGCACTTCAGTATCATCAATAGTGGCTCTGATTTTAATGAAAACTCTGTCCTCCATCTAAGGAAGTGGTGGTTTTCCTAATAATGCTTGCATTCACAGATAAAATGGGCACAAGGTTGATGTACTCAATTGTAGGAAGTGTTGGTGTTCCTAATGATGCTCGTATTTAAAGATAAAATTCTCTGTAAGATCAATAAAATGCTAGTGGTATGCAGTCACAGAATGGGCCCAAGCTTGACTGTGTCAAAGAATGGACTCGAGCTGGTCTGAGTCACATGATGAGCTTAGTTTGACTGCAAGTGATCCACTTGCCTGGAAATCAAAGTATTTACATTTTCCAGTGCCTCTGTCTGTGATAACACTACCAATCGATTTTGTACTATACAGCCCAATAAATTCAAAAGACGTATTGTTGGGGACGCAAGCGAGTTTGCACAACTAATATTGTAATATTTTAATCGTACAACTGCTGAAAATTATATAAGTAATAAGGAATCATTTTTTGAATATTATAAGGTGATAATTTCGGTCGGGGCGTGATCAAATCTATCATAAAGCCCTTCGGGCTTTATTGGATTTGATCATGCCCCGATCGAAATTATCACCTCATAATACTCAAAGAATGATTCCTTATTCCTTAACTAAGTCATTTATTCACTAGAGAGCATTTTTAGGTGAATATTTTGTTATGCTACTAATCGTGGGAAATAAGCCAACAGGACAATTGCAACTCAAGTGCTATATTTGCTAAGAAGTGTTGCTTACAACTACTGTTTTCATTTTAATTTTCCATCTGAGGGTTGACAATTTCATGTGAATTGATCAATTTGAAATATGATTTAATTAACATTTGAAATTTAATGCATTTCTTTTGATGACTTTCGGAATACAAAGTCATCTTTCATGGAAATCACATGGTTAGTGTATGTAGAAATGGCTATTAATGCTGATGTAAAATAAAGTGTGTTTCTGTGTGATAGTCTGTTAATTACTGAATCAAGAAGGATAACTCTGTGTTAAATGTTTTTGTGTTGATCAAAGTGTGAGGGTTATGTCCCTTACAATAATTACTCGCAGTGAAGATATTCTTGTGTGAGCGTACAATTTTCCCACGCTACAGGAAGGCAGGTTTGTTGATCGGGGGTCTGTGGTTTTTATGAAAAGACTTCCCTGATGAAGAGTAATTATAAACAGGAGCACATGCTGTTCTATAACCCAGTCCTCCATACTTACCTAGTTTTAATGCAACCATATGTTCTTCACTTTATCTGAGTTTTTCTCAGAACTTTGCAATGTTTTTTTTTTATTACCATACACAAACTTGGATGTTGTGTTTAATGCAAATAGTCATGTTTATTGAATACAATTTACAAAAAACCAGGGATGCACATTAAAAGTTGTATAGTGAATAACAATTATGTGTCTATTCCCATTGTTTTGCATGATAAGACGTGACTACCACTGATATCTGAAGGAGCTTTGTTTTTTATGTCTGTTGAGCTGATAAATCTCTTTTGTTTTGAGTGTTGACTGATAACTCTTGGTTTTTCCTGCAGGCCCTGATAGAATTTGACGACTCCGACTGGCAACAAAGAGAATGGATCCGGATTCACTCCGTATTCCAAGTGTTCCTGGTGGAACAGACCGTGGTCTGGAGTGAGAGACTGGATCCGGAGAACAAGTCCACCTCCCTGGAGTGGCCCGCTCTGGTATGGTGACCGCATTCTCATATTATAATATATAAACTCGTATGTAGAATGTATTCACATATAAATAAATCAAAGTCACCGCCCCAAGTGTCTAACAATTTACTTGATGTTTTGTCCCTATCAGCTGGGATAGGTTATAGGAAATGGCTCAATAGACAGTTATTGTAAAGGAAAATTAAAATCAAATGTAAGAAAAGACAGAATAAGATCAAAGATGGCATTATTTCTTTGAGCCTTGTCATGGCATTGTCCAGTCCCCCCACAGTGGATTTTTGACCCGATGTTTGTTTTAATAGAGCAGTTACCACCGGGTAAGTAGTTAACTGACAATGTTCAAATACAAGCAGTAACCACTGGTTTACAGGACAATGCCTCCCGTCCCGGTGTTTGTTCCCCAGTAGAGCCCCAGTAAGCTACACAATCAAGTAGTGCTATGTTAATCAAATGTTTGTATTCTTCTGAGCTACCAGAAATCTCTTTGGAGAGCGGACTGAATGTGTTGAAACTTATTAATAAATCCCTGGGAGTTTGTTCAGAGATTTAAATTATTGTAAGCCCAATCCATTAGCAGCTTCTATTGAGGCAGTGTGTTGAAATTCAGTCAGGTAAAAAGCCTCACTAAAAGCTACCAACCATTGGTTTTAATGTATACAAATGTTTTTATTATATTTGTAAAGGACAGGTAGGATAGACATGTTAATTCATGTGTCTACTAGGTATTGCTGGTCTCAAAACAAGGAAATTGCTCAACATTCTGACATTATTAATATTCAGGTTTCATGGAAAGCTGCAAAGTGAATGATATAAACATTATGTCATTAAATAATTAAGCTTTTGACTTTGATCATGACCAAAATAGTTTTTGGTTGGAGATGATCTGACAAATGAATTATGATTAGTGATGAAATAAGCAGCTGAGGAATTGATTATGGAATTTGTCAGAGTTACTAAATAGGTTAAAAATACATTATTCGATATATTTTCCTTATTTTTGTCTACACGGATTAATTTTATGATTGATTTTCAAGTGTCGGAATAATTCCGATAGTGAATGACGAGGTGATTTTTTAAATGGTCCTCAGTAATTGTAATATGTTTTTCCTGTTAATGGTCTAAATTAAAGTGTACTTACAAACAGGTCAAAATGCACACACCAAAGTGTTGCTAAGGAACCAGAAATATAATCAATAACTAATTACTCTGAGAGCCGAGAGATGGGGCCTGGTGTATAAAGTGTTGTCTCTGACCTTGGAATGTGACCTAAGTGGTCCTGTATCCTGTATGGAGGGATAAGCCTCTCTCGCCAAATCAAGTCCTGGAGTGTTAATGCCTAAATGCACATCGATTTGTGTCCCATTTAAGTACATGAATCAATGACTCTCTAAAGAGGTTTTTTATTCTCATTTACATATGAAATTTGTAAACAAGTATTAGATAAAAAGATTCATGTGATATATATATGCTGTCAATTTATTGATATTTGACAAGGTGTTTTTATATTTTTCCCTTTACTAGAATTTCCGTTCCATAGTTGACAAGGTTGGGCTGAGCAGCAACAAGAGGCGCCCGATTGAGTTCTTTGATGACCACCTCCTGGCGTTTGTGGAAGACAAGAATCTGGGCTGTTATCAGGTACCTAACAAACCCAATGTACACTGTTAGGCATTTGGGCATATTGTGGGTGGGGCAGGGTGAAGGTCAAGATGAAGGTAAAGTTTGGTCTGGTTGAGGTCAGACTTGTGTACATACATAATTGACTAGCTTTTGACCTGACCTTGTGAACTTAACCACACAACAAGTGGTCGTTGTTTATAGCTCGGCCTTTGGTGTGTAACATGACGTGTAAGTGAATGATCTGTGAGTTGAGTAGGAGATGCTTTCAGTCTGATACTTCAGTACGATATTGAACCTGAAGTATGATATTGAACCGTAATCTTTACTACGTTGTATGTGTGTGAGAGTGGGAGAATGAGTACAGTAGTCTGATGATGAACCTTGAGCTTTATGATTGGATACACGTGTGTAGTTAACTAATACACAGCACCAGATAGTGTCTACCAAACACTGTCACATGGCCAGGGTCACATGACAGTGGGTGTGATCGGCAGAGATTGAGGAAGGACGGCTCATTTATGGAAAGCTGGGAAACAGAAGGTTCAATTTATTAAAATAGTCGTAGAGCCTTGGTAAAGAGTGCTTGATGTGAGCTAACCGGGACTGTTAGGGTTTGGTAGTGATGGTTTGGACCAACACAGCCATGTACTACAGCGCACAGACACCAGGGCTTAGCCAGCACACTCGGTACACACACACTTGAGGGCATGTTTAACACACCACAAGACACACAAACAAGTACTGCGATACATAAGATCATCATTGTGTACTGCAGCTTGTTATTATTTTGCCCACCGTGATTTATTTATAGACAGCGCACTGCGAATCAAGGTCACACTAAACCCACAAAAAGAACCTCGTGTTCGCCTAATAAGCTCAAGGCGAGCCGAACCTCCTCACACACAAGAACCTGTTTCCGTCGTCGTGGGGGACGATGTTACCTCTTCCATCCACTGGCTTTTAAATCAGAGTTATTTAGATGCTTGCTAAAGAAACTGAATCCTATTTGTTTTGTTTAGACCCGTACTTTGTAGGGCCCTAGCGGCTGATCGGTCTTTATGTCAAGTGCTTACGGTGTGTACGTAGGATTAGGAGCTAGGTTTCTAAAGCATTGCCACTTTGGGCTCTGTATTTAACACTTGGGTTACCAGCGATACTGCTGTTGGAGGGGGGGGGGGGGGGGGGGGGCTGAGTGCGATAGCCTGTCTGTGATTGTCTGGGGGTAGTGGTGTAGATCAGGAGCCAGTGTTGGGTTTCTGTATACACACCGCTCCTTTGTTATCTGTTCTGTCCAGGTCCAGTCAACTGAGTAAACTCGTTGTTATCTTGGACACCGTTCAAGGCTGCTTTGTTGCCCTCGTGGTTCAAAAGACCTTTTTTTTTTGTTCTCCCTATTCTTTCCCAGCAAATGTATAGTTACGGCTTTCAGGAAAAAGATTGGCAGAGATCAATGTTGTTTTTAAGAAAGATTTAAAGACGGCAACCAAAGAAGGGTTTTAAATATTTTCTTCCTTAACTTGGTGTAGGTAAATGTTATTCAAGTTTAGTCCTTGAGAACATGGAAATCAGCCCTAAAAGTAAACAAAGATTGGGGGGTTTATTTATTGACAAGAAGTCTTAGTTATGTCCAGGGATTGACAATTACGTAACTCAATACCAGAGCTCTCACTTCACTGACAATCACAGGCAATATTCACTGCATTATGATAGACCAATCAATATTGTGCTAACTGTGTGATAGAAGAACTGTCATATTGGACTTATTATCAATCCAGGTCAGATCCTGTAGAGTTGGGGCCCCAGGGAGGGTTCTGGGCCAGTATTCCCCTCAGTCCTCACTTAATAGCTGCTGATCGCCCACTCAGCAATCATAAATCTATTGTGTGTACAATCTGTTTAATGTTTTACCCCCTGTTGCTGGATACATTATAGGGTTAGATATTGTCTAAGAAATTTTCACAGAACAAATAAATAACAAAGAAGTTCATTCTGCCCCGGGAGTTGTATTGATTTTACATCAGAAGTTGGTGATCAATAGGCCCAGAATTCTGTTTTTGTTTTGTTCAGAACTATTGAATTAAAGTGTTGATTATATCTTATCTGTACTGATCCCTTTGTTTACACAGTAGCTTCTGACTTAATTAATCTCACTTTGGATTTCAGGAGACGGAGGTACTGAGTAACCCGCTGTTTGAAGCCTATCCCAGCCTTGGTCAAGCGGTCAAGACTTGGTTGGACTATCAGGACGGTCAGAAGATCCTGCTGACCACCCCGACAGTACTAGTGGGGTACCGCCTGGAGGTGTACCGGGCGGAGGGCACCACCCAGTGGTACACAGCAGTCATCCAGTCCTACAACCACACCACCAAGGTAAAACAATTATAATGCACAGGTGTAAATACACTTAACAAAGCTATTGTATTGTATATATGTATAACCACACCGCCTAAATGATACAGTTATAATACACGTGTACACAGGTGCAAATACTGCTGTTGTATTCTGTATACATATAAACACTGCTGTATGTAATTAGGAGATCTAAATGTAAATAGCACTGCTACTTCTTGTAAATATAAAGTCAGAGGATGATCAATCATCTACCTTAATGGTTGAATGTACTTGTTTTCTTTGTGGTGTGAGCAGTGATTTACCATCCCCAGTGCCCATCTATTTAATGTTTAGACACACACTGTTAACTATTGGTTTCTGTGAGATGTCTGGGGGAGTGGAGATTGTCTCTGTATTGGTGCCAGGACTTGTCCGTTAACTGCTTGTTTGATAATGGTGAGCTGGCCCTCTGTGGGCCATGAAATCAATACACAGGCTTAGACCATTAACAGAACAGCTCTGGGCTCTGATTACTAGCTTCCTCCATAACTATTCCCCCGGGGACCCAGCATATAGCGGTCCCTTTACGTGGGCCCACACTGAGCTTTGATGTTAAGCAGTGCCTGACCTGGTTGTCGGGGGATGGTGTTTAATGGGATGGAGAGAACTCTGACCCCAATCACACAATTTTGGCTCACACACTGTAAAGCATTTAGGAAAATCAGAGACAACAGGAAACTTTCCTACTTTGATTGTAAGGCCTTTGGGGGACTTGACAAACATTTCAATGTCTGGCTATGTAGTGCTTCTTATAGAAACTGAAGAGTGCAGAACATAATAGGATTGTAATACACAAGTGGATAGCTCGATGAGATGTAAATAGTTTGCAGTCTCTAGTGCATGTAGTCATTTCCCAGAATAAGCTGTCAAGATGAGCTTTACAAACCGCTTGTTCTATCGGCCCATATCCTTTTACACAAGTGGTGAATTTAAATGAACCTCTCCTCTGCCATAGTTATCACCTCTGCACACTAGCTCAGGTAAATCTTTGTCACGCACCTGAACAAAGCTGGCAGTTTCTATCTTACAACAGTTTTGGTTTGGGGCAGGAATTGGAATTCAATGGAATTCACCTGTAAAGGGGTTTCCATGGTAACTCTAACGTAGGTTTTTTTTTCATTTTCTTGATCTGAAATTAAATTATTGTACACACCTAGGATTTAATTAACACCAGTCTAGGACTTCCCATCATTATCATTCTTTTGGATTTTTTTTTTCTCATTTCTCATTAACAATTTCTCATTATCAATTTATTGTGCAGTCTTTGGAAGACTTGAATAACATTACATAAGAGCACCATTCAATCCTCCATAATGTTGTACACTCTGCTGACTCTGGCATAGTGCTCAGCAGTGAAGAGTCGGCCATTAGTGAGGCCTATTGGTCTGAAGAGAATTATAATGAGAATAGACTTTTATTACCACATTAATCTGACTAGGGCCCTTAATGAGTGCACATCCTGACACAGTTGTCCTTGTGTAGAGGCACCACTACTGATCAATGGGAGCACCACCATCTGTCAATGGGAACCACCACCACTGATCAGTGGGAGCCACGGCCTTTGGTCAGTGGGAGTCACTGCGATCAGTCAATAAGAGTTGGATGATTCAGCGGCTACCCATTGATTTTATTGCAAAATAAAAAGGAATCTGTAAATGAATGATCTAGACGTCCCCCCAGATATACTGTTCTCCTTAGGTTAATTGCCCGATGAATGTACTTTGTTAGCTGTGGCCATATTGATTTCTGGATAACTGTTTACCTATCCAGCGCATTCCCACTCAGCCAGCAAAAATATTTGTTTTCTTGGAAGCTTGACAAAAAATAATAATAGCAGCAGAGGATTTAAAGGTGAAGGTCGCATAGCAGGATAATTTAATGCAAGGGTCACGAAGATTTCACAGAGATTTTCAGTCTGTTTAGACTACCACAGTAAAGAATTCCTCAAACATTCAGACCCCCTCCCCCTTGAGGCAGCCTTATTTCCCAGTAAGTTGGCAGCTGCTTTCTTCAATTTCCTCATTAATGGGACTGGAGATGCTTTATGAACTGTTTTCACCTGTGTACAAATCTCTGCCAACAACAATTATTTAAGAGTGTGAAACTGGTAGATTCCCCTCTCTCTCTCTCTCTCTCTCTCTCTCTCTCTCTCTCTCTCTCTCTCTCTCTCTCTCTCTCTCTGTGTGTGTGTGTCTTTATGGGTCGAAACCAAGAATTGCTGGTTGCAGATGAGAGTACAGCTTCTTCATGGGTCTGGAACCCACGAGTTGTGGCTTGTAGGTGAGAATACAGCTACTTCTACACCTGCATTAACTCAGTGCCTATAGAATTGATGTGGAGGGAGGCGATAGAATTGATGTGGAGGGAGTCGATAGAATTGATGTGGAGGGAGTCGATAGAATTGATGTGGAGGGAGTCGATAGAATTGATGTGGAGGGAGTCGATAGAATTGATGTGGAGGGAGTCGATAGAATTGAGTCGATAGAATTGATGTGGAGGGAGTCGATAGAATTGATGTGGAGGGAGTCGTTCTTGGCTTTGGGTAATCCGAGCCGAGGAAAGCTGCCTGTGGCAACCCCCTGTATGTTACAAGTAGCTACACATCTTGTGAATCCCCCTCTGATTTAAAACCCCCTCAAAGTGTAGCACCCCAAACTCTGTATGTTTAAAGTTGCTACATATCACATATCTTGTCAATCCCCACCCCAAACACACACACACATACACACACACACACACAATGTGATGCGTATCATCCGATTTATGATATTTCTGTGGAACGGGAATCAGAATCTGATGAAAACAATTTGTCTGCTGTGCTACTGTGATTTGTATTTTCTTTCATAATGCGTTGATGTTCTGTTCACTATTTGTGTTGATATTATGTTCACCATTAAGATATAGCAACACCAGCCTGATGAATGAGTAATGTGTGTTTGTTACATTATATACATTAAAATGAATAATGACACATCTTTTCAGTAATTAACAGTTATGTAAATATTTTGCCGGTATATTGGATCAATTTTACACATGGCGATAGTATACAAATTATCAGATTGCAGACAATAACAATAAATTCTGAACAAATAAGGATTCATGACACACAATGGACTGGTGATAACAGTTCTATACATGTTTAGCCAGGCACTGGATATAACAAACATCAACAATTTCTTGGTATCATCTAAACAAATCATGTTGGACTGCAGTTTCTGATGAGGTCATACTCAACAAAAGCTAGCCACACAAATCAATATCAGTCCACTCTACCCACCATATTAACAAGAAAATCTTTTAAACATAATAGCTTTTGAACAAATCATTATCAAAAATAGCTCCTGTACAAATTTTAATCATGATTGTAATTATAAAATAATAGCTCCTGTACAAATTTTAATCATGATTATAATCATATAATAATAGCTCCTGTACAAATTTTAATCATGATTATAATCATATAATAAAAGCTACTGAACAAATCACCATCAACATTAGCTACTGAACAGGTCAGATTTTCCCAAATCATGGCCAGTTAGTAGGTACTAATGAAGAGTGAAAAAAAAACTGATCAAGTCATATTAGGCTGTTATCTCCAATCTTTGCAGACACAGATTCGAGAATTTTGCATTCAGTAAAATCTATGGAACATATTGCTGTAAAAAAGTCATAGAATAGCAATAGGGCATTGAAATAAGTCAGGTCATAGGAGGGCATTGTGGGATATCAAAACCTGGTTGTGATATAGTTACTGCTTGGGATAAGTGTTTTGTAAGGCCTGATTCTCTTGTCTGCTACTGATAGTTTGAGCTGGGTTTTTTTTGAGCTGGGTTTTTTTTTCAGACTCCATTTAATTTAAATGTATTTTTGGATTGGGTAACAACAGACTCCATGGCTAACATACTTAACACAGTAGTCTGGTACTAATTGTGTGATCTTGTGTTTCAGACTCTATCACTGAAATACACTGTATGGTCTGGTACTAATTGTATGATCTTGTGTTCAGACTCTATTGCTGAAATACACTGTATGGTCTGGTACTAATTGTATGATCTTGTGTTCAGACATTGCTGAAATACACTGTATGGTCTGGTACTAATTGTATGATCTTGTGTTCAGACTCTATTGCTGAAATACACTGTATGGTCTGGTACTAATTGTATGATCTTGTGTTCAGACTTTACCCTTGCAAATATTGATACTGATTACTAAGTGTATGATCTTGTCGTTACAGACTCTATCGTTGACAGACGACACAGTACTAGAGGAACACAATGAGGATCCCGCCCTGATTCAGATGCGTCTGCTTGATGATGGAGGTAAGAAAATTCTCCTTTTACTGTCCACCTGACAATGTCTTTAGATTCTCCTTCAGCTGAAGATCTTCCTGATAGTTCTACTATAGATGACAGGGCAGCTGTGCTGCCACGATTTATGACTTACACACACACACAGTCAGAGTGGGGAAGATTTATTAATTCTTTATGAAGCTCCAGTGTACATGATTTCCTTCCATTTGCATAATAAATGTTCTCCTTTTGTATCTGATTATGTAAATATTTGCACTCACCTATTGTGTATGATAATGTTATTTGGGTCACCCCTCCAACTAGGAGTATATGGGGAGAGATTGCTCTGATCCTTTGGTCTGTGAGTCAGACCTTGAACACTTACAAGGTCATCTACATGTGTATTACATGAATATTATGAAATTGTTTAAAATGGAAAATATCAATCTGAGACATTTGTTTGATTACAGTCGGGGATTTTGTTCATCTCATATTCCTCCAATGTCGGATGATGCATTGGAAATCCATAAGGTGAATCACATCATTAATACAGTTAGTGGCCATCGATTGAATGAGCCGCTATCAGCTGGAGATAATTCACTCTGGTGTCAAAAGATCCAAGGCAGCTTCCTGTTTCCTGACCCAAATATTTATTGACTAGTGAAAATGGCAGAATTATGTAATTTTTGCTTTTAAGCTGACACTGAGTGGGTGGGGAAGACATATAATATTTTCACAGTACCAGCAGATATTGAAATAACACTGAGGTTCAGGGGGTTAAGGAAACAACAATGCACACATGTATACTGTTACACATAGTCGTAGGAAGGCGGGATACAGACAAGGGGGGAGTTATGGTTTATGGCGGTACAGAATTAACATGCACAAGCTACTTGTAGAAGAGAAAGCATAACAACATTCCTGCCTGTTTTCAGTGGGCATCCTTCCAGATTCTGCCAGTTAGAGTGATTTGCACTAATACCACTCAAACAGCGTGCCAGGACTGAGAACAAAGAAACATTCTCTGGTTTCTGTGCAGTGAGAGCTTGAACCAGAGTTGGCTTACTTTGAGTTCCCTCTGAACATCTGTGTGTAGCTTTATACAGCCGTGCTGTCCTCTAGGTCAGACTTTGAAGGTTACTGCTATAGAGCAGCTCAGCCAGGCTCAGCCACTGATGAATCAGGGCCAGCGATAAGCTGTCCAAACTCTCCTGTGTCAGCCATGTCTGAATGCTGTGTTTGGTGTATGTCAATAAACAAATTCCCCGCTTTATCTCTGCACTGATTTGTTCGGTCCTTTGAGTGCTGTAAATCTCTCCTTTCTCCACCTCCCTGTCTTTGATCAGGGGTACACAAACCTCCATACCCCCCAACAGTTTGAGACCAATCCTTTACTTTCTCTGGGAGTCTCAGTGTAATGTTATACTTAGTTGTGTTTAAATTTCTATCTGTTACAATTGCAGTATATAAATAAACAAACCTCACCCCCCTGCCAACAGTCGGAAGCCTATCCTTTCACTGTCCCAAAGATCTGAGTGGACAATGTTATAGTTTGTTTGCTGCCTTTTAAATAACTATCAGTTACTAATAATACAGATACTCAAGGTATTATATTTGTTGAGTGGAGTAAAATATGGAGTTGTCAGTGCATGCAGTATAACAGTGTCGGTGTAGATAACTTGTGTTTATTATGTAGTATATTCACGTGTATACATGCGGGTCACTTGTATCTGTATATTCTGGTCCCATGTCCTTTATCTTGACAGAAGTAGGTGTCCCCACGGAATACAGGTCTCTCTGTGTTAAGCCAGTCCCATTAGCTCCGATAACAAGATCCAAGGTGTCCACTTCAGGCCAGGAATGTGGTCGTTCTCTCTGATATCTCCTCAGTAAACACCAAGCTATATCATTCACCTATTTAGACAATTCTAGTGAGCTGACATCAGCCTTATTACCTTCAACACAACCCTCGATGTTAATGATGACATTTATCATGACGAAAACACTCAAAATATGAATTATACATGGAGAACTTTGGGGTTTTGGGTTTGTTTTTGTTTGTTTTTGTTTGTTTTTGTTTGTTTTGGGGGAGAGGGTGTTATGTTTTATTGAATTGATTTCTCTACTCAAGGGTGAAGCTTTGTTGATGGTTATGTTGTTACTTCGGTGGTTGGTTTTTAGGTGTATTTTTTATTTATAATTAATTTCAGTCAATGTTTACATGTCACTAGTGTGATATAGGATTTAGAGCTGTACACCTGTTATAGATCTCATACATATGGCAAGATATACCATCGATAGGATGTTAGTGTGTTATACCAGTAATAGAAACAGAGTCTGTGGATGTACAGAATGTATACAGTGTGTTATACCAGTAATAGAAACAGAGTCTGTGGATGTACAGAATGTATACATGTAGGTTTTACCAGTGGAGGATGTTCTAACAGCTGTGGTCAGGTCCATGGTGACATGGATACCCCTGTAAGGCATGGAGTAGTACCTGATCTTATGTCTGTGTATTTGATCCACAGTTTATCATTATCATCTCTCAAGCCATTAAAATCCAGACAACAAACCCTCAAGTTATATACCTAGCCACCCAGCTCAGATATTTGATTTGTCAAAACTCATTTTAATTAATATTTGAGTGAGAGAAAGAGAGGAGAGAGTAGGGGAGAGAGAGAATGAAGTGTTTCATTACTTCAGATTGGAGTGCTATAAAAGGCTTCTTTAATGTCTAAGGAAACCCAAACAAAACATTGACATTTTTAAAGCCAAGAGACACCTGATTAAAAGATCTGGATTTAAACACCTATTTTAGAAGGCGAATTGTATTATATTTTCATGTACGAAGCATTGAAACACACATAGGCTAGCCACATTCTGCAATTTGTTTTCTAAATCTGTTCCAAGTATGCCAGACTTGGGGTTTATCTGTATGATCCTATGATGGGTGGGTGTTTTGGGGATCACTGTATTCTCTCTATCAAAATATGAAAAAAAAATTCTGTCTGTATGTATTAAGGAAACCTTTTTAGAATATCTATGTCAGGGAATTCTACAAAACAACATACAGGGTTAGTTAGACAGGCAATAGTTTGGGAGCATTGTCTGTAGTTGGATAGGGTTTGTCATCGAAAAGATCAGGGTCTGTAGTTTGTTAGTGTGTGACGTGGAGAACAGGGTCTGTAGTTGTATATGGGATTAGCTTGTCTGTAGATTCACTTGCTTTGAAGCAATGGTGATTTTGAGGGATTATTACCTGTCTCTGCTATGGTGTCACTTTGGGTTCACTTATGCTTTTGCAGTTTAAGAAAGGAAAACACCTATGGATCAAAGCCTGTAGTCATAGTACATGTTATAATCCCAGGGTCTACCAGAAATCAGTGTAAGGTAAAAACAGCTTGTGTCTGTTTGAACAATTAATCTTATCCCAGTGCGTGCAACACATGTCCCTTAACAGAGGGCTACAAGATTGATGTCTGTAGGATCTCCTGTCCTCATTCATAATGCTGACACAGTTGTAACCTTAGTTAGATTGATTTAATGTTTTGTATATGTTTTTTAAAAAGTGGTTAATAAATTCTTTGCCATTTTTCCAAGAACGCAGTTGCAGAATCAGTGCAAGTTGTAATCTTTGTGGGGATTGAGTGCTTCGAGTCTGAGTCGGCTTTGTGCTGGGATTGGGGGTCCTGTTTCTTCAGACAGTGACCGTTCTATCAGTCTCTGAGTCTGCTACACCATCTATCCCCATTAACTGATGCTACTGCAGGGCTTGATGTATTTTGTTCGGGTTCAACAAAGGACACCGTTTCTTTTATTTGCGATGGAATATAACCCAATTTAATTACATTCGCCCTGATCCCTTGTGACTGCAATATCGAAAAACGATCTTGTCTCAAAGCCATGGAGGGAATTCCAGCCGATAGAAATTCATCAGACGCAGAGCCTGGTATTGATTCCGTCAACAGAGTCGTGAATCCGAATCAATGGCTGAATATCTATGTATCTACGGTACACTGTTTGGATGGAACTCTAAAGGCAGGTTTTTAATGAAGCCAAGAATGTCACAAAGGAAAAAATCAATACAGATCAGGAGATTTAATGGCAGATGACGGATCGGAACAGAAGTGGTAATCGACGGAGATGTCAGCCACCAGACCATCATCAATGGAGTCCTCAGACTTTCTCTCTTTCATAAACATTCTATAGTCATAAAATATTAACCCCTTAGTTCTTTGATTCTCTTTGAGCAGTGCATTGGTTAATTCCATATAAGCTTATCGAAGAAGATTTTTCCACTAATTAAAGATGTTTCTCTTTTATTATGCACCTATTTTAACAACTAGTATATAGTCATTGAAGCTAATGGTACTTAAAAATAGCTCAGAAGGAAATGGAGTAAAAAGAGATAGATCACAGGAGTGTGTTTAACTGTGTTATGTCTAACACATGACATTTAAAAATTCCTGTGTAAATGGGATTTATTCACCACAGTAATGATATACAATCTCATCTATCATGCAGTGCCTCATTAATTAAAAATTGTGATCGAGAACACATAGGCATGATCTGGAAAAAGGCCTTAGGTAGCCATCTTGTTTTTCTTTGTGTGGTTTGACCTTCACCTTTTGGCTAAGCCCTAGAGGCAGTCATCAAATTATCATCTGTCCATAGCAAACAAGCATTACACTGAGGGGCGGGCTATGCTGAGCATGTGCAATCACAGTTAGCAGCAGATAACGACACTATCAACCGGCCAGCCACATTGTAGACTGGAGGAGAGTTTACTGCTATTGATTCAACAGGTCTACCGTCAGAGGCTTCAGTGAATGTGTTTCCTTCTGAGATATTTATCTAGGTTTAATGACTTGGAAATATTTTTGTGTGGAAAGATTTCCTTTTTCCAAACAGTGAAAAGCTGTGTGTGTGTTTGACCTGATTCTTGTGATTGTCTGATCTGTATAATTGTTAAAGAATTTTAAATCTCTGCTCCCAGACGATTAGTTGGTGGCCGTGTAGCGAGACATTTAAGCAGGGACAAAAGCGAGATCAATGTGAATTGCCATTGTATCTCCACTCCTTGTGACAGCACTTAGGTACAGTTAAATGGACTCCAGTGTTCTGATAATCAAATTGCATTGTTTAATGAATGAGGTTACCGCACACCACTCAGCTATTTTCATCCGGTTTTGAAAGCTTGTTTGCATGACTCATATTGATTACAGCCCTGGTGTATGCCTTTGATAGCATACTTCCCTAGTCAGTGCAGGTCGGAACAGTTTCTCCGTCTGTTGCAGGCATTTTCTTAGGCAATTTGGAAAGTTCGTTGATTCTAAAGTCTGGATTTTTTTTTTGTGTGTTTTAGTGGTTGACTCAATCTTACGTGGAGTAGAGGTCGGAATCGGACCCCGGAGGACGAGACAGACAAACAAAGAGCAGCAGGCTATTACAGTAAGTCTTTATTTATCTATAGAAAAAACGGTTCTGTGGTAGTGTTTGTTTTATTTAGAAGTTAAAGATTGGAAACAAGAAAAGGAAATAGGCAGAAATGAATAGGGTGGGCTGTTTAACCCAATGTCATATTTGAAGGTCAAGATAAATAGGGGGTTCAAAAGAGTAAGAACAAAAAAGGGGGTGTATGGCTTTGGGAGAGGGGGGGGGGGAGTAGTTACTCCTCAATAAGCTAGTCAACTACTTGGCACATTAGGATCACTTGAGTTTGGGGCCCATCATAGGGAGTTGGATTTCTCCCTGACTCCAACACGTGTGAAATCTGTTTATTTTGACATTCCATCCTGTGAGATGATTAATAATGCTGGTGTAATCTTACCACCCCCCCCCCCCCCTAATGGAAGGAACAGAAGTAAACAGATGTGTGGAGAGAGAGAGAGAGAACCCCCCAGTATCCCCTCCCAAGGTCAGGCCAGGCATACCATTAACCCAGTTCTCCACCACTGGGATGGTTCCTTATTTCGGTGCTGCTTTTATTGTTAGGTTGGTTTGTCAGGCTGACTTGCCTTTAGACCCAGAGGCCTGTGAAAGCCATGAATCAACCCTCGCTCCAGCAACTGTGTTATACAGCCAACAGCCTGGAATTCTGATCTCACAGATAGATTTATTGTGTTACAGCCCTGTGAACCCCTACAGCTGCTGTTCTATTTATAGCCTCTGTACTCCCAGGCATTAGTACTTGTATAGTCAAAATGATACTAACACTCTCCCAGTCATTAGAGAGAATAGTTCGAAATCCGTAAAACACAACAGCTTTTTTTAGTGCATGTGAAAAGGAGATGAGTCATCTTTTGCGCTCCTCTGTGCCGGCTAAGTGTAATATGCGGAAAATATGCTAACATCTGATACCACATGCTCCACTATTAAAATTTTATGACACGGTGTTTACATTTAGGTGAACTGCCTATAGGTAAATAAGAGACTTTTAATTTAAATAGAGGAGAAAATACACCCATATTGACTCAAACAATATCTCGCCCTTATTGAATCTCTTATAAAGAATTCTAATGCGTGGCAGACGATTTAAATGCTGCATGTATTTTAATATTTGATAGCGTTTGGTGTTTTTGTGTGAATGACGACAAAGGACTTTACAGTGACAAATTGATTAAATAGGAACCGTGGCCCCGTTCTGTGGCCAGTCAGCCGCGTAATAACGCGCCTCAGAATTAATAGCCTTATTTATATTCCTGGTGTTAAGTACATGCATGCTTCATGTTCAAGCTGTTAATATAATTAGCTCAGGATATGACAGTACTCTGTGTTTATATGGTGAAAGTATCCAACTTCTGATGGTGTTAACTTTGAACTCTCAGATAGGTAGGTAGAGGTAAGAGATTCTCTCGATTCATTGCCAGCTATAATGTCTCGCCCAGAGCAAAGGTTTACAATAAAAAATCCCACGTCAATTACATGGTGTATAACATGGATATTCGCTGTGACCCTAGGACAGATATGTGACACGTTTGTTGTAGGCTGTTTGTTGTACCATTTATTTAGAGCTGTAACGTTTATTTAGAGCTGAAACGACCAGCTAGATAAGACACTGCCCAAGCCCAGTCATTTAGGTCGGTGTAAGAGTGGGTTTATCATTGTTTATTTCATCTTTGCTTTGGACACCAAATTGATTGGCCACAACTCTGAGGTTCCATACCAGGCCACAGAGCTGGCTCCCTTAGCTAGCCGGGACAACAATAATGGCAGAGTTATTGGGGGCATGAACAGCAGTGTCCCGGCCGTAGCCTGTGGGACTGTGTGTATAACATGACCACATGACTGATAGTGACAGGTAACGTCTGTGATTAAAGCCTCTCTTAGCAAGTACCTGCAAATGGCGGCTTAATTGCCCAAACCTCTGACAAATGTGTAAATCTTTCCAGGTGTAAAGCTGTTCCTGCTTAGAATTTCTTATGTGACACAATTAAGTTATAGAATAACTAATTTCCAGGGGACAAGATTTTGAATTTATCATTTAACATCAGTGTAAATTGCTCATGAAAATCAAATAAGATATGAAGATAAATAAAAATAGAACTGTTTAATCTTCAATTAAATGAATGTGTACTTTGCCCCTGAAATGTACCTGATTAATTCCTGATGTGTTTAGTCATTGCCCCTTACAGTGGGAGATTATGTCTGCAGTTCTCCTACCTATAAATTCCACATTGTATGGCGAGCCATGTCTTGAGATGGTCCCTTATCTGCCTTATCAAACATAGGGTTTGCAGAATAGCTCTAGGCAGTTTATATTTGCATGATAAAGAGTGTTTAAAGGGTCGATGAATACAGCAGATTAAATTTCAAACTGTTAGAATTCAAAAGTTGTTTGTGCTTATCTTATTGTGGAAGCAGTCAACTGTTGAAAATAGGTCAGTCCTGTTACCTGGGCTGTAGGAGGAATGTGCTCATTGTCCGGGCCCTAAACTTGTTTGTGGTGAGCACACTGGCTATTGACTTGTTGTACTGTGCAGTGTTAGAACCTTCAGTGAGGCACAATTCTGTACAAACTGTCAATGATTGGCAGATTCAGTGGATAGGAAACCTTTTTCTCTCTCCTTGTGGAACATCCTTTGTGATCCTTCTGCCTCATTATCACTTGGTGGCCGAGGTATTGACAACAGATGCAGTAGTGGCATGAATTGAGCACACAGAGAGGGAGCCATCTTCTGATTGGTATGAACATTATGAGGACTGTTTATGTGAAATGTTGAAGTCTGGGTTTGACATTTGCATGACCTTGTGCTCCGACTGATCCCCGACATCTGGTGTATTGGAGTGTGTGGGGTGTTATTGGCGATGTACTGACAACTATTCCTAGATTTGTACACACTTAACTGCCGTCACAGTCACGGTAATTGATCTCATGCCAACACCACTCGCAGGGTTCACTGTGGTTTTACCAGATGATAGATTACGCCCGGCCTTGTTACTCCACTATTTTTGTCAGTCGAATATGTACACTCAGTGCGTCATTTACGCCAGTGGTATATTTGCCTCATTCTTAAATTATTTCTCTTACTTTTTAGACAAGAAATCCTACATCAAAACAACCTTCATCCAACACAGAGAAGAATTCCTCTGTGCGGAATAACAAAGTGAAACAGAGGGAATTATCTTCCAAATCCACGGAGCAGGAACCAGAGAGAGGTAAACATTATTTGTTTATTTTGATTGCTTACTGATCGTTTGTAATCATTGTGTACTTTTATTTGAAATACCAAATTTGGAAGGGGGGGGGGGGGGGTAGCATGATTTGTTAGAGGGCCTAATCTGTGACCTTTGGACCCGCCTATTGTCCTGAATAACAGGGCCTAGGTAACATGCAGATGTTTTGACAAATCTCTGAACAAGCTCAGATCTGGTTACCTGAATGTCTGATTCACACATGTTTAGCATTTATAATGACAAGTGGATGGGATATTTGCATGGGCAAGCCTTTTCTGTTCAGACAAGATGGCTGCCCCAGTGACAGCTGGTCAGACCTTGTGCAGAATTAGCATTGTGTAGAAATTATTCCTAGGATTCTTTTACATCTTGAAAGGTCATCAAAATGGATTGATTTAAGACTAGTCAAGGTATTTATTCATTCGTTTGCAGCTACATAATTATGTTACATAAAATCAAATGTTTTGATAGCGTGTGAATCAACTATTCTATTTTTTTGCCAATCTGTATTTCACAAGTTGGTCTATAGAATTGATTGTAGGATTAGAGTGTTCAGAGACAGAAATCAATGCCTCTAGAGAAGAGTGAGGGACAGGGTTAAGGGTTAGCGGTTTTGCCAGTGACGTTGATAAATTCTAGGTCACAAAGATAAAAGGGGGATAGAGACATTATACACAAGACTCTTCAATCTGCCAGCTTTCTCATTGTGTATTCCACCAAGAAATGGCTGATAATGAGCTCTTCTGGCAGTAGATTTTACTCCCCGGGAGAGCTGTTACCAGTAAGTGTTGTGGTTGCCAGACAAGCGAGAGATTGCTTCTATAACATTGATACAGATTGCCTGTATAATACAGCTACATGTCCTCAGTCTGGTGCAAGTTTGTACCAGGACCCGCTCAAGGAAACGCTTTGTTTAATTGTGTAGTTGTTACGCAGGGATTTCCAGCAGTTGGCAGGAAATCAGAGCACTAGACTCTTTGATCTATTGCAGAGGAAATCTCGCTGACCTGTCTGTATTAGTGTATCGCTGGTGTATGGCAGTGGAAATAGCAGTGCCCATTTATACGCCCTCCATTGTTGTTCTATGTAATGCCTCAGAACCTTCCAGACATTCATTATTTTTTAATATACCTGAATTTATACAATTTCTGATCAGAAATCTGTTATTAATATTTATAGATTCAATGGTTCCCGTTAAATACTCCCAAGCAAGGTGTACATTGATTGAACTGATAGTGTGTGATTGATAGCTGAACGGTTGATATAGGTGTATGTGTGAAGTCTGGTAGAACCATCATCTGATACCAGATTGTAATCAGCAGCTATCAATAATATCTATCAATAATGGACCAGCATTCCTATAATAGCCCGTCTAGAGTCCAGGTCACGGTAAATGGAATGGCTTTCTGCGAGTGCCATTAAATAATCCCAAGTTCACATTATGAATTGTTAATCGGATAAGAGTTCTCATCTCAGCCAAGACCAGTTTATTTTCACTGAATTGTTAGGTGGTGAAAGTAAAGCTTTAGAACTATTTCTGGTGATTGCTACCTGTACGCAGGCTTCAACAGGAGCGGGCCTTGATGTCATTAAAAGAAAATCTATTACAAAATGACAGGAGTTTAAAGGACAGTTACTTTGTTCAGACACAACTCCAGCGCTCACAATGGCAGTCAGGTCTATCACAGAGTATTGACTTTTCTCCCTCAAAAGAATAAATCCCTTTCCTACAGCTTGGCAGGAGCCCAGTGAGGGATTTACACAAATAAATACTATTGATTAAGACTCTCCCAATGGGTCTACATAGAGCAGAGAATTGAATACCAAATAACATGCTGGTTTTAAATGACAGACCATTGCATTAAAGTCTGGGACTTGTGAGGTGGGAGGGGTCTTGTATCATCGATAATAAAACACTGATTAAATTTGATCTGTTTTTATCCTAATCTTATTTATATTTTGTAAATTTCAGAAAAACCAAAAGCAGGGAAGTCGGTGTCTGTGAAAGACAGAAAACGGAAACCTGCTGATTTCTCGGAGAATTCAAATGACTCGACAGAAACCAGTTCTTCAAAGAGTTGTCGTTCAGTGGAGAAGCGAGTGAAATCAGACAATAAATCAGACAAACCCGATCAAAGCAAGGCAGCAACAGATCCCTCCAAATCAAAATCGGAAAACAAGTCGGTGAAAAAAGGCTCTTCTAGTGACAGCAAGATCTCCAAGGACAAAACTACACCCAAGCGATCCTGTAAAAATTCAAATCCAGAAACCCCTTCTAAACAATGCACAAAGTCACGTCCGAGTCGACTTAAAAAGGACTCCCCCTCCTGTGATTCATCATCGTCCCATCATGAGGGTGTCCCGGGCTCTCCCGATATCTCGGAGGACTCCGGTAGTGTAGCCAGTTCCGTCTGTGATAATCAGTCCGCGGGGGAATGCCCAAACACTCAGGAGACCACGTCTGAGGAAGCCATTATAGAAGATAATATGCACTTTATGAAACAGAGGTTGTTAGCTAGCAATTCCTCTTCCGAAAAATCGCCGGCTCCTATTAATGCCAACATCGATGTCAATCGCTCGGTGACAGATCAAATCGCTAAACTTTCACGCACAGAAAGTGCTGGTTCCATCCAAGAGGAGGGGAAATCCAATTCACCTAATAAATCTGTCTCGCCAAAAGGTAGCTATCTCACCTCCGATGTGTTTACACATGAACAAGGCAAGGAGCTTCGAAATAATAATAATATCAGTGATAATATTTCTGGATGTAACTCTCTGTCCAATAGTTTAAATCATGATGACCTGCGATCTAGTTCGCGAGCAAGTGAACACTCTAACTCAGGATTAAGTGAGGACAGAAGACCAGCATCTCGACTCGATGATCTCAAATCATCTCAGAAAAACAGTCCATCATCTAGTCCATTGATAATTGACAGAAGTGAACCTGTAAACCCCTATAGGGACCCTGAACTCATGAGAAAAAATCCTGTTCACAGTAACGTTCATGGGATGTTAGGGAGCCACAAGAAGCCATCCTATGCCAATGTTCATACTCCCATCCCATCAGCTGCCACCCCCACCCCCTCCATTCCTTCTACCACCTCCTATCCCTCTCATCCCATCCCCAATCATGTGATCCCCTCCCTCCAGTACCCTCCCCATCACCTGACTGCTGCATTGGGGGCAGCTACTCTGGGTCTTCACCCCTCCCTGGCTCAGATGGACCCTAACCAACTAGCGGCCCTACAGCACCAACAGCTGGCCTCCATGCAGTACCAACTGCTGCTCAACAGAGGGGGGTACCCTGCCAACCTGACCATGCCCCAGTTAGAGCACCTCTGGCAGAAGACCTACCCCTCGATCCCCATCCCCCCTCAGTACCTCCTGCCCAAGAACCGGGAGGACCTGTTGGGACACTTGTTCTCCAAGGAACGGGAGATTATTGAGAGAGAACGCATGGAGAGGGAGAGGATGGACCGTATGGAGAAAGAGCGCATGGAACGGGATAGGCAGCTAGAGAGGGAGAGGCAGGAACGCATAGAGAGGTATGTACAGAGAGAGAGAGAGAGAGAGAGAGAGAGAGAGAGGAGAGAGAGAGAGAGAGAGAGAGAGAGAGAGGAGAGAGAGAAGAGAGATGGATCACACAACAAGAAATACAACATAAGTCTGTTTAGTGTCTAGTGTTTGTATCCTATTTAGACATAAAATTGTCGGTGTAAAGTGATGTACACAAAATGTATTGATGATCAGAGAGTAGGTTCATCAGGAAGTGTTCAGACCATGCCATGACTGATAATGAGATGTGTAGTCATGATCTGTGATATCTATAGAGAAACTTTTTATTTTGATTCATAAGAGGTTGAAGAGTTCTAAAACTCTGCTCCCAGAATCAGCCCAGCATGTAGCCTCCAGAGAGGAAAGCAATCTTCTGAGAGTCAAAGTAATGGATTTACTGTAGGTGGTAAATGAATTGTACATATGTTCAGGAAATAAAAGCAAGGGCTACTTGAGATTCAAGGCAGATGTAAGAATAAAAAGGCTAGATCATGACATTAATGGTGTGTAGAGCTTTCTCTCAAGTCATGCGCAGGGCACGAAGGGGTGACTTGTGTATACAGAGCTGGGCAGTGGAGGGTGACCAACCATTGTAATACAATCCCCCAGGGCCGCACACACCAACATGACATCTCCTTATTTGGCAGAAAGTAATTTGTGTACCTTACAGCAGGGCTTTAATTTAGGGCCTATAGAATTTTATATTGACTAAGCAGATCGTGTTTTTAAATAGCTATTGATATTTTTGTATAATGGCTTTGTACTTGTGTTTGATCAGAGCTCGTGAACCTTGATAGCCTACCTATCTATTAATCATGTGCTAACAGGGAACGTCTCAAAAGCAGGTAGTTTGGGACACCTTGCTCTATTACACCTCCAGTAGGGAACATCTCAAAAGTACAAATTTGATAACTCTCTTACATGAGAAGTGTTCACTTGATCAACAGCAGGAAGTTTTCCATTGATACAATTACATAATCAGGATCTGTCAGATGATCAAACATGTTTGTTGTTTTTAATTAACCTCTAAGTAGGGTCAAGTTCTCAAATCAAACCAGACATAAACACATCACAGCATTTTCTGAATACAAAGACCCTAAGACCCTAGTTTTATAAATGAGTTGTGCTCTTATTCATATCATCAATCTATCTTTTCCAATTTTAAAAGGAGACAGGAAAACTAAAAGGGAAACAGAATTGGGTTATGTGTATACCATTTTTTGACCCATTGATGACAGTTACATAGTAACATATACCAGTGTCTCCTGTTTATTTTTTTGTTTTTTATTTCTTTGTTTTGTATTCTTTAAGGTTGGTAAACCTTTTCTTTATAAATTGTCTTAATTTCAGGGAACGTGTTGAAAGGGACAAAATGGAACGGGAGAGGGAACAGGCGATACGAGAACGAGCGGAGAAAGAAAGAATGGAGAAGGAGAGACAGGAACGAGAGAGGAAGGAGAGAGAAGAATGGAAGAGGATGGAACACGAGCGGGAGCAGAAGAAGGAGCGCGAGCGGATCCTGAAGGAGTCGGCCGACACCCTGGCCGCCGTGGATGACCACTTCGCCCGCTCACTCCGCAAAGAGGTGAGAAATCGGGGAGAGGTTTTATTTTCTCGGTCATATGATAGGGAGAGAGTCAGGGAGATCTTGTGTTTGAAATTTAAATAGATGAACATTCTGCAATCTTTGTTGAACTTTTGAATTTAAATTATAAAGTGATAAGGTTATGAGAGAGTAAAGAGAGATCTGTGTAATCCATTGATTGTGATGAGATAAGAGATATGTGTATATCCCATTGAATGAGATGAGTTAAAAAAGATGTGTATCTCATTGGTTGAGATGAGGGTGAGGCTCCAGGGTACTGATGTGTGCCCAGTCAGTGGGTCAAGGATAACCGTGTCGACTCCTTTGATAGGGTGTCCGGGGCGGAGGTTGGGCGGTTCCTTCTGTAGCAATAAGGACAGCTAAGTCTGGACCCCCCACTAAACCTGAGGAAAGTAGTAAACCCAACATTGATGACAAACAGGTCAGTCAGATTATGCTAATCCAGCACTGCTTCCTAGAGTGGTAGGGATGCTGCACTGTGTAACTGTTGGGGAAAGGCCACCACGCCTCGTCTGTCAGGGGCCAGGGGGAGGGGACCGAGGTGCTGGGGAGACAGGACCGGGCTTTTATGTGCTTACTGTTGGTGTGCTGTGCTGGGTTTGGTGGTGTGAAGACTGCATCTAATGGTTGACTGTTTGACTAAATATCGCCTTGCCTTGCTTCTCACTTTGTTCTTGGGGGAGATTATTAACCAGAGAATTGGTTTGTGTTGTGGGAGTCAGAGATTCTGGCTGCGTCATAGTCCACAGTCACCAGCAATATCCAGTGACGTCAAGCTGTGTAATTAAAATTCTATTACCAACTCTGTTTTATCACTCCCATGTGGTTGTTCTTTTTTAGGTGTTACTTATGTGATGAAACACCTGGTTTGATTCTGATTGATTGTCATATCAGAGACTACCTTTTGTTAAACTACATCTGTTAATTAAACATGCAGCCAAAACCAGTAGATGACTTGTATGATTTACAAAGTTTAATACATTGTTAAGTACAATATTAGATCAATTGTATTTTACATTTAATTGCCCTAGTGTTTATCTTTCCACACATTTAAAGGATTGAATTAATTGCATAAATGGGAAAACAAGTCCTATTTACCTCACTTTTTAAAAACATTTTCAAGAGATACTTGACAAACAATATGTCAAGAATTATGGAATTTGATGAAATAAGCTAGTTACTAAATGGCATTGGTTATGGAATATTTATATCCTGACTTCTTAATTTTAATGAAGCTTATTTTCTAAAATTTTCCAGGAAAGAGAACAGATGATGAAAAGGCAGCAGGAATGCTATCCAGATATGGAGAAGTTCTACAAGCAGACGTATGAACACCAGAAAGCATATGAACAGCTCCAGAAATCGGAGATGAAGATGGAGAAGCTGCCAAAGAGTGAGGCTTACAAGGCTGGTCCCCCCAACAGCTCTGTCCCCTCAGGCTCTGTGAAACAGGAGAAGCCCAACTTTAATCTGTACGGCTACCAGCCATTCAGACTGGCTTACATCTCCCCCGACCAGCTCCATCTCCACGGGCTGGACAAGAAGGAGGAAAAACTTAACATAGACTCTTCAAAACAAAGTCTAGCCCACGCAGCAAACATGGCTAGTCAGATGTCGTCTGCTCCCCCACCCCTCATCAAGGACGGTCATAGTTCAGTGATCGTCAATCACCGTAACAAAGATGTCTCCACTAGTCCGCGACCAGCACACTCTCACCACAGCCATCACATGTCTTCTCAGTCTCCACGGCAACCCAAGCCGGCCCACACACCGAGTCGTCACCACGGCAGTCCCCACCAGGACCAGTCCATCGACTTATCATCCTCGTCCTCTTCCTCGGGGCTGCAGGTCTCAGCGTTATCAGCATTCAGATCCACGGAATCAAAACATATTGGACACAGAACTCAGAGCCCCCTCCGTGTGGCTAGTCCGCATCAGTTGAACGCGGCAGTGATGCATCAACCAGTGAACTATCATAAAGGCGAGGGCAAGCCTCGCTCCAGCCCCCTCTCCAAGTCCCCCGTGTCATCCGCTGGCAGTAACGTTCCATACATGTCCGCGGCCATCGCTCAGCCTCCCGTGTCTTTACCCCCAGGGTCAGTCGATTACAGCTGTAGCCTAATACAACAAGGTC
The DNA here is from genome assembly GCA_033439105.1 of Magallana nippona. Taxonomy (NCBI): domain Eukaryota; kingdom Metazoa; phylum Mollusca; class Bivalvia; order Ostreida; family Ostreidae; genus Magallana; species Magallana nippona. Next base: position 40,885,159 of record CM065920.1, read on the forward strand.
TCGTACCCAACCCCATCTACTCTCAGAACAGTGTCAACCCGGCAGCAGAACATCACCATGGCAACAGTCACGGGCTGTTGACCACCACTCAGAGCATGGCGCCTACCTCGTCCCACAACACCCAGTCTAACACAGGGCAACAAGGAGTCAAACGCAAGCCCAGCAAAGAAAGCAGCAACCGCAAGCGCCAGAAAGGAGATGCAGGGGGTAGTAATTCTAGTGTGGGGGGTGGTGTGCCCGTCACTACCCCCCAGATAATGACAAACCCCTCCCCCTACACCACAACAAACAGTCAAACATCTGTCACCTCATCAGCCTCATCAGCAGTCTCCATGCTGCTCTCATCTGCCTCGACCTCCATTCCCACCTCTGGCACCTCGGGATTTATGGACAGTTTTAAGTCCTTTGTAGAAAATGCTGTTCAGAATGCATTTTATCAAGACTCTGACTTAGCAGATCATAAAAAGACCCTTGCTCCCCCACCTCCCAAACAGCAGAAGTCAAACCCCACCTCCCAGCCAACCGGGGAGGAGTCCAGTAGTCTCATGGGGTCCAACAGCAATTCTAATCTTATTGACACAATTAGCCGTGTGGCAAATGGTCAGATAAATGACACAGACAGTGATACCCTCAGTGCTCCCAGCCCCCCACCCCATGTCTCTCACCCCCACTCTCAAGGCAAAGCAGCTAATCATCCCAAACTCAAGAAGGCATGGCTTCAGCGACATTCTGACGAGGACAAATCGGAGGTGAAGGTTGAGCCAGGGTCGCCGTCCACCGAGGCGGACCTGTCCCCCAAGACAGAAGACAAGCTCAAGAACTGTTACGTCAATCTGACCAACATCTCACCTAAGAAGGAGCCGGGGACCAAGTCTCCGGTCAGTGCGTACAAACTCCCTAATGGCAATCTCAGCGGAAAGGACAAGGACGACGAGTCAACAACGTCCGCCTCCGAGACCGAGTCACAGCAGGTCAGTACAAATATCTCTTACTAAGTTATACACAAATATCTCACAATGAGTTAAACTCCTGCCCAGCTTCATTGAGTATGCTTAGAGGTGAGGAAATACAGAGTTTGAAGTTTGATAACCTTGTACACAGACCTAAGCACAGAGAGATTAGATGTTATCTTTTTGTAATGTTCCATTTGGATGATGAATAGAATCAACAATTTCATGATTTGATACAAGATTTATTTCTTTTTAAGCTGTTCAAAGTATTACGTAACATTGAATTGTCAAATTTCCCAAACATCATTCTTTAAATCACTTTGCATAGTCATATATCTTCTCCTTTCGGGCCTGCAAATGGTGTTAATTCCTTTTTCACTTGAGTATGTTGATTTTTTTTGGCCTTGCACTGAATGTTCTTATTTTGTTATCTAGGTGAGTGATTCATCTCAGAAGAGGAAAGTTCAGACTAAGAAGGCTCAGCCCAGTAACAAGAAATCCAAAGCTGACAGTGACGACAACAGTCCCCCACCCCCAAACCCTCCCAAAAAGAAACCTTCCAAAAAGAAGGAGGGGGCCAAAGAGGGCACAAAGAATATCAAGGTAGGCCACCAGCACAGGTGTCACTGGGAGGACCAGTCAAAATCAATGAAGAGAGAGAGAGAGGAGAGAGAGCTGTGATTAACCAATCATTTACATAAATCCAGTGTTTGTTAGTGGGATTATGTTGTTGAGCTGCTTCGAATCTCCTTAACCAACAGTGAACATCAAACAGTGGACTACATAATCACACTGGTGTCCAGAAAATAGGTCAATTCCAGGGACCCCATGTGTATTGTTAAATATCTGATGTTTACATTGCTTTTGAGAAATATGTGGGTGGGACAAGAATGACTCTATTTAGATTTTTCTGTTCTAAATGTTTTTCTAAATTTATTAAAATGCGTATATATATAAAATTAGCTAAACATTGTGCGATCGGGAGGTTGTCATTTTCTTTGGTTGGGCTCAGATTCTTGTATTAAATAATAGGAATGCAGAAGAAGGAGGCCTGTATTGATTTTCTCTCTATTCCGACTCAGTATTTCCTCCACAACAAGTTTATTTTAGACTGTGCCCTTTCCCAGTGGGTGAATGTGATGAATATAACATGAGATCCCAGTGCACTCAGAGGACAGCCATAAAACTCAAGCAAAATTTATCTCTCATTTTGTAAAGGGCAAAGAAAACGCAGAGGAAGAGAAACCAGTCAAGAAAGAGAATACAAATACCACATCAGGGAAAAAGGAAAAACCCAAAGAAGTTCCGAAGGCCAGGCCGGCAAGTCCTGAACCGATGGAGGTTGACAACCTTGAGGTGAAAAAGGAGAAATCAGAAAAGTCCGCTGAAAGTATGGCGTCAGCTAAGACAAAGAAAGCAAAGAAACCGAAGGAGGCACCCCCCAAGTCCGAGTCTTCCACGTCCCCGGGGTCTCCACCAGTAACCCCCACCCCCACGGTACCAACCACTCACACACAACCGGCAGGTCAGTACGGGAAATCAGTCGATCATTGTCATCAGATACACATTTATAAATTATCAGTAACTGACCTTTGTAATTGTACTATTTGGTCTTTTTCATTTTCAGTAAATGCTTTTTTGTCCTTTTGACACTTACAGTCAAACTATTAACACTTTAAGCCATACTGTTAAAACTTATTGAAATACTGTTAACACTTTTGTTATCCTGTTAACACTTGTAGATGTAATGTTAAACTTAATGAAATGTTGTTAACACTTTGGTAATACTGTTAACACTTTGGTAATACTGTTAACACTTTGGTAATACTGTTAACACTTTGGTAATACTGTTTTAAAACATTTGTAGTCTGTCTTAAAGTTGGCTTTTGGACATGTTGGTTAAATAGTGACCTCCTTAATTAACTCGCAAAACCTGAGTTTATCTCACAAATGCTACCTATTTAGTCACAATTAAGAGCACTGATAGTGATTCAGTTGAATTTTTTTTTACCATTTTACACTTAGAGTATGACTATCAACACATTATTTTTGTTTTGTACACAGGGAGCTCCTCCTACAACAAGCCGCCCGTGTCGCTGCTGAAGAAGACGGGTGAGTCGTTCCTCCAGGATGATTCGTGCAGCGAGGTCACCCCTAAACTGATGAAATGTCGTGAGTGTAAGATGACTCCAACTCAGCGCAGCAAGAAGCTCCCCAACATCTTCTGTCGATTCTACGCCTTCAGAAGGTAGCTATTGTATACTGTTATCGACAACATGCTTAGTTGATTTCTTGGAGAGGGCATTTTTTTGTCAGGGAAAATGTCTGAACACATTTCGTGTTTTTAATTGATAATCAATGAAATATTTGCGAGGATGCTGTTGTTGTATTGAGCTGTTAGACATTAGAGGCCCACATCTTCCTTACATCTGTCCTCGGGAGATGCACTCGCTCCCAGAGCATTGGTTTCCCTGCTGGAATGGGTCAACAATAGCATTCTCTTTGTTTCTCTGAACAAAATTAGCCTTTTAAATATGCAGGACATCTGGCTCTTATTGAGCTCAGAAATCTTTGCCAACAATACTTGTAAAAATAGCTGGCTGTATGCAGGATAGGGGAGGCTGGCTAAGGGAACCGAGTGATAAGATACTATTTATTGTTAGCAAGTTGTAGAAATTCCAACCCAACAAAAACTGTTATCATGGGGAAAAGAATTCAGGGAAAACACTTCAGGCTTGGAAGACACTGATATTATTCATTTATCATCTTGACAAGGGTTCCCAGTAGTTTTTGATGCTGGCTGTTTTTAAGTATACTCCTCTAGATAGTGTGATTATTAGCTTTATTTGCAGAGTTACTGACTTCTGGGGGGAGGGATGATTGAGGTTCAAATTCTCCAATATTAGCTAAGATTTTTTCCCTCTGTAGAATTTCCATTTTGACATTTTCTGTAAATTTGTGTGGCCATTCAGGCATGGATATGTCTGAAAAGAAAAAACAAGTGACAGGCTCGTAGGTCAAGATGGATATCTCAAACAGCAGTTTACAGAGTCCTGTCTGGAGAAAAAACACAACAAACTACTGGGGGTAAACATTCTGCAATAAAACCCTCTTTGTTGTAGCTGTTGATAAAGAGAGTGTGGCCTGCGTAGTGTGGGTGCATTCAGAACCTGATCACACAGATCTCGCCCAATCGCTGTAATAGATTTCCCTCGTGGCCGTGGACTTAATTAATGGGTTCCATGCAGAGGCAAACCCCTACATGATCATTAGAGCAAGAGAAAATTCACTCCAGCAATTTGTTGAAACAGGGAACAAAGTTGCAAAGCAAACAGAAGGGTTTCCTGTTACTCCATTAAATGTGTTTTGAGATGATTTATGGTCCAAGTGATCTATTATCAATCCTCCATTAAAAAAACATGAAGGCATTTTCTTTTTTTTATGAAAAACTTAACTTGATGCACTTCTTGGTTTAGCTGAGTTAATGTTCTCCAAACTTGGCACGCAGCAGGTGTCGATCTGAGCCAGAGAAAGCCGAATGTTTACATGCTTCATTCTGGGCAACAACTTGCCAACAGAGTGATGAGCATCTCCAGATGTAGCACTTGTTTCTAAAGTGCATCCTCTCTGTATCTGAAGGGAGAAACTCTGACAATTACAGTGGGGGCTGTAATCATAAATTCCTATAAATATAATTAGAAATGAGTACATTTTTAGCATTTTGATATATATGTCCCACGGCGTGAGATATATCAAGGGAAGGGAGGTCCAAATTAGTCAATCGGAGACATTCCATTTGTTTTATTTGTGCCCCTAGTGTGCGGTTGTAGTGTACTAACTTTGTCTGTTTGTCCCCATGTAATTGTTGACTGTTTGTTTGTCTGTCACAGGTTGCGCTACAGTCAGCGGGGCTTCCTGATGATTGACGGATTCTCCGAGCTGTCGGACGCCATCAATGACGACATTGACCCCTGGCTACCCAACATCCCAGTCATGGAACCAAAGATAGACATAGACACTGCTAAGTACATCGTGTCCAGAGTGGGCGATAAATTCTGTGAGCTGGTTCAGCAGGAGAGAGAGTCCAAGAGCCTGGCTGGGGATGAAGGTAGGTTCAATGTAAACAAAGTTGTCCACAGACACTATATAAAGTTGTCCTCAGACCCTATACAACATTATCCACAGACCCGAGGCCTTGCCTCATTCTGTAGATTACAGTAACTGTATGCAGAAATATCCTTTGTATCATTTCAGCCAAAATCGCGTGGAAGCGCGCAGTGACCGGGGTGAGAGAGATGTGTGACGTCTGCGATACGACGCTGTTCAACATGCACTGGGTGTGTCATAAGTGTGGCTTTGTGGTGTGTCTGGACTGTTACAAGGTCCGTCTCCGCGCCCTCCAGCACGACAGCAGCGGTGAAGGAGAGGGGGAGGATAGTGACCCCTACAACGGGGTACAGCAGGAGGAGCAGCGGGACTGGCTGACTTGTAGCGCTAACCGACAGCAGCACGAACCCGACAAACTGATGCTGACCCAGATCATCCCGGGCGACGCCCTGTGGGAGGTGGGCAAGCTGATCCACGACATGAAGAGAAAGTGGAACATCCCCTGCAAGTGTTCGTGTGCCCAGTCCAACTCCAAACTGGTGCAAAAGAACGGGCTCAATCAGGTAAACACAGAACTAGGCTTAAAGCAGGGAACTATGGGAGATCAGTGTATCAAGCTTTCTCGGTGTTATTATCCTTATGGGTCCTCTCAATCCAACAATATCAGGAAATCAATGTTACTCTAAGTTGTTTCTGTACTATAGAAATTATAAAATCAATAAAAACTATCATTACTTATTTAAGGGAAACCTCAAATAAAGATGTTTATGAGCAGGCATTGTATCAGATTTCATCATTCATTGTTATATTGATTTCAGACCGTCAATTTTTGTGTCACTCCTTTTGATAAACTTGTCTATAATGGTCACACTCTCTAATGGAGTAATAAATAGGCAGACTCTGGGCAAGTTAATGATGTTACAATCAATGATTTCATTAATATGCGGTAAACACGCAGCAGCTGCTGTCAGAACAAGCTAAAATCATCAGAACTACAGCATAAAACGGGGATCCAGAATCCCTTTATCTCACCCCTAGCTGTCAGAACAAATAACCTCTTGTTGAAATCCTCTCTTCATTTTCTTTTTTGAGAAGAATTCTTAAAAGCTATTGAGGCCAATGTTAAAGCAATATTACATCATTCTCTGAATGCTGCTGAAAATGAAAGGAATGTCTAAGAGCTGTCTGAACTTGCCAGCCACTGGGCAAAAACTCAAGATAGAATCAATATCTTATATTGAATTAGCAGCAAAATAAATGGGAGATATGAACTTTTCAGAGAAAGAAAAAAAGAAGTTGATAAACAGAGTTTACAATCAGACTCCAGCTGCTCCAAATTATTTATAATCTAAATTCTGCTTTTTGTGAACTTTGAATCTTTTCTATTTAGCTGAAAAAAATAAAAATAAGAGTTCTTAATTTTTCAGCAATATGTACAGCAGGCCATCAACCACTTGTCCAACAACAAAAGCAAAAAGCTGATGAATGGCATCGCTGAGGATCACAAGATGTTCAAGGGCAAGAAGGACTCGATCAACGGGAACATCAAGTACAACCCCAACAGCTCGTCCCCGCTCAACCTGCTGGCAGACGTCGCCTCTATGGACTCGGAGACCAGTCGAGATCGCAGCGAGTCGCCATTCGGCAAGAATATCGACAAGTTTGGCAAGTCTTACAACCCCATCACGGAGCCGGTGTCTCCTTGTGGCGGGGGAAGTAATGCAGGGGATGGGGATAATGAGAAGAAGAACCCTGCCAGCTGCTCCACCCTCAGGGAATTGTTGACCAAGACAGCTGGCAAAGTCAAGTCAGAAAACAACAACAAGAAGTCCAAACCCAAGTCCAGTAGCAGCACGCTGGATGATATCATTCAGTCCGTGGTGGAGAAACAGTTACCTAGGGACGAGAACAGCCAGCCCATCCGGCTGATGCATTACATTCCTCGTATGGGACACAGCAGCATGTTGACGCGGGACACTCCGATTCTGGTTCACAATCTGACGGAGACCAGTGTGATGTATCCGGACGTTCCACATTCCTGGCTGTGTGATGGTCGTCTGCTCAGACTCCATGATCCCAAACACAAAGGGAACTTCAAAATCTTCCAGGAGCAGTGGAAGAGAGGTCAGCCGGTCATTGTGTCTGGGGTGGACAAACTTCTGAACCGCAATCTGTGGCACCCGACCTCATTCAGTAAGACGTTCGGCAAGGAGAAGAACGATGTGGTCAACACCATGTCTGGGGTGGTGATCATTGGTCACCCCATGTCCGTGTTCTGGGAGGGGTTTGAGCGCCTAAGGGACAGGCTTCTAGATGACGACGGAGAACCCATGCTTCTGAAGCTTAAGGACTGGCCCCCCGGGGACGACTTCAGTGATCTCATGCCCAATCACTTTGACGATCTCATGCAGGCGCTTCCACTGCCTGAGTACACTCATCGCCATGGCAAACTCAACCTGGCCTCTCGATTACCAGACTTCTTAGTGAGACCTGATCTGGGTCCAAAGATGTACAATGCATATGGTACGCATGCTTTTATCTCTGTACAAAAATAGAACCCTTACACAACATGGCTGATTGTTTCTCCATGTTATAGCAGGTTTTTTTGAACAAGTTTGTTATTATTTACAGGGTCTGCCAAGTACCCCAGTGAGGGAACGACCAACCTTCACTTGGACGTCTCCGATGCTGTCAATTGTATGGTGTACGTGGGGATTCCCTCCGACGGGCCCGGGGGAAAACAGGTTCACATCAACATGGCGATCAAAGCGATCGATGACGCATGCTGCGACACCATGACCAAGAAACGCGTGCGGGAGACCAACGAGGTTCCCGGGGCGCTGTGGCACATCTACGACGCAATGGACGCTGACAAAATCCGAGACTTCCTCAACAAGGTATTCATTGACATCTTAAATGTTTCAACATGATTCACACTGGAATTCAAATGATCCGTTATCTGTGGGTGTAGTCTTAGTTAATGTATATGATGCAACAGGAACTAACAACTTTGTTATGTAATTGGATTTATAACTTCTTCATGTTAAGTGTGTGTTACAGTCTGTAATTAGGGTCAGTTTACAGCCATTACATTCCTAGTGCGGAAATGTCGACAGGGGTCTTGTCAAACAACCATGTTACCCTTTCTCGCACTGAAAATTCAATCCTAAATTAAATGTTGAGTATAATTTAAAGTTTGAGAGAATGTTACAGGGAATATCTCAGCATTAAAAAAAAACACTGTTGCTAGATGTCAACAGAAATATGAATATCTCTGTCAGACACTGAGAATAAAAAGCTTCAACTTATTTAAAAGGAATCAAATGAGACGTTTGTAGGGTACATGTATGTAAATAGAAATACAAGAGGGGAGTTGTTCTATTCACGACAGCTTTAATTAGAGCATATTTATACTCCCATGAAATCCGTAGCAATGGTGGATAAGTAATATGACACCAGAATACCTGGTTGTTGTGCGAGGTATGAGATTTTGGGGGGATGGGGGGGTCGACCTTGAGCGTCTGAGGAGGGCCAGTGAACTCTGTTACTGACACAGGAATGTAGACAGTTGGCTGGTGGCCAGATTGACTGGTTCTCAGTGATCAGAAGAGGCGGTTGTAATTAATCTCAGCGCGTGGTTACACAAGGAAGTAGTCTCTGTCGTTCATTGTCAGGCATGGTGTGCTGCATCGCTCTCCTCACCTCACTGTCAGGAACTTGGAGAGAGCTCAAGGAATTCCTCCTCCCAATAATGGAGATCTATAAAGTGTCTGAAGACTGTGTTAGACAAGAGTTAAAACTGATGCTGATTAGATAGTGTAATAGATAGCTGGTCGTGTCAGGCAATGTAACTGCATTAGTATGGGGCCCTTCTTCCCTCCATATTTTTTTGTACATTATTATTGCCACTTACAGTTATTCACACCACTACAGCTTTTACCTAACCTCCTACGTAAATATCTGTCACCATTACTATCAGATGTGTCTTACGTAATGTGGCAATTCAGATTTGTTTGTTTATCTTACACACCCAAATATTATTAAAAGATAAATAGTTGCACTCCAGCAGTTCAGGGAAATATTACACAACATATTTAAAATTCAGCATGGTTTTATAATGATAGGTGAATGACATCTGTGAAATGTTATGCATTTATTCAATCGACTGTTTTAAACTTGATTTGAATATAAACCATGCAGGAAATAGCTGGCAGCTTGCCCAGTCAAGTGATTGACAGGATATAAAGGGATCCACTGACAGTGACAAGATAGAGTAGTTCTCAGACCTTGGGGAGGGAGGGGGTGGGGCTTATATTTAATCTACAGGATGAAGCGTTCAATAGATATCAGTTCAACTTTCAGGAGTCTGAATTGTAATCAATCTCTGTTTGTGGTAGTTTATTGCAAGATCCAAACATTGATCCCTTTAGTTTTGGTTTATGTACGTCAGTGTGTGGTAACAGCCGGTGATGTAACGGCGCAGACTGTGTTTGTTTTTCTAAGGTTTCATCTGTTTAATATGACAAGCATTGAGTGCAATTGGGTATTTCCTATATGTCACAATCATGACTATAATTGGGGATTTCTTTATGTAACAATCATTGCTACTATTGAGGTATTTTGTATGTGACTAGCATACTTACAATTGTTTTTACCTTTGACAGGTGGGTAAGGAGCGAGGGGAGGAGATAGAGCCCCACCACGACCCGATTCATGACCAGAGCTGGTACCTGGATGTGGAGCTACAGAATCGTCTTTACAAGGAGTATGGGGTGCTGGGCTACACCATCGTCCAGTGTATGGGGGACGCCGTCTTCATCCCCGCGGGGGCACCCCACCAAGTCAAGAACCTCCACAGCTGTATCAAGGTCGCCGAGGACTTTGTTTCCCCGGAACACCTGAACCACTGCTTCAGTCTCACCCAGGAGTTCAGGCTGCTGTCTGACTCCCACACCAATCACGAGGACAAACTTCAGGTAATAAGTCCACACTCTCTCCCTAAATATATTCGCATCCACAACCATAAAAATACACAATACAAGGAAATCATTGTAAAGAGAGGCCTTACTTGCATAACTCTCTACTGTTGTAATCACTATACTACTGTTCGAAAATGAGTAGGGTTTTTTCTCACTTTAGAGAAGTGAACAGGCGTAGTCTATATTTTCTAACCCTCTTCATCATTAACCATTTTCTTTTCCCATTGTATACCATGCAGATGTTATTGTGCCTCGATCAGACCCAACCAATTTGTTCTCTCATTGAGCTGTTTTTATGTTCCTGCCATACACAGTGTCTGACAGACCTTCCTTGTTAATGTTCCATGACAAAATGCTTGCTTCGCTAACATTCTTTTTTACCCTCTCTTTTTTTTCTGTTTTTGGCCGTATAGCAATTAATCTGCCAAGAGCTGACTTGATAAGCTGAATTTTAATGTTTTGCAGGTAAAGAACATCATGTACCATGCTGTAAAGGATGCACTGGCCGTGCTCAATAACGCCGAACCAGAGGAGGACTAGGTTAAACAGGAACCAGTCAAGTGAGGTGAACTGTGATGTCACAATGTCAGGAGTTCAGAGGGTGCTCGGAAAGCCTCCAGGAGCATGGAACCCACAACAGGAATGTTATATACGGACCATAGTGAGATATCTTGGAGCAATGGTCTCTGTAAATAAAGTTCTCATGGAGTGATAGTGCAAGATTCTCTTTTAAGACTGTAATGGATACATTTCATTCTGTGCTAAGTGACACAAAAACTCTTAAGGCCAAAATTCTATTTCCAATGATCAGGGCCTCAACCAAACATATCATGAACCGGAGACTGATTCGCGGAGGTAGAACAGCCCGAGGAGTTACAGGATTACACGTTATCCCGCTCTGTGATAGATACTACTACTGCTGCAGCTGCAGCTGTTAACACTGCCATGGCCGATTAGTGTGCTCAGCACCAAAAGCAGGGGTGCTGCACAGCACAAAAAGCAGAAAAAGTGCTGCGTTAGAGATACTCATCAACCATTGGATGACAGACAGAGTGCTATGCTATTTTATGCTATTTATGGATTTTCTATTTTCTGCAGAATAATGAAATAGTTTGTTGTCTTTTATTTTTTGTGAATTTTGACTGATCCAAGTGGATCCGATGTAGAAATACCTAGCTTGGAGCAGACACATTTTGATCTCATGACTTTTGTTCTGTATATCAGGGAGTTAAGAACCGATCTACTACGACCTTGTCAGTGACCTTTGGAGGTGAAGGTCGCTCCGACAGACAATAGACTTCGTATAGAGTTGGTACATGGATTACGGTTCCTCGTTGGAATCCGCCGACCGCCTCCACTGTGTGCCGTCTTTGGGGGAAGATGGAGCAGACAGTATAGTCGGGAACTTGTGTGTAATGACTTGTTAACAATAAACAGATTATATGTATGAAGCAGTAGGAGAGTGCTGGACCTGGCCGCTCTTCATCCACACAAACCATTATCATAGAGAGGTCAGCTCCAGCTCTCTTGGCCGCCCCCATCAGAGGGCCTTTCTTTCCTCATTCTGTTCTGATGTTTAAATTTTATTGCTATGAGTTGTTGATGTCTTAGATATATATATGATAATGCAGATTGCTTTCTTCAGCCAGATGCGAGTCATTTTCTTTTCTGTTTGTGTATGGGCTTGTATTGGCTGAGATATATATTATATATATACTTATATTGAATATATTCTATATAGAAGTAACATTGAAAAATACAGAGAAAAATGCCAATTTATTGATTGTTTTTTTCTTAGCTTCATTGATGTCCCAAAGTTGATCATGTCAGATTCTATAGAACTACATCTAGCGTGGCTATTGCCATATATACAGAGGCTTCATGTTGGACTGTTCACAAGTTGTTGGGAAAAATTCTGCATTAAAAAGACTGCATTATATATGTGTGTCCTTATCCTGTATCACTAGTGCCTGCTCCTACCTATAATGGTCTGGGGTTCATTCAGGTGTAGTCAGAACCGATAACTTGGAACACGTTTTACTGGGCAGTAAAAGACATGACCTTGAAATTAAGGTCACATGTAGTGTAGTGTGTTGGTCAGCAAGTCTCGAATATACAGTCCGGTCAGGTATTGTAAACCACTACGATGTGGTGAAGACATTAGACCTGTGTTACAGTAAATCCACTGATTTGTATTCTATGTAAAATAAGATTATCAGACAATCTGATAATTAATTATCTGTCACTTGCAGTCAGGAACACGGATAATACTGCTGTCTGTGCAATGGAATTAGACAAAGGTTTCTGTGTTTTGGTGTGCATCCAGTCAAATACTGGGGTAGCATGGCAAGCTATCACGGGCGGTGATTGAGCTATTCAGCAACGTGAACCAGTCGGCGGGTAAAGATCAGATACCGGTTTACATCCAATGTATTTGTACAGGGCATGATAATGGGAACGAGATTTCATTACTAGGGTGTAAAGCGCTGGATAGAGCGAACAATACCCAGGCCCGTAAATAATCAATACCCCATGACGGGCCCCCTTTGTGTTGTACTTTTCTGTACAAATAGACAGCATTATCGGGGGAAATGACTCCCGTGTCAGGCTGCGATTGCCACACACGCCTGGCTTGTTAAATTCCACTTCTCCCCACCGCTACAGCTATTAAAGGAAAGAATGGCTTTATGATCACTTTCCGTGAAATGTCCCAGTTCTCTTTAGAATTGACGAGCTGACGATAAAATTCTAATTTAGACAGGGGAATGGTAAATTTTGTAAAATACTGCTGCATCATGTTTAACTATTTGTCTGCCGACGTGAAGTTCTGTTAATCCACTCATCGCGTTTCATGAGTCCGCTTATAGCTTTCTCTCCAGTTGGGAGGGGGTATTACACATGGCCGTGTATGCGACATAGCGGTTCACCCAAAAATAGTCAATACCTTTCAAAATGATAAATATAGAATATGTACAACGTACTCTCATCACAAACCGTATATACTGCCGCAGTAGTCATTTCAATGAATGACATGGTAACCATAGCTACTGGAGGTGTATAGCTATGCCTGTCCTTTTCGCTAAATAAAGTAAAAAATAAGCTGGGGGGCCTTAGAACTACACATCGAGAGAAGGCCATGTGTGTCCTCTTTTCTGAAGAGAAAACACTTAAAATTTGACAACGCCCTTCTGTCGGCCTGACGGTCCAACACATGACCTGACCAACGGAATTATGTTGGAAATGTCAAACCTGGGCATATCAACTGTCACACTAATTATTCATGTGTCAGTGCGCAAATACATCTGTACACTGACCTACATTGGTGAAATGTTTTGAGACGGCCCCTTGCAGTATGAGTCATGGTGCACACTCTGCTTTTGATTGATGGTGTGGTTAAAGATAACCCGCAGGTCACAGAAATGTTTTGTTTGTCTATTTGACGGGCCTGCCTACAGAAAGCAAGAACATGCTTGGCGGGGACCCGTATATCTGTCCGACACGAGAACGGCGCTTTGTGTATTCCTTCAGACGGCGTCAGGTTCTCAACCTATTCATATTCTCAGTCCATTGAATGAAAGAAAATAACTCGGTCTGTATTTAAATAAGGATGAATTCCCAACAAAGTTCCATTACTTCCAGTTACCCATTTTCAGACCTTACCCCCCCCCCCCCCCCCCCATCATTTGTGTTTAGTACCTACTTTTGTTAATAGGGGTCGGGATGCAGTCTTGAAGTACCTAGATAACTCGGTTAATTAATATACAGATTTATTGTCATTAGAAAATGTATTATACTGTTTTTCTTTGTTTTCATCATCATTAAGATATTGACTAAGATAAATGGATGTATTGCCCCTGAATTGTAATAAAAGCAAGTCGGGGCCATTTGGAACTCGACCAAAAAAAAATCAAATCAAATCAAATCAAAGGGCTGCACTCTTAGCCCTTTGTAACATTTAGATCACCACCGCGCTGGCTCTCATCCCGAGTGTTTAACGATGGCGGTTTATTGATTTCCAGACAATTCTGATGAGAAATGTAATTTGCCTAATGCAGTCCTGCCGGAATGTCTCCATTAATTACTTCGGGACCAACTGCCCTACACTGCATCCCAAGTAACTCCGGAATCTGTCCACGAACGTTACTTAAAAGGCGGAGTCTCGTGTCCTCGTCCCCGTCAGACGTCTGAATTCAATTATGGTTCCATGCCTGCCATTGTAATGCTAGCCCCCGGCGCTGTCCGCGGAGTTCTATATTTGGAATCTGACTTCATGAAGTGGTGGCTATGGAACTCGACACAGCTGACGACTGGAAGACAAACACGGCAGAGGTCTGTGACACACCCAAACTAGGAGCATGGCCAGGTGTCCCCAAAACGTGCCACGCGCTGCCTAACGATCCACCCTACCCCAAGTTCTGTTTAGATTTCGATGTCTGTGTAAACCGTAGTGCCCCCCTCCTTATTGTAGACCCCCCCCCCCCCCCCCCCGCACTCCAAGTACAAGTTTTCCCGCGTTACTTGGGTTTTATACACTCACTGCCTGTGTACCTACGTTTGTTAGAAGGACCAACCCGTCTCTATGTCGTGTGTTGTGTGACCGATATCTTCTGATTAATTAATGCATAATTAACCACAGAAGTAATACCTGTCACATCATGTCAAGTTATCAAGCAGACATTCCAGTGAAAATGCTAATATCATGTAGTCTGTAGAAATGTTGAGCGCTCAGGTGAAGCCTCGTCCCCGTGTATGGCGGGATGTTTTGTGTCCCAAGTCAGTGCGATGACAGCAACATATTTCTAGATTTTCTGACGTTGTCTTCTTTTCAACGCACACAGTGGTTCGACGCCGATATTGATTTTATGTTGTTGAGCAATACTTCTAAATATAGTAATCAATTCATGAAAACATACGCAACGCATGGGATTTAATAAGTATGAATTATGGACTCTGACTCTGGCTTTTATTCTGTGTAGTATGCCACTTGAGGATAAACTTTTCTATTTTCAAGAGACTTATGAATTGGCCTTGACCTTCATCGTTATAACGGTCTAAGCGAGACAACTCTAATTCCACTCTTCACAGCGAGATATTCGTAAAAATAAAAGTGCAGTAAATGAGTTTGATAGCTGCATGGACAGCTGATTCTCCCATACACCCTATTTTTTTTAATTTTGGTTTTTTCAAACTTGGATTCTGCCATTAAACAGCTGAAATGTAAACGAATCGAAAGTCGTACTGAAAATATCAGAATCAACACAACTCTAATAACATCTTCTAAATTGAAAAAGAAGTTCACCCCCCCCCCCCAAAAAAAAATCGATTTTTTTTTACTGTATTCAACATTATAGAGAGAAGGCAACTCGAATATCATCTGTAGTATTCATGATATAAGAAAGAAGGTAACTGGAATATCTTATCGGGTATCTGAATTAACAGGAAGAGAACAACTCTAAAGTTATCAACGGTGTTCAGAAAACACAAAAATGACACAACTCAATTGTCTTTTTCTGCATGTTTTTGCTGATGTCACAAAGAAAACGCTACGAACTTCATCAAATGTATTCATTGGACTCTAATGTCGTATACTTAATCAGAAAGAAGACAACTTTAATGCCACTAACTATATCCAGACTATTTAAAAGAATTTAAGATAATTCGAATATCATGTTCTGTATCAGGATAACTCATTTCATCATTTTTATCCATAATATAAGGAAAGGCTATGAAGAATATTATTTACCTATTCAAAATAAAACAAACTTCAATGTCATTACTGTATTTAGAATATTGAAAAGAAGACAACTCGAAAATATTATTCAATCAAAACTTGTGAAATTGCCACGCCAGCGTCTCCGCGCATATATATTTGTTGTACCTAGCGATTTAGGAGTAAAATTTTCACTAGATTGATCAACACAATGCCATCGCTTGCATTCAAAATTTTATCAAAAGAAAGACATTTCGAATATCATCCAATGTATTCAGAATACAAGAAAAGACAACTCGATTGTCCTCTGTCGTATGCAGAATACCATTTAAAGTATCCAAAATATCAGAAAGAAGACAACTCAAGTGTTATACTATATTCAAAACACCTTGACTATTGTCTACTGTTTTTAGAATATCAGAGAGAAGACAATTCAAATATTATAACTACCGTATCCATAACAGTATACAGATTACTCGAATATTCAGATCACCAGAAAGAAGACCACTCGAATGTCACCCACTGTATTCAGATTATCAGAATAAAAACAACTCGATTGTCATTTATTGTATTCAGAAAATCAGAAAGATTCAGAATGTCAGAAAAATATTAACTCAACTGTTATCTACTATTTTTAAAATATCAGACGAAAAAGAAAACTCGAATTTTATCTACAAGCTAAATTCAAAATTTTGGGAATAAGAAAACTAGAATGTTTTTACTGTATCAAACATATTAGAGAGAATAGAATTTCAATAGCATATACAATATTCATCATTTCACATCGAAGACAACTAGAATATCATCTACTTTATACATAATATCAGAAAGAAAGAAATTTAAATATCTTATCAGATATCTAAATTATTGCAAAAATGACCACCCGAATGCCATCCACTGTTTTCAGAATAACAAAAATGACACAACTCAATTGTTCAACTTCATCAAATGTATTCAGAATATCAGAAAGAACACATTGAGCTCTTGTGTTGTATACTTATTCAGAAAGAAGACAACTCTAATGCCACTTAACTATATCCAGACTATTAGAAAGAATTTAAGATAATTCGAATTACATGTACTGTATCAGGACAACTGATTTTAATCATTTGTATCCATAATAAAAGTAAAGGCAAAGAAGAATACATGAATTATTTTAAAATCGATTTAGAATAAGGCCAACTATAGAGCCGTTTTAACAAGAGCTTGGGCTTTGTGCAGTACGTGACAAATGTATATTTCGGTTGAAACAGCGTCAATTTCATACAACAGAGCAGTTCTTGGGGGGGGGGGGGGGGACTTTCTGATTTTGACAGTCTATGAATATTAATGGTTATGATAATGGAATTTTAGGATCGAGCTTTTATTGATGAATAAATAAGATGGTAACATCCCATCAAAAGTCCAAGCTCTTGTTAAAACGGCTCTGCCATCATCGTAATTTAAGATATCGAAAAGAAGACAGCTCGAAAATATTGTTTAATTAAAACTTGTGAACTCGCTTCCTGACGATACACCATCTTTTCAGCGCTTATAGGTATAGTAGCAATTTCAGAAGTCAATTTTTTAGATTGAACAACTCGAATGTCATCTTCTGCATTCAGGATTATATTTGATTAAATACTTTTGATTAAAAATTACACATCAAATATAATACTATGTATTCGGAAGGCCAGAATACCAGAAAGATGATAACTTGAATGTCCTCTATGACATACAGAATATCAGAATGAACACACCAAAAATATCATTTTACTGCATTAAAAAAAACGCAAACCCCCCCCCCCCCCCAAAAAAAAAAAACAAAAAAAACAAAAAAAGAACAAATAACAAATATCATTAACTGTATACAGAATATAAGAAAGAAGATAACTCAAGTGTCATCAATCGCATTGAGAATATTAAAAAGAAAACTCGAATCTTATCAACTGTATTTAAAGTATCAGGAAGACATCTTGAGTGTAATCTATTGTATTCTGAATATCTAAAAATCTAAAAGACAACCTTAAATGCCATTTAATGTATTCAAAACGTCAGAAAGAAGAAAACTTGAATGTCATATACTATATTTAGAATATCAAGTATACATCTCGAATGTCATTTACTGAATTCAGAATATCAGATAGAAAACAACTTGAACATGATCTATTGTATTCAGAATACCAGAAAGAAGACATCTCAAATTTCATCTACTCTATTCTGAATATCAAAGACAACTCAAATGATCTATACCTTATTTAGAATATCAGAAAAAAGTATCTTCTGAGTCATCTACTGAATACAAAACATCAGAAAAATGAAAACTAGAGTTCCATTTACAGTATTTAGCCTATATACTAGTAACATTAAATCTTTTCAACTCAGAATATCAAAAACAACTGGTTGCCATCTGCTGTTTTCAGAATATTGAGAAGACAACTCCAATACCATATATTGCATTTGAAATATTAATAAGAAAACTTACATTGTCATCTAATGTATTCAGAATATCAGAAAAAAGACAATTAAAATGTCATGTTCTGTATTTAGACTATTATAAAAAATAAATCTCGAAGAATTTAATTTACTGTATTGATAATAACAAGACAATGGGATTATTAACTACCATATTCAGAATATCAGAAAGAAGCTAACTCGAATTCCATCTACTGTACTTAAAATACGAGAAAGAAGGCATACTAGTATCGAATTTCATTTACTGTATTCAGATTATCATCAAAGAAAACAGTTCGAAAACCATCTCCTGTATTAGAATATCAAAAAGACATCTGGAATGCCATCTACCGTATTCAGAATGTCATACATATAAGACAACTTATATGTCATCTATTCTATTCACAATACCAAGAACACAACTTGAATGTCCTCCATCATATTCAGAACATCTGAAGAAACATCTCGAAGAATTTCATCTACTGTAATCAATATATAAAAGAAGAAAACAAATGTTCTCCAAGACTTTCAAAATTATAAATAGCTCGAATGTCATTTACTAAATTCAAAACATACCCAAAAAAAAGGACAGTTCAAATGTCAATCATCTATTGTATTCAGGACATCTTGGATTTCATATGCCATCTATTCTATTCTAAATATTAAGAACACACCCCGAATGTCCTCTACCATATTCAGAAAGAAAACATTTCCAAGAATACCGTCTACTCTACTTAGAATATCAAGGAAGAAAACTTAAGGACGTCGGATCCTGCGATCAAAAGTCTTTAAGTTTTTTCTAAAATATTTTTTCAAAATTTACACACATAGCTTTACCAAAATTCAAAACAAAATTTTGGGGTCTATATGCTTCATTCGGCGCTACGGTGTATTTAATATGACCTTTCAGCACTGAACGTGCAGATTGCACATAAATCGCTTTTCCCTCTATAATTTTTTATCGGAATGAACCATGGCATCAAATACAAATTTATATTATTTAAAATAAATAAAAATAAAATTATCATGAAGAAAAACGTTACAATTTCTTCACATAATTGATATTTTGACCGTTTTGCACTGATAAAAGGCTATTTTTATCCATAAACGATTCAACACGCAATGAAATTATTTGAAAATCTCAAACTTTTTCTCAAATGATAGACTTGTCAGAAAAATCTTATAATTTCAAAAAATATAACCAAAAGTATGGGTCTCTTATGTAAAATTTAAGATATGGCATGATATAAGCTAATTTTATGTAAAAATTCGGATTAATTTTTCCTTTACTTTTATGAAATAAGGTAAAATTTGCCAATATGTTTCGATAGATATATTGAAAAATTGTAAAAATATGTTTTTCGTGACAAAATGAAGACACCCTAATGCACAAACTATCTGGAAATTTTGGTCTGCACTGAAAATAAGGAAGGCAAAGTGACGGTACTCTAAAACAACTGAGTTATGAAAAATGTTCATTTTCTTCTTTAAACCCTTCCGCCACAAAATATGGTCCCCTACTAAACTCTGTAAAAATGCAATTTTTCCTTTAACAGTCTCAATTTGATCATCTTCGATTAGAAAGATGGCTGGAATGTAGGAAGTCCTAGTGATTGGGTCATATACTGCATACAGGGAAATAATCTCCCCCATTTTATTTTCACCCCTTTCACCCTCTTTGTCATTGGGCGAATTTAAGACTGGACTGAATTCCAATGGCTCAAATTATCCCTTTCAAAACCTAATTTTGACTGAGCGAATTTAAGACAAGACGAAACTGTTTGCAAGTGGAGAAAGTCGAAAATAACCATGTATTCAGTATACTGTAGATTCCTAATTAAACGCAAGAAATTAATATTCGCGCAAAATCGCGAGAAGCACCCATCGCGGATTTTAAAATCTCGCTTTTATTTTCTCAGAGTTGAGAACTATAAGATATTAGGATAGAAGTTCCACATTTGCGATTTTATATTCTCGCAATTTGATATAAAACCGCAGGATCGCGGAATTAAGAACTCATGTAAAAAGGAATCTACAGTTTACATTTTGTACAATTCACGAGAAAAAGATCCAACCAACCATATTGTTTTAATGCCACAGTTCATGTAATAGTTGTTGAATTGTAAATGTATTTAAATTTTTTATATTTATTGTTCATCATTGGGACCCGCAAATTTCACTTCTTAATCCAAGCACTTGGGATAGGACAATTCACCACCTGTTTGGATCAAGGTTTTGTGTGTCTTATATGTCATTTAAAGCTTAATAAAATGATGGCCATCAACCAGGGGTTCAATTTAGAGAATATAGCGCAGCCAAAAATTGTTTACTGATGGAAGTTTTTGTCATAGAAACTGTATCGTTTGCTCACTGTTTGCTAATTCTAAGTTTTAAAGGGGCATGATCACGAAATTGGTCAAAAATTATTTTTCCGATTATAATGCTTCAGTAAGGCATTTTTAATAGGCAACCAAAATTTGTCATTAGTTGATTTATAAGCGAGCTACACAGCTTACAATTCTTTGCTATGTAAACAAAACTTTTGTGTAAAACATTAGGAACTGTTTACTTTTGCTTTAATGAATAAAAAGATAGACAAATCAGCTTAAAAAGATTTTTTAGTGGTATTTTGAACCTTTGTTAACAAAAACAGGGCACGAGCCTTGTTTTCATGACAAAGAATTATGAGCCCTGAATCTTGCTTATATCTCTACGACTGACTCTCAAATTTCATTTGATCATTAGAAATGCATTCCTAAAACATTGTAAATAATAAAAACAGAAAAGTAAAATTTGACCAAATTCGTGACAATGCCCCTTTAAAAAATACAGTCAAACTTCGTTATCTCGAACTAGATGCGACTGTTTAAATACTTTGAGATATCAGAGTATTCAAGATATCTAGGGTAAAATACTTTAAAAATAAGTGGCAGGGACTTACAAATCACTTCGACATATCCATTGTATTTGAGATATCAGTGTTCGAGATATTGAAGTTCAAATGTAAATACCGTTATTTGGTAAGAAAAAAAAAGTCATAAGTAAATGATAATCAAAAAGCTGCATTTAACAGAAAGTATGGAACAACAAGCAGTATCAACTCATGCATGAACAAGATATCTCTTGTTGATACCTTTACAACTAAAAAACATGGTACCAGAATCTTTAATAAGTATGTAAACAATACTGTGTGTGTGATATCTTTCATCTAAACACCTGTGTACATATGTACATAATATCTGGTCACTATTTAAACAACTGTGTGTGTACATAATTTTTGGTCAATATATATGATATCTGATCAATATTTATACAACTGTGTGTGATATCTTATCAATATCTATACAACTTTGTGATATCTTATCAACATCTATATACCGGTATAACAGAAATTGAATATCTATAAAACTGTGTACATAATATCTAATTAATATGTACAGAAATTTGCATTCATGATATCCGATCAATATCTGTACTACTTCTGTAAGATATCTGATCAATATCAAAACAAATGTGTACACATCTATACTCAATAGCTAACAACCATGAATTTGATATCTCTGATCAATATCTATACAAATGTATACATGATATTTTTGATCAATATATACATATACTGGTGTACATGACCTTTATCAAAACAACTCACAGGCATCTGATGTTATAAATTTTTCTTATAATAAAAATAAATACCCTTTGCCTAATAATAGACAAGGTACCCATTGCCGCCATCTTGAATCTATTTCAAAATGTCACATCAGGTGGAAGTTTCACTCGAAACTCATCGGTAAAATTATTTTGCGATCCTATGCGTCTCCCGATCGGTCATCAACATCTAAGCTTACAGCCGATTCAACCAAACCAACGCGTCATACCTGTCATTAATAAAAATCGCCCTTCAATTTGCATCTACTGCCTTAGATATGCGACAAAAGGCTAAAATAATTTTACCGATGAGTTTCAATTGAAACTTCCACCTGATGTGACAGTTTGAAATGATTTCAAGATGGCGGCGATGGGTACCTTGTCTATATAATAGGTGTAGGGTATTTATTTTTATTATGAAAAAAATTTATAACGTCAGGTGCCTGTAAAACAACTGTGTACCAGATATCTAAGATCTATACAACTGTACATTTGATCAATATCTGTTCATCCATAATGGTAATATCTCATATTAATACATACACCACTATGTAAGATAATTCTTTTCAATATGTATAGGTGTTTACATTTACGTAATAGATATCACTGCTCAACAACCATACGCAATGTGTACACGCTATCTCATAAAACTGAGTAAAGAAAATCTCTTACAAGAGATCAACAGTTATATACAACATGGACATCACTATATATACAAATTGTATAGAACATCTCTCCACATCATGTCACATTATCTTATGATATTTCTAAACAGCTGATACAGAATATTTTTCAATATCTATAATGTGTTTTGATATCTCTCAACAACCCGATATCTCCCGACATTCTATTCAACAGTGTGTGGAATACAGTACAAAGATGGACAGGGCATACCTTAACAACCAAGAACAAGGTCATCCTGATATCAACACCTATATCACTAGGAATCTAATATCTCTTACTGATGTCTATAATTCAGATAGACAACACATCTTTAAAACTGTGGACAGAATAATACGTAAAATTTCTATCATTGTGTACAAGATATTGCATCCCATTATTCTAATTTCTGTGTAAATGATATCTCTTTCAGATGTCTTCACAGTTGTGTCAGGATTTCATTTCCTCATGTCTACTGATATTTCATAGTGTTTCTGTATTATTAATAAACAAAATCATTACAATCTATGGCAAGACAGAATAATGATAAAACATGCCTTCCTCAAGGTGCAACACTCTCTGATGTCTGTAAAAGTTCCTCTACACAGCTGTTTAGGTCACCAGAATGTCTAGTCAAGACTCTGTTGACAACTTCTCTGGTCAGGGCGGGGAACATATCCAGAATCTGGGTCACTTTCACCTGACCTTGACCTGATCCTGCACTTCCCCCTGCAGACTGTCCCACATCACCCCCAGGGCTGACTGGTCTGTACCCCGTACAACTGCTAACACCTCTGTGGTTTTTCTCGTTTGTGTGGGAGGAAACTTTGTTGATAGAGACCGACTGTTTGTTTGGGTCTTTAGTTGGAGTGTGGGGGGTGAAGCCATAAGAGTTATGATACATCACTAGGGGCTCTTTGTCCCTGGAATTCCACCAGTATTCCATTTCATCCCCTGAAGTCTCTCCCTGATGAGACTTTCTCCAGGGTTCATTGATTATAGAGTGACGACCAAAATGACTAGAACTTGGGCCTTCATCATCCCCCTCTACACTATCACTGATGCCAGAGTCCAGCAGGACTCCATTCTGTAAACCTTTCTCTCCATTTCTTCCTGGTACTGATTGTGACAGCTTTTTCTTGTTCAGTATCTCTTGATCTTGTACACTGTTGGTTTTCCTCTTCAGGTTTCTATGGTGAATTCCTGTTGTATCAGTACTTACTGAACAGTCTGTCTCTGAAACTCTGTCACGACTTCGAGGTTCATGTGTGATATCTGGAAGCCAGTCTGGATCTTCCATCTCCCCATCCAGAGGACAGATATCATCCAGGTCATCACCATCTCCTCCACTCAGAGGAGGAGATTTTGGGATTCCAATACCTACACAGATCTGAGATTTAGATTTGGGGGTATTTCCGCTGTTGTCTGGGCGATTGGAGGCGCTTACACTAAACCTCTGGGTGGAGACATGTCTGCCACTGGAAGAAGGGAGAACCTCTTCATCGCTGTCATCAATATTGATGATTGTCTCCTGACATTTTTCCCATTCCATCTCCAACATCATGTCAAATTTGCCTGTCTTGATTCTGAGTAAAAAAAGTCAGCTGTAAGAATTGGCATATTCTTTCCTGGTTTATAAATCAATGTCTAATGGTTTTTGCATCATGAATATATTGTGTGTATTTGTTTTGATTATAAGTCAATCAAAAGCTATGAGCTAAGGTAGAATGCAATGTGACTTGTGGTGTTGCAAACATTCAAAATCAAATACTGAGGTTTCATCAATAACTGTTGAACATCAGTTTTAATGTATCTCATTGCTCCACGAAATCAAATGTTCATCGAAGTAAGATATAAGACAACAGAAATAATTTATATAATTTGTTGACTAATTTAGATATCCTCTTGACTGGCACTTTTTATTAAATCCACAAAAATTGTACCCACAACTGTATGAAAACCCAGTGACTGCAACAATTATTGTTGAGTACACTGGATCGATTACCTCTGGTCCAGGTCAGTGTTGATAGACTCCAGAATGGCCAGAGTTTCCTCTGCACTGGCTGATTTAAGGACCTGTATGTCTGGATGTCGCTGCAGATCTAGAACTGCATTCTGCAGAGAGAATAGAGTCAGTATTAATGTAGGAATGATATCAATATGATATCAATATGATATCAATATGCATTAAACTTTTAAATTTGATTTCAAAGTTGAGCAAAAATATTCTTCTTTAAAGACATGTTATTGAACAAAAGTTTAATCTTTTTTATTCTAATGGGTGAATATTCAAGCAGTAAAAATAACCAAACAAAATAACCTTCCTTTATGCCTATATAGAAACATCTAAAGCTTCTCGATAACAAAACTACAAACATAATAATGTGACCTTGATCTTCAACAAATGACCTAGGATCAAGTTTGTAAGTGAAATGTGTGAACTTAACTGTGAAATCATTTAATTCTGTGGGGGCCTATATTCATTGGCAGTAAAAAATAAAGACAAACACCAAGCCACTCCCCAAACAATGATTCCAGGGGCTGATCTACCAGTGCCTGATAAACAATGATTCCAGGGGCTGATCTACCAGTGCCTGATAATCTGACCTTGATCTGCATCGGGGTTGGGTTCTTGCCCGGCCCCACTCCCTGACATCTGTCACTGTAGTCTGCCTCACCCTCAATGATGTAAAACAGTTCACACGGAAGGTCAAAGGTTATGAACTCTTTCTTCCAGTCTACCATTTTCTGTACATGACTCCAAAACTTCCCCTCCTTCAATGTCCTTGACAAGTCGCCTGAAAGACAACATAGCCGCTTGTTTAGACAAGCTCATTCCTGTTTTGATTGGGTCTTTTATCATTCAGTTTTATGTTACCGGTACTTTTTTTTTTTTACCATAAACATTCTGTATCTGAAATCATTGACTTAATAACATTTTACCTGCTCTCTTTCTGACCAACAGACAGGGAAGTTCCCTATCAATACTATGACGCCACTTCCAGTGGTAGTCCCCCGTGGTCAGATTGGTGGTAGTATGAGCTATTCCAGCTTGGTCCAGCATCACTCCTAACTAAAGGTATTTACTACGTCAATTTCAATGTGAAATAATATAGAGTTGTTTACAGCTATAGTTACCTGTATCAGGTAAGAAATAATGTAAGGATGTTTACAGCTAGTTACCTGTGAAATAATATAAGGTTGTTTACAGTCAGTTACCTGTGTCAGGTGTGAAATAATTTAAGGATGTTTACAGCTACAATTACCTGTGTCAGAGTGAAATAATGTAAGGATTCTTACAGCTACATTTATCTGTGTCAGGTTTGAAATAATTTAAGGATGTTTACAGCTTCAATTACCTGTGTTAGGTGCGAAGAAATGTGAGATTGTTTACAGCTAAAATGTGTTGAATAAGATAAGGTTGTTTACAGCTACAGTTACCTGTGTCAGGTGTGAAATAATGTAAGGTAGTTTACAGTTTCATGGTCTGGATATGATCAGATGTTAACAGTTAATGTACCTGTGTCAGATTTTCATGATCTCTGCTCCACTCTGCTGAATCTATCACCATCACCAATCTGCAGAAAACCAGACTGTGAATATTA
Source organism: Magallana nippona (assembly GCA_033439105.1). Classification (NCBI taxonomy): domain Eukaryota; kingdom Metazoa; phylum Mollusca; class Bivalvia; order Ostreida; family Ostreidae; genus Magallana; species Magallana nippona. Next base: position 40,911,248 of record CM065920.1, read on the forward strand.
CTAAACAAGAGATGTTTGTGAAACACTTATGCCCCCCTCCCTTGGAGACCTCTGTGAAGAAAATGAACGGAAAATGCAAATACTGTAAACGTTTTATATTTGGCGTGTACGATATTTGGCGGAAAATGATTTTTCAACATGTTAGCGTGGATTTGATTTAGCGCATTTCTAAATGTACCTATTTATCTACAAATTAATTTGACATTTGGTGATGTAATTGATTTAGCAGACACCGTTTTTCCTCAAAATCGCTATATAGACTACACAGACAAATGCAATATGTTTACAGTAACTGGAATTTTTCGAAGTCAAAGGGGCATAACTCTGTCAAAAATTGCTTGATAGTACCCAAAATCGAACTTGATCTAGATATTATTATGATAAATCTGTATACCAAATTTCATTAGATTATATGTAAGTGCAACCCCTGTGAAGAAAATGAATAGAAACTGCATATAAATGGAGTCCAAGGGGCATAACTATAAAAAATTGCTCAATTGTACCCAAATTTGAACTTGACCTAGATATTATTATGATAAATCTGTATACCAAATTTTAATAGAGCAAGTGCAACCCCTGCGAAGAAAATGAATGGAAACTGCAAATAATATGAATTTTTCTAAGTGCAAGGGACATAACTCTGTTGAAAATTGGTTGATGGTACCCAAATTGGATCTTGACCTAAATATTGTTATAATAAATTTGTATACCAAATTTCATTTCATTTCAATATGTGCAACCTCTGCAAAGAAAATGAACAGAGACTTGGTGGACCAACTGACCGAACAACGGATGGACAGCAACAAAGCAATATGCCATCTCTTCTTCGAAGGGGGGCATAATGATTGTAGAGGCTGAAATGTCAAAGATTTCCCTCTTTTCTTCAATTAAACAATAACAAACTTTCTGTTATGGTTCATGAGGGTTTGCAGGTATTGTGCATTGCAGAAAATGAAACCTATTAGAAAGCATGTTACAGTAAAACTCGTTTAGTACAAACACGGATATAGCGAAATCTCGGATATGGCGAAGCTTTGTGAAGTCTCTGGCAAAATTCTCAACAAATCCTTGCAAACTTTTACGGTTATTACGAATTCGGTTATAACAAATTTACGGATATAAAGAACTGATTTTGAGTCCCGTAGAGATGAAAAATAACGAAATTTACATCTTTTATAACAAATTGTTTTATAGTTTTAAAACTGAGAAATATCAATAGACATAATTATTGGAATGAATTTTAAATTTTAACAAAAATCCCTATGTTTACCATCTAACTGTTTAAGGTTTCTAGAGAAGGTATTTTATTTCATGCCTCAGTAACCGCAAATGGTAGTCATCTAGAGGAAAAGATGTATATAACGAATTCGCTAAACTTATCATAAACTGATAAGTAAAGTGAAGATAACAGATAAGTGAAGTAAATCCACTGGTCCCTTGGCCTTTGCTATAACTGAGTTTTACTGTATTACAGTATGTGGATTTTGTCTGCAATGACTCACTAACGATTGATACTTCAGTCAGGAATTGAATAATCAACAAAATTAATCTGCTATCATAGCTGTCTTGGGTTAACAAGATATATTTCACTGACAAGTCAACCTGCTTCATTTTATTGTCATAACGGACTAAGGGGACAAATACATTCTACTGTCAAAGTGGACAAAATACTTCCCCTGGCAAAGTAGACTTAACCCAATAAAATGTGTCCATAACGTTGATCAGCAGGTAAACTACAGCTAGTAGCATCTTCATTTGTACTGAATATAATCTCAATGCAAAATACATCAAATGTAAATACAGAGGGTTCCGCTTAATCTGATAGACAATTTGTCAGGGAAAAATTATCAGATTAACCGAAAATCAGAATAACCGATTTAGCAGTTTTGTGGTCTTTGATTTTGGTATAGAATTAAATATAAATTGTTTCAAGACATAATTTATCAATGAAAGGATATAATTTGTATGTCAACAGTTTGAAATGAAATAATTTACCTTGCAATAGCAATGAAATAGCGTGAAAGTCTTTATTTTGTTTGTAAATGCCCAAATGAAAATGTTTCTCTACATTACGATGGTTTTAAAGTGGCCGCCATTTTGACAGGAAGTAATAAGAGGAAATGGCTGTCTGAACAGTACCTCTTTTCAATTGAACTATTTATTTTCATTCTTTTTCTGTTATAAAATGCTCTTAAATAATTAATTATGCATGATAAAAAAATATTTGATTTTATTTATAAGTTTTCTACCACGATGTAAAATTGAAAGTAGTCAGAATTTCCTCGGTGTCACATGTTCCAAAGCCTGTCATTTTTGATTCAGAAATTACGTTTAAATACTTCATAATGGTGCAAGCCCAGCATGAAATTAACACATGTGATTGGTAAGTAAACAAACAATTAAAATTGTACACAGGTAAGGACAATCCTGTGTGCAGTCATCCGAAACAATTACCGATGTCGGTAGCTTTCATCTTGCGAAGAAAGGAGCCCCTTGTGTGCGTTGAAGTGTAACTAATGCCATGGAAAGAGTTACTGTGTACACAAGAGGGGTGTCAACCAAAAAAACATAGATGTATACAGGTGTAAAAGGGTGGGGAATCAATATTACACTGTCACAATCCTATCAGATTAACCGAAAATGAAATTTTTTCCTATCAGATTATCAGGAAAAAATATAAAGGGATATATAAGAAATGGTTTGGTGTTTTGATATTATATCAGATTAACCGAATTATCAGATTAACCGCTATCAGATTAAGTGGAACCCTCTGTAGTATGCTAATATATTACCCATCATTTCCTTTGTCATTTCCATGACAACCATCAGTTCCTGTTTGCTCATGCTGCCGTGGTAACATCACTGACTTGGCATTGTTTTGGCCGTTACCTAGCTTTTCTACTTTAACATTTGTTGATGCTGATATTCCATCATTGCCAGTGCTTTTATATAAGAACTTGTCTCTCTCACTGCTGAAATATGATTTGATTTCATTGGGTGTAAACTTCTTCATAGATCTGTAGAAAGGGTCAGTGGTCATTCGTGTCACAGTGGCTGTAGATTTGTCATTCTCCAATTCATCGTGAGAGTCTTTGTTGGATTGCCTGGGTACCAGGGGTCTGTGAGTAGATGTATAACCATTGCTCTGTGACAAACCTCGACTTTTTCTGCCACTTTCCAGATGTTCAGTGTGCGTAGAAACAGGACCATGACTCCCGGGAGTGTCTCCAGGCTGCATGCCATTGTGGATAAGCTCAGAATTCCCTACAGAGATTGTAACTAAAGTTTAAAAGGCTTAATCATTCTATAAACTGAGAACTCAATATTTGATTAAATAATTACATATATATGTTTATAAACTTAGCAGTGAAGAATAAAATTAATTAAAGTCTATAAAGAGAGTCAATATGCCAATATGATATAAGACAGAGAGCAAAAGTCACATTAGCATATGTTATGACAGATTATCAGCTTCAGGACACAGATATACCTGACAGTTTATAGACTACTTAACACTGAGTCTTTGATCTAACAAGTCAGAGAACAAGCTCTAGCTACTGAGATCTAAACATACTCGACTCAACTATAAGTCTGTTGGCCATTTCCTGCCCCTCAGGCAGTAGTTGATACACAGGTAGTTTTCTGTGGAATCTCCGCTTGATGAGTCCTCTGTTAATTAGCACCTCCAGTCTCCACCAGGCCTGACAGAACCCTGAAAGTACAAGGCAATGCTTTTGGCAGGTGCTGTATTGGATACCTCTAAGCACGGTCGCATTCTCCGAGTTTTTGAAATTTAACAAAATTCACTGGTCTGAATGAATATTCACAGGTCTATATTTGGCTTTCAAATAAAAGACACAAAACATTATTTAAAAAATGACAAAGTTATATTTATAAGTAGAGAAAATTTCCCTGAATCTCCACTCTTTACTTTTAATTTCTTAAAATTGAAAATGTAAGGTTATATAAAACATAGGTAATCACAGATTACAAAGCTCACCGAGACGAGGCATCACCTTTATGAGACCACCTTTATCATATTATATGAAAATCATAGTTAATGATCTTCGACATTCATAGATACTGTGGTGTGGTTTGACACAATATCATATGTTAAGGAATCGTTTGAATATCATTAGTAAATTTCATACAGTATTGTAAAATCGATATTTATCATTAGACTACTATAAAATATGAGTTATTACTTATGAATCCTATGATACTATAATACAATATTGTGTCATATGAAATATAATATGATACAACACAATATTGTAATATATAATGATACAATATGATATTTTAACATGATATGACATCAAATCAATATATGATATTGTATCATATAATATGATATGGTATTGTATTGTGTTATACATTATTGTACTTGATCACATAATACAATATCATACCATAATATATGATAAAATATAGATTCATATGATACAATATCATATCACATAATACATCATAATATTGTAACATACGATATCATATTGTATGATATATTATGGTATTGTTTCATAAATTAAGATATTGTATCATATGATACAATGAAATTTGATATAACATTGTATCATATGATATTATATTATATGATACAATATTATGTGATCAATAATATATTATTCAATACAGTATCATATTATACAATATCATATGATACAATAGCATGTGACACAATAATATATTTTATAATACAATATCATATTTTACTATATTGTATCATAATATACACAATATTATAACAATTGCATATGATACAATATCATATTATCATATTAAAAAAATGATAAAATATCATATAATTTATCAATCAATATAACTAAGACACAATATAATATCATATGATATAAAATTGTATCATATCATACAATTCTATATCATATTATAGAATATCATATAATATGATACCATATTATATATTACAATTTCATATGATACAATATCTTTTGACACAATAATATATATTATTATAAAATTTTATATTATACAATATCATATCATATTATACAATATTACATATTACAATATGATATGATACAATATCATATTACACAATAATACATTTTTATAATACAATATCATATTATACAATATTGTATTGTCATACACACATTATCATATATGATACAATATCATATCATAATATCCCCCCATAAATTGATATAATATCATATAATTTTTAACAATATAATATCATATGATATAATATTGTATCATATCATACAATATTGTAATATATCATACAATACTATATCATAGGAGTCACTGAACAACAAACACATCTATCAAGCAAGTTTGAGTGAGGTAGGAGGTTTTTTTAGCATTCTTGATAATGGAGATCAGGCTCTGTATTTGAAGCTACCTCTGCGATTCATTCATATCGTTAAATCAACCATACAAGTTTGAAATAGTACAATTTTCTATTCAACATGAGACCTGTTCCAAAAAACTAAACCTTCTCCAGCACCCGAACCCTATGGCTCTGATTCAGCATCCTCGCATGTAGAGTGCATCCGAATCATAAGATGCATCATGTATTCAAATTTGATAAAGATTGAACCGATAATAACTAAGATTTGTCTATCAAAGGGCACCTACTCTAAACCCTAACCTCCTCCAGCATCCGAAACCTATGGCTTAGATTCAGCATTCAAGCCTGTCAGGTGCATCAGTATCATAAGACACACCATCCATGCAAGTTTGGTTAAGTTAGGACCAGTAATAACTAAGATATAATCATCAGAGTGCACCTGCTCCAAAAACTTTAACAAGCTCCATAAACCTTAACCTCCTTTAGCATCTGAAATTCATGGCCCAGATTCAGCATCCAAGTCTTTCAAGTTCATTAGTAGATCCAGATGCATCATCCATGTAAGTTCGGTGAAGATAGGACAAGTAATAACTTAGATACAGGACCTGCACCAAAAACTTTAACCAGGTCCAGACGTGGACGGTGTAGCATTAGCTCCCCCGACTTCGTCTCGGTGAGCTAAAAAAAACATCTATTATTTAATGAGGAAGATGTTTTATAAAGTAATTTACGCTTCTATTTTTCCTTGAAAATGTTTAACAAATATTTCAAATCTGTGTAATTTTCTCATTAAGTAAAAGTCAAACTAAACTGGCGACAACTACTTCTCGTGGTTGACAGGAGCCATGTTCGTTTACGGAGAATGGTCGCACTAAATGACGAAACATAAAAGGGATAGAAATTTAAAAAAAATATTTTAGGTTTTTAAAAATTTGTCATAGTTCATCAATGAACAATAAATTGGAAATCATAGCTGTCGTTGAATACCTGAGACCTTATCATAAGTATCTCATATAGCATTATTTTGTTAATTAGCCTACCCTTATAATGCGTTAACTTATATCAGGTAGAGTGTGAATCGCTTTTGTTAAATCAAATTGAAGGTGTTTGCAAACATTCAAATCCAGCTTGTAAAGAGGTTAAAGTCCTGATTTGGTAGCTTTTATATTACAGGTCATTTTGACTGATTAGATAAGGAAAATTACCGGACATTTGAAATATTTACCAGTTTTGCCGGTGGGACCCACTGATTTCAAAATCTCTGATTCTAAAACCACTTCTCACAAACTTGAAACATCACTACTACCTACTCTGTCTCAAAGTTACTTGGCATTATTTTTTCCATAAAAATCATTTGGCATTTTTGATCTCTTGCTTCAAAAAATGCGACAAATGGCTAATTAGGCTGACATTAAGTGCACCTACCATCCCTACTGAATCTTTCTTCACACAGCTCAGCTGCCCCAGCTTTCAATCGCTCTTCTGAGACATGAATGTGATCTTCATTTCTGTTAATTAAAAAAAATACTCTGTAAAATTTCAGGGAATCAATTCCATTAGACTTCAAAAATAGAATTACTGTGGAATCATTTTTATTCGTGGGGGTCAATGTTCATGGGTAGCCAAAAATTTCCTGGTTTGTGGGGATGTTATTTTGTTGGTAGCAAGTTCGGGATAATCTTAATAAATATTAAATATTCGCTCCTGGGGACGTAAATTTGTCAGCAAGGATTACCCACAAATGTCTTGAACATTCGTCCCTCACGAACAATGATGATCCCACAGTAGAAGTAAAATATGTAGAATTAATTCCTATTTTGGTGGGTCATGAATTTTACACTTTATGTCCTTTGTTAAATATTATGGTAAACAGACACATAGCAATATAATCCTTCAATTGTTCAAATTATTTCAAAAGTCGGATTGTGGAACAGAGTTTACGAAACATGTGCTAATTTCTCTAAAATTTGTAAGTTAAATCTTTAATTTAAAATATGCTAAGCTTATTAAGGTAGCACCTGCTTTTCTCTGCCATGTCTTCTTCAGCCTTCAAAGCTACCAACAAAGCTCCAGCAGAGCTGACAAACTTCCCAGATAGTGGAGGCTTTCTTGGCAGGCGATCTTCCTCAGCATACTTCTTCAGCTTTTTCATTGTTTCTCCTCCAATCTGAAGTTTTGCAAAATTAAACATTACATTATTGATGAGTTCATGTATTTAATTTTCTGTAACAAAAATCTTACTGTTGTAATTGCTGGGATATACGCATAAAAGAATCCTTGATTTCATAAGTGTGAAAACAGAACACAATTCTGTTGTTAGGATGAGAATTCTTATTATATACCAAAGGTCAAAAAAAAGGTCATGTTTTATTAAGATTTCAAGGATGCTTCTGAAATCTGAAATAAGTTTATACTGTGGAGTCTGCAAATGTCCTTACACTCTGAAGCTGCTGAGCATGACGAGGAGATTTGATTGGCTGGGGACTGAGCTCCAATGATACGATGGCGCGGGAAGTGCATTCTGCTGCCGATTTAAGGTAATGCCGAGTTCTCTGCCACTCCTCATACTGAATCAGTCCACGCAGAAACTGGTAACGCTACAAAAAAATTTAAGTGAGTGATCTGATGTATTTTCAAAATATTAGTAAAAAATACTCAAAATTAAAAAATCCTTATAGATATATAACTATTGTGTGGGAAAACCGATGCTCCTTGATAAGTTACTAAATAACTATCATAAATCTACAGTTCTGCGTCAAATGCAAATTACAAAATCACAAATAAGAATGGGTTTAATGGCTTTTAGACAGGTTAACTGGGACCAATCACTCAAATGGGTTATCATAGGATATAACTTTGGATATAATACCCCAAATGGGATATAAATTTAAAGTTCCAAATATTTTCCAACATAACTGATTTGTTATTTCGCATAAATATGTATGAAATGCAACAAATTTTATATGGGAACAAGTTTTTAGCCAACTGTTTGTAAGATTGTTCCCCAAGAAGTTCTGGATCTACCCAGGGATCAATCTCTTTAGTGATAAACTCTGATACACAAGACATCTTGTATACAAAACCGAAAAGTCAAAATGTATACAAAAATTACTTGACTCACTGTAAATCTCCTAAACAAGGTTACAGAAAATTAACTTCAACAGATGTTACATTTATCTATTTTTCAAAATCCAGATTTGTCGTATTTTATGCAAATAAAGTTCTGGTTTCTTTTGCAGTTTAAATATATATACCATTTAGGATATTATATCTCAGGGATATAAACCTCCTTAAGAAAGGTACACATTTTTAGCCGATTTTTAATTGTAAACACAGGCGTGGACTCCCCCTCCCACACACGTTTTTAATCAAAGTGAGAAAATCCTGCAGCGGCAGCCCTTCACTTCAATGGAAGAAGATCCCAACCAGGCAATACTATGAACTTATAACTCATTTTGGCGATTAGTCCCAACCTAGCTCATGACAGGTCCAGTACATTGGGTATAATCACTAGATTTAGCTTTGTAGCTTGATTTATCTACATAGTTTTATTTTCCTACCTGAAGTAGGTTTATTAAGCATTGTACTGGACCTGTATGAGAAGACAAACACTGACAGACTATGCAGACAGAATTTTAAAGTAGTCAAGACAGTGACTCCCGATTTTAACCCAAATTCAAAACTATGGGAACATAAAAAAATAATGCTGTATCATCATTAGTTTGATACAACATGTATTTCTGTGTGGAATCGATCGTATTAATTGATTATACCAAGTCCAAAAAGTTTTCTTCTTTTTGCTGTTTGTGTGATCCCGCCATCATGTCATAAAGTAACTCGCGCAATTAACAATTCGTGTATTCAATTTCTTTGAGTTTGGGACCCATGAATAAATGGAAGAAATAACACACATATATATAATGGAGATATTATATTTCATTGATTATCTTCCTTCTTAAATAAATGGTTGTTTGTGTCATTTACAATCTTTGCTCGATCCGACATATCAGATCACGAGTTAACAATTATTTTCTATAATTTCCAAGATGGAGCCTATTTTCAGGAAGAAAAACAGAGAACTGATGTTAATGGAAATTGAACAAGATAAACGGCTTGTTGAAGCGTCGCGATCTGGAGAATTAGATCATGTCAAAACTCTTTTGAAAACAGGTGCCTCTCCCGATGCCACAGAATACAACAAGAGCTTATTCTACGACTCAAAGAACTATTTGACCCCTCTAATGATTGCAGCATCACAGGGGTACACAGATGTTGTCAGATGCCTGATAGAGAGTGGTGGTAGGTGTTGAGCTGTATTGGTATCAACGTTTCCGTAACGAATAAAGATAACGTCTTAACTGTATTCTTGTCTTACTTTGTTCCAAACAAAAATTGATAGACACATGTTTCAAAATTTCTTTTTCAATATTTAACAGCCAGTGTTAATGCTAGTGATCGGTTTGATGTGAGCGCCCTTCATATGGCTGCAGACGAGGGACATGTTGACTGTGTGGCCTTGCTACTAGAAAATGATGCAATGTGCAATAATGGAACTAAATACTCAAAACATGGATCATATACAGGTAAATTGAGCTGTACTCTGTCCCGAGTTTTTGCTTCCACCACTTTTCACTTGATATTTCGATAATCATAAATACCTTTGCGCTCAAAGTACGTTCATCCACTAATATGAAAAATGTCAAGATTATCTGTTTTGAAACGCCCCCTCTACTGCTTCAGGTTTCAATACACAACCTAAAATGGAAAGTCTATGGGGATTTTGCATTGCATCAGCCATGAAATAGCCCCAATGATAATGTTAAAAAATTGTGTGAGGTATTCCAAGTAATTCCGAATGGAGAAAAGATGTCAACATTTCCCATTATAAATCTCCGTAAGAAATTTGTTTTCGTTCCCGGGAATTTTTCTGAGTGAAAAATGAAAATGTGTCAATGAAGATATCTTGGATATTTTCCCTTTTATGGTTTCAACTGTATTTCTTTCACAGGTATGTGTATTTTTATTAAAAATCATCAAAAAGTGATGGAAGCAATAACTTGGGACAGACTATAAGATTTTGTAATATAGTCTGTCCCAAGATATTTATGCAGAACATTTGGAAGATTTTTAATAAAAATACACATACCTGTAAAAGATGTGCAATTGAAATCGATGAAAGGGAAAATATCCAATATATTCCATTGACAAATATTCATTTTTTACTAAAAATTTCTTACGGTTCTTATGATTTACAATGGGAAATGCTGGCATCTTTTCTTCATTTGTTAGTCACTGGGGATACCTGGCACAATTTTTCAAGGTTTTCATCCGGGTACTTTCATCTCGCTTGTAACAGGTTGGGACCAATCGCCCAAATGGGATATAATAGCCCGTTCGGGATATAATAGCCCAAATGGGATATAGTTTAAAGTGCAAAAAATGAAAACTTTTGATTTGGTAATTTTTTATATAAATCCGCATAAATGTATATATCAAATGCAACAACTTTTGGTTAACAAGTTTTCCTTTAAGTCTATAGTTTGCGAGATTGATCCCCAAGAAGTTTTGGATATACATGTACTGAGGGATATATCTCCGTAATAGTACAGTTACAGAAAAAGTTGTTTACCAAAAGTCGTTGCATTTCATCTAATCTAATGTGGATTTACCATATTTTTAGCAAAATAAATTTTTTTTTATTTTTTGCACTTCAAATTTATATCCCATTTGGGATATTATATCTCAAACGGGCTATTATATCCCATTTGGGCGATTGTTCCCAACCTGTTGTAATGCAAAATTCCCTCAGACTTTTTATATTTAACAGTGTATTCAAACCTGACAAGCTAGAGGGGGTGTTTCGAAAGAGAAATCTTTGGTTCTTATAACTATGGAATGAACATCATTTGAACCCTGAGAGATATATAAATGTTGAATAATTTAAGAAAATGTGCTGCATAAATATCTTGGGACAGAGTATAGTTTGGGCTTGATGAATGGAGGTTATTGATCGGTAGATTACCTAATATAAATACTGGGCTCCAGGTTATAATTCATGTTCCAGTCACATACTTTACTTTTCCTATTATATTTGGTGCCGATGGCAACCCCCTGGAATTGAAGGTGAAAGTCCTGTTGGAGTATAAATCCTTGGTTGAATTGTCTTCAAAGTCAAAGATGTTTAATGAGGAAGCAACATATACATATTGTTTGGGCTTTTTGTACAGTGGATATATTGTCCTGAATAGTTATAGTAAAAAGCACCTGAAAAATGCATTGCCCAGGGTTTAATTTCCAGCCTAGTCACAAAATTTTACTTTCCTATTATACATGAATATGAAAAGCAAATTGTACAAAAACAAAACTACACAGAGAAGTGAGGATAGCCAAATAACAAGTAGACCTGTGTTAAAATTTCATCATGGTGAAAACTTTTTATTATCTATGATGCTTTCTATTGCAGCCTTCCCTCATCCTGGAGGTACTACCCCTCTACACCTGGCTGCAACTGCTAACAACATTGAATGTGTGACTATGCTTATTTGGCACGGGGCAGACTATAATGCAGTGGATGAGTATGGGAGAACCAGTTTATATATTGCAGCCCAGAAATCACTAGAGGAATGTGTCCATGCTCACTTGGACAATGCTATCTGGAAGGACATCCTGTCACTGCCTGCCAAAGACACAGGTTCGGATCTTTTAAAATTCCCATTAAAGGGTCACATGATAAACGCAATTGTAAAAGTCTATTTCATTTCGAATTATGCTCTAATTCTATGTGAAAACTTTTATTTTACCAGTAACTAAAAAAAAGAACAATCATGAGCAGTCATCTCGATTCAACAGTTCCCGAATGCTAGTAAAGTCAGTGCTATAAATAGGCTAGTCTGTTATCTAGGTGACACGCCCCTTCATGAGTGTGTGAAGAATGGAATGCTGTCCTGTATCCAGGCCCTCCTACGTAAAGGCTCTGATGTCAACCACAAAAACCTGCAGGGGTTTAGTCCACTTCACATTGCAGTCAGAGCTGGAGAGAAGTTCTCCATGGAGATATTGCGGGAGCTTGTTACTAGAGGCTACAGCACCGATGTCAATATACCAGAGTCATTAGGTAAACCCCTCAAAAACATCTATCAAGGTTATCCAAAACAAAGCATTTCTTTTATTACTTATGACTTTTCTGCTCTTTATGTATGAGGTTTGCTTTCTTTGAATTATGAAAAGAAATTTATGTAAGTAAATCAAATGATACAGGTACACAAAGGAACAATTTTGATTTTTTAATACACACAATATTTCTTTGCAGGATTTTCTCCCCTTCACTATGTCTGTTTCCATGAAAACAACATGCAAGAGCGTAGGCCAGAGGCAGCAGCCCTGTTGATTTCTTATGGTGCTAGCTTTAATATTCGCAACAGAAATAATGACAGTCTTCTGCAGTATGAACTTCGAAGTAAAAATCGTGACATGACAATCCTGTTTGCCATCTCAAAGAGCGTGGCCTACCTCCCTACCATTGAATCGCTGTCCATCTTTCCCCCACATTCCCAGCTCATCTCTACTGATTATAGTGCCAACAGACACATGGTGAAGTTGATAAAGAATGACGTCCAGTATTATAAGATCATGTGGTACAAAGAGCTGACGAGGGACCCCCGTTCTTTGCAGCATTACTGTCGCTGTGTGGTCAGGAAAGCTATGGGGGTCAGGCGTCTGGGCCAGATAGACACCCTGCCCCTCCCGTCCACCCTGAAGGATTATCTCCATCTGAGGATGGAAGAGTTTTCCGTGTCTATTCCAGAAACGCCGGACACGTGACATCCTATCCCAAGGTGGCATTTCCCATTGTCTCATGTAGTACATATGTACCAAAATCAAACATTAAGTTTGGCATCTTTCAGCTGAAGCACAGGGGCATCTTATCTGCTCTTCTCTCTGACATATACATAAATAATACAATATTATTTATATATATATCAGAGAGCAGAGTGGATAAGATGCCCCTGTGGTTAAAGGTTGTTTCAGTTTTAGAAATACATGTAGTTTTGACAGTTTTTGTTTTGGTGTCATTTTTGAATGGTAAGCTGTCAATGTTGTACCTCTAGTAGTCAGTCAGACCATCTCCCATATAATTCATGTCGTACAAATTTATTTACACTTTTATAGATAGGTGAAAATGATCATATTATGTCAAGAATCTTATATTGCAATGCCAAATGTTTTAAAATTATCAAAACTCTTGAATGAATCTTCGACTCCTCGTTGTATGGTACGTTTTTATGAGATACCTAGATTTTATAGATTTATTACCTAAATTGATCTGTTTATTGTTGGTGCGTTTCACCAAGAATACAAGTACATGTTTAACTTACTGGCAGACAATCCAGCTCTGTGAGGAGACAGAATTCTACATGTCAGCCTGGTATACATTACAACCAAACAAACACAAGTGTGGGGCCAAATCTGCCTATTAATTCTGCTGGTCCAACACTGACTGTTACTGAAGAACATGCAATAGTGTTACCATTACAAACATTGCATGGAATTCATTACAAACATTGGGTGGGATCCATTACAAACATTGCGTGGGATTCATTACAAACATTGCGTGGGATCCATTCTACTGGCCTTAGATGATTTGTTTCTGGTTTACTTATATGTGTGTGATGGGATTTGCAGACTTATATAACTCTATTTGTACTACAGATGTTTATAGTGTACATAGAACTGTGCAGCATGATCTTGCCACCATTATTGGTATGAACCAAGTCCTGCAATGGATCCTTGGCATGCGATACAGAAATTTGAGTAATCACACACACATAGCAAACATCAACTCTAGCATAACAGTGCCACTGAATTGAAAAAGCTAAAAAGATGGCTAATGAACAGTGTCTTAACATAGTTATGAAACTATGTAGTTGATCTGTTTTGGCATTTTTATGAAGTCAATGCATGAAACTACATTTATAGCAGAGATTGTGAGGAGTATGTTGTTGTGTGTTCAAGAAGTTTATGATCATGTTGTAATTAAGTGATGTAATTTATCACTGTTAGAAAGTTGTTAAAGATGCAGGAAGCAGTGATGTTGAAATCATATAGTCTTATTGATAATAAATTTCAGCATGTTATAACCCTAATGTTTTATTATTCCTATTTGCCATTTTGTACCATTGTTGTATAATATTTTGATACACAAAATACTGAACCAGGGTTCAAAATATTGTAATATTTCTTGGGCGTTCAAAATATTATTTATACGACATTTGTATTAGAGGTAGGTATTTGCACAAAGCACAAAGGGGAGACCATGTAGCCAGTTTAAGCTGCTGTTCTGACAACAAAACCCACAAAGCAGCTGCTTTGCAATGAAACTACTGACACTACAATGTAGAGCATACCCACTGAGTTCTAAATCATATATCAGTATATGAAAGGAACATATCTTGAAAGTTCCTTATGAGAAATGATATTAAAAAATTATGATACATGTGTGTACCATGCCTTTTCAACCTATACCCTAATTGAATTTTTAATATATGATACTTGTATACAAAACAGCTGCAAGAATCAGCATTTTTATAATTTTATTTGTTCATTTTTCACAAAGTATAAGAAAAAAGAATAAACAAGGATTACTAACTGAGATACATGTCTGTAAATACACATGCTACCCTACACAGGTACATTAAACACCATGTATAAATAAATCACATTTAATTTGGTGTATTTTGACAGAAACCCTTTTTTGCATCACTATGTTACTCAGCTCTATAAATAGAAACAGTTCTACAAAAGCATCCCTACCAGTACCAAAGAACATACTGATATAATAAAATCTGCATGTTTACATCATGTTTCAAAATTATGGTGCTGACAAAAGGGGAGTATATAATAAAACTAAGCACACTTCACCAACATCTCTTCACTTTAAAACTTTTGTTTTGCAAGATGTTTCCTGACTGATACTTATCTACGGTACATGTACACTGAAGTAGGAAAATTCACAAATATTAAAATATTGTAATGAACTCTATACAATACAAAATGCAACAAATGCCACCCATTGTCATGTTAATTACCATATAATATTCACAATGCATTATTATTTACAATTCTATCACATGATGAATTTCTGGGAAATGTCTGTCGTTTACTGATGGTGATGATGGCGTGTGATGAATTCATCATCAGCTGCGTAGCGCCTCCAGTCGACTTGTTAGATCTTCGTCCTCTTCCTCCGGCATGGCAGTAGCGCCCTCTGGCTCCCGTACAGGAAGTGAGTCATCAACAGCAGCAGGGGCCTTACCCAGTTCTCCTGTAAAGTGAAACATACAGCATTGTAAATAGATAAGAATGCAAAAAAATTTTTGTGGTCTTCATTATGAAATACATGTTTTTGCTTCATTTAACCGAACTCTTACTTACTAGAATCCTTCCAACATGAATATTGATTGCCTTTACCTTTTGCAAAGCTGCTTGTCATACCATGATAAAATGTTTCTCAGGAAATCCCATATTACGTAAATTATATAGACAGTTTGGTTAGAAAAATGTTTCACTTCAACTGCTGCCAGTTTGAATAAAATTATTTTTCTGTACCAGTACTTGTACAGAGCACCTTACATTTGTAAATCTGGAGATAAAAGAGAACTTTACCCTCACAAACTTTCAGGACATGTATAGAGATGCTTTTATCTTACCTGCTGTTAATTCATAGAGAACTTTTTCAACTTCAGAATCAGCTTCTTCCTCCAAGTCGTCATCATCCAGGGTCTCCATTGTATCATCCAGCATTTCTTCCAGGATACCCGCCTGAAATCCATAAAGGACAGACACTTATTGCAAACTTAACCTCGGGGATCAAACTGAAAATGTTTTGTTGGAAATTATTCTTCTGTAAAGAATACATTCACTTTATTTTAAAATGGATCAGCAATAAATGTTAATACATGAGGATTTGTCTTTCTAGATTTACCAAACATAAGTAATCACAGATTACAAAGCTCACCGAGATGAGATATCACCTTTATGAGATCACCTTAATCATATTATATGGAAATCATAGTTATTGATCTTAGATATTCATGGATACTGTACAGTAGTGTGGTTTGACACAATATTGTTTATCATATGTTAAAAAACTGTTTGATAATCATATGTTAATTTCATACGGTATTGTAAGATATAATGTTTAAGAAATAAAGTACGAGTTTTCGTGAATGTTGCAGAATATGATATTATATATGATAGAAAACACACAACGAGTTGGATAAAAATCATATACCATCGCAAATCATGAGAGATTCTTTTTATCACATGTTTTACAACGTTTTTTGTTAATCACAAATTTTTCTCTACAAATTATAATTGTGAGCCGCACAACACATTAACTACGAGACGTCAACAACTTTACGCATGGAAAAAAGTTCCTTGAAGTTTAACAAACAAACATTTCATTTTTGAACAATTTCTTTATGAATTCATGAAAAATAAATAAAACAACATTAAATGCTTCACTTTTACAACTCAACACTATTCAACTGTATTATTTTTTAGTTTTTCATTATACGTCAATCAACCGGCTAAACCTATGTAATGTTTAATTATGACGTCACCTGGCGTAAGAACACACAGTGTAATATCAAAAATTTATCCCATGAGTGATATCCACCATATATTGAGATAAACATGTGATAAAACACAATATCATATTATACAATATTGTATCATATGATATAATATTATACATTACAATATCATATGATACAATGATATATTTTATCATACAATATCATATTATAATATCATATTATAATATACAATATTAAATATATAATAATATCATATGATACAATACCATATCATAATATACAAAAAAATTGATACAATAGCATATAGTATCATATAATATTTTACAATATCATATTATACGATATAATATTGTATCATATAATACTATACAATTATAGCCTTTTGATTAGGTTAATACATGGTTTTATAGACCTGATAAGAGTATATCGACCGAGGACGAAGTCCGAGGTTGATATACTCTCATCAAGTCTATAAAACCATGTATTGACCTCATCAAAAGACTGTAACTGTTTTATTATAATAAAATCAAAAATTAATTCTCTTCATTCTCTTCAAGCGTATAATAGTAAAATATTTTGTTCATAATGTATACCGGGTGTTGATTTCGCTATTATGACGTCACAATGTTGCACGTGCAAACAACCAGTATTTTGTCATGAAAATCTATTTTTAGTATAGTGAGGTCTATAAATTTTCTATTTTTAGTATAGTAATTCTATAACAGAATTTATAGCATGATCACGTGACAGCAATCAACCAATCATATGCTTGGAAAATTATGATATTATAATAAAATATTATGTCTCCTGTCAGTTTGTCTCTATGCATTCAACTCTATGCATTTGTCTCTATGCATTTTCGCATAGTATTCAAAGGATTTATATTGCGTAAGCATACTATGCCGAAATATAGCACAGCAAGTGTTTTGACAGAAAATCTTACAGAGTGGCGAGCGGCGAGCGACCCTAGAGTTGGCGGCCGAACGCCAATAAATAAATTAATAAAATTTTAAAACAATAAATAAATTAATAAAATTTTAAAATAGTGTAAATGTTGACAAGGATATTAAAATAAGAGTTTTTGATAATATTTTAGACTTATCCTCGGTCACATTCAGGGATAAAAACCTGTCCAAAACAACAAAACATGCTACAAATTTCAGTATGAACATTTTGTGCTATGACACATCAGGTACAGTAGAACTATTTACTAGTTGGGATAGTAATACCACGAGTCATTTTGGCTTATATTATTGTGTTAATGTATTGTCATGTCATATTATGTTTCACTATTTTGTAGATAATCAAAAGAAAGCGATGTCAAATGCTCTAAGTGTATGTACAGGACAGACCGGGCCTGTGGACGCTCCAGCCAATACTGTATCAGGTGTGTAATCTACATGTATATGAATAATAGTGACTCATATCAAACAAAATATTTAACCTCAATATCTAATTTATTTCAGAGTATATGGGCAGTCATAATTCCAATGATATCATGACGGATGATGAGCTAGTAAACTGTACATTGACACTAAAGGCAACACATGGAGTGGGGGTGACTTCCTATTCTGGGGGTCGACAACCAAAATTTCTATTCTCTGGATGCAACGTCACCATCAACAATCATTATCATTAAACGTTATTGAAAATAACTGTTATATTCCAACGTATAAACGTTAGAATTACTGTTATCGTTGCCAGAATAAATGTTTAATTAATTGTTTTGAAATAGTCAACGCCTTGACTGTTTTGTTTTTTTTGAGGTTGTTTTAAGTTCCAATACGACATTCAAAAGTGCTACTCAGCATGAAACATCGATATATATTTAACAGTCAGCATATTAATAATAACAATGTGTTGTGTTGTGTTGTGTTTAGCATGTACTATGCCTAAATAGTAGTCAGGGTTTGATACATAGTGCACGAGTCGGATCATATCAAACAATACTGTATCATAGGAACCATGTTTTATCAGTTAAGAACTAACATATCTATCAAGCAGGTTTGAATGAGGTAAGAGGTTCTTTAAGCATCCCTGATAATGGAGATCAGGCTCTCTGTCTGAAGCTTCCTCTGTGATTCATTTAAATAGTTAAATCAACCATGCAAGTTTGAAATAGTACATTTATCTATTAAATATGTGACCTGTTCCAAAAAACTAAACCTTCTCCAGCACCTGAAACCTATGGCTCTGATTCAGCCTTTGGAGTGCATCAGAATCACAAGATGCAACATCTATTCAAATTTGATAAAAATTGAAATTGAACCATTAATAACTAACATTTGTCTATCAAAGGGCACCTGTTCGAAAACACTTTAACCAGCTCAAAAACCTTAAACTCATCCAGCATCCGAAACCTATGGCTCAGATTCAGCATTCAAGCCTGTCAAGTGCATAATAATTACAAGATGCATCATCTATTCAAATTTGATAAAGATTGAACCAATAATAACTAAGATATAATCATCAAAGGGCACCTGCTCTAGAACTTTAAGCAGCTCAAAAACCTTAACCTCCTCCAGCATCCGAAACCTACAGCTCAGATTCAGCATTCAAGCCTGTCAGGTGCATCAGTATCATAAGACGCACCATCCATGCAAGTTTGGTGAAGTTAGGACCAGTAGTAACTTAGAAATGGCTATCAAAGTGCACCTGCTCCAAAAACCTTAACCTCCATCAGCATCTGAAATCCATGGCCCAGATTCAGCATCCAAGTCTTTTAAGTCCATTAGTAGGTCCAGATGCATCATCCTAGCAAGTTTAGTGAAGATAGGACAAATAATAACTTAGATACTGGACCTGCACCAAAAACTTTAACCAGGTCCGGACACCGACGCCGGGGGTATAGCATAAGCTCTCCCCGACTTCGTCTCAGTGAGCTAAAAATTGTATAAGAACGCTTCATTCTACATTCATTGAAACTCAGTGTGTAATGCTGATTTTTATACCATGTTTCAAAAGTAACATTTATAGTTTAAAATATGATGGGATTCTTTCAGTAAAGACTTAGTAAAGAACGCTGATGTTGCTACCTTCATCATTTCTTTGGACATGTCTCTCATGGTGGCCTGGATTTCAGGGATTTTGACCAGGGCCTGCATTGACTTCATGACTTCGGTGCTCTTCTCCAGGGCACCTGCTATTCTTAGAGTTGCTATAAAAGTAAAGCAACTTTAAGTAAATAATTGTTCTCAAATACTGTGGAAAGATTAATATACCGATACTTGGGGCCTCAAGTTTTGTGAATTTCAAGGGCTCTTCTTTTTTCACCCACGAATTAACATCTCCAAGGAAATATGAAACACGGTCTTTATTCATAATTCATAGAAGCAATTCCATGAAATTACATCCAAATGAACTTTGAAAAAATTAACAATCAACAAAACTTGGCAGTCAATGAAGAAAATTGGCCCCATGAATTTACATGAATCCACAGTATGATAAGGCCTAAAAAAAAAAATTGTGTGTTTAGGGTAACACTGATGAAAAAATTAGATTAGGTAGGTAGGGATTTTTTTTTATTTTATCAGATATTTTTCTGCATGCGGGCATATTCAAAAACAGGTTTTTAATGGAAATAATATGAAAATCATAAAAAATGGTAGGATCGGGGCATTTTTGTAGGTTAGGTCGGGTTACCCGAAACACACAATATTTTTTTTTTAGGCCTAATTATATGTCAAAGTGATAATACACATATATCAACATATTTTATCATTTGCACTGAAGGATAACTTTGTGTTCACGGACATTCCAATTTATCAACCTACCCAACTGATTTTTCATCTGCATTTGGACCGAGTTCATGTGGGCTTTGGATGAGTAGAGCCTGTTGACAGCTTTCCTTGCTCGCACAATTTCTCTGGCCAGTATTTTACAGGATTCTTTTTCACCCTTTTTGGCAGCATCTTTAAGTGATCTCTTTACTTTTTCTTCTTCTCTCTGAATTCCTTCAAATTCACATATTTATGCTATATTACATAAACTGAACAGAAAAAATTCAAGAGGAATTGATCTACAATACACTTACACTGATTATAAATAAACACTGATTATAAATAATCATTTACTACATATGGATTATCACAACAGTAACTTTTCAAACTTTACTACATGACAATGTACTTTATATTCTGTCAAAATTTATGTCAATACAATAGTCTAGAGCCAATCTGTGAAATCAAACATTACATCAACTTAGCAGAGTTTGGTGATTACCGTATAGCCGTTTTTTTTGGCGGGACACAAATTTGGCGGATTTGGGCCTACAAGGTATACCATTAATTTTGGCGGATATAATTTTGGTGAATCATTTACTCTTTATTAAAAATCTACTTTCAGTTTATTTTTTATAACTGAGAAATTAATGTCCTTGAGCAAAAATCCTAAAAGAAACCATTATCTGCACCTGAGTCGATAATGGATCACACGTCTCCTAAAACAACACAAGCTAGCACCCCTGTCACTGGGGCTAATAACACACCTGAACAGGGATAAGGGAGGTAGTGTTTAAACAATTAACTTCTAATTTATAGTAATATTAAAAGCTTTTATTTATTTACATTAGTTTTTTATTGATTTTGAGTAAATGTACATTTGTATCTTTAACAATGTATGCATGTAACAATTTCCCTTTTAATCATGCTCACTTATAAATATATATATAAAAATAATCTCCAAAAACTTCAGATTTGTCATTAAAATCTATAAAGAAAAAAGTACTTAAATTTGGTGATTTTAATTTTGGTGCATTTTCAAAAATGGCCAAAATAGGCCAAAATTATATCCCCGCCAAAAAACCAGCTATATGGTATATTATTTCATTGTCTATACTAGTAATTGATTTTGTAATTACATTAAACAAGCAATGGTCAGTTATTTTTCCGTAAGATTAGACAAGTTATGATAAGTTATTCTAAAATAACATTAAAGAAAAGGATCGGTGTTTTATGCTATATTAAATTAGACAAGTGATGACAAGTTATGACTTTAGATGACATTAGACTAGTGAATATGTCATTTCATTAGACATGTAATGACTAGTAGTTATTTTATTACATGAGACAGTCAACTTATAATCATTGATCAAGGCAACTATACTAAACAAGTTTTGACCAGTTATAACTTTACATTAGACGAGTGATAATCCATGATTGTGTATTACATTCGACATAGATCGTCGTAAATCTTGTGATGATCCGTCATATTTACCCCTGATTTGTCTGTCAATGTTATACCCTTCCTTTCTCATATTGTGGGTCCAGTGATTCACCTGTAAGAAGTATAAAAAGACAGTAGAATTCGGAAAATAATAGATGTGAAAACATGTACTTGTGCAGCAGTACATGTATTTAAAGCAAAACTATGTACCTGTTTAATACCATTTATTATAACGAAAATGGGCATGATAAAAAACAAGAGACATTTTAAACAAGCAACAACTGAAAACTGAAGTTAAATTGCGAAATAAGAAAAAAATTCATATGCTTTACTCTATCCTCACATTTTTCTTTTTTGACATATTTTTTTAAGTCTTAAATTCATCATGAAAATCTCTGTGCCCAAACTTTATTCTTTCACCGATATTTCTTCTTGAAAACACCCATTCTAATTTTTTTTAGCAAGGTAGTTCTGCATTCTGTTAACAATCTGTGATAATTAATGAGTCATTTTGTGTGGTCATGATTGATGGAAGCCTTTAATCTGGATAGTCTGATAAAAAATTTGAGAAATATATATTTTGTATTTAACTGCACTCACTTAAACGGTTACAAAGCAATCTAAACATATTACTAATTATCACGTTTATTTATATTTGCTGTGCTTATTCCTTATTAATTAAAATGGTATTGGAGCTTGGAATATATTGTGTAAACCCACAATGAGTGTTGTTGCTTTTTAAAACTAGCTAGGGTTGAGTTCTAACACATATAGTTTTAATATGTACAAATTCTGGAAGGTTACACCATCATACACTAATGAAGTAGCTGGTAAGGATTGGTACGTGGTTTGAATTTTGCAATTAACACTGATAACATCCACTCAAACACTTGTTCTATGAAAATTCTGTATTGTTATATGTTAAAGAGGATGATCACACAAAAATAATGCAGGTAGTATTGGTATATAGAGTTACAGATTCAACTCCTGTCTTAAATGTAGTTTGACATCAACATTACAGAGTTGTTCATAAAACATCTGAGAAAATTCCGGTATATGCTTTTGATTGACAATGACACACTCTACTAATAATTTTATCTAAACATTTACCATTTCCTTTGGGTCTTTACCCTTTTCTTTTCCAAACAGACCCATTCTCTTTGGATATCTGTCCAAAAGGGTTACATCTATCCAAAAAATAAAATGTAAACAAAAACTGTTTTCCTACTTCCTTTTGCGATTGCGCAATGATGAAACACAACGATATTATTATTAACTCGTGCTGTTTTAAGTCGTGGAAAAGACAATGACATATCTTATTTTGTGACCTTTTTCTGGAATATTTATAAATGATAGGATCTTCCCTGGCTTTTTACCATTTGGGCATGCGCCGATCCAGAATTTTTTCCCGGAGTGGGAGGGGGGGGGGTGGGGGGTCCGCCGGGGAGGGAGACTCCGGTGGATAGTTTTGTTTGCCGGGGGTGGGGGGGGGGGGTGGGGTGGGAGTAGAGGTTCCAAACCATATTTTCATTAATTTTACTGTATGAATTAAAGAAAATTTGAATTTCCTCTGCCCCTCTTGATCCGCTCCTGTCGGGGGAGAAGCTTTGCACCATGTGAGGAAACATACGAAACACCTTCTTTCTAATTCATAATATTCTACATCCCTTTTCCCCCAATGTATTTATCATTTCTAACCCTAACCCTGATTTATTTTTACTTGCAAAGAAGAAAACAAACACCTTTATTTAATAAAAAACCTGTTTGTTTTAAAAATTCAAGATATTTTTATTTTCTTAAAATAAAACACCACATTATAAACGAGTCACATTGTTGTTTTAATTAAAAAAAAAAAATAAAATTCTTTGAATATTTTAAAATAGACAAATGAATGAAATATTTTTTAATGAATTTAAAAGGTAGAGATGAACCAAAAACAAAACACCCAATAAACGAGACAATGTTAAAAACCAGTGATAAAAAACATCGAGTCAATCGATGGTAATTACTAATTCCAAACTGGAATACAAACGTCGGGAGTCACGAGGGACTTCTCCGAGATTGGTCACATGTGACTGTCTTGGACAGAACTAATTGTAACGATTAATTCTGTGTCCAAAACAGATGCAAAGATGACAGAATCAGGAATAAGTGTCCCCAGCGCCTGAGCGACGTTATCGAATTCTTCATTTGCTTACAACTCTATAGCTATCACAGGGAGCTGTCCTTGAATGGGAGCAATGGAACATGTTAACGTTAGGAACAAACAGCATCGACTAGGAGTTAATAAGGATACCTCTTTGCTATTAGCATTTTGAGTAAATTCATGCATAATATAAATATGTATTTCGCACAATTAGATGTGTTGTTAGGTACCAATTACACCCGGCTTACCTTTGGTGCTTCAGAGGTTGCTATGTTAAGTTAGCTGTATTAGTCTTTGAATATTTGGTATCTTTTATTTCAAGCTCACTGGGATATATTAAAAAGATGCTTGAGTTTCTGATAGACAACATCTATGTAGTTTTTGGAGATCAGGTCTTCCAACAATCTGTTTAAATTCCCATGGGTACCAATTGTACCCCATTGTTAGCAGACCTATTTTTGTATGAAGCAGAATTTATTCAAAAACTTGTACGTCAAAAAAATAAATCACTCGCTGTGGCCTTTAACTCAACATTCAGGTATATCGACGACGTATTATCAATTAATTAACAATTGTTACTTCCATACTTATGTCGACTCGATATATCCCAGTAAACTTGAAACAAAAGATACCACAGAGTCTGCGTCATTTGTTTCATATTTGGATATTTCACTGGAAATGGACATTGATGGTAACCTAACAACAAAACTGTATGATAAACGTGATGACTAATTTTTCTATAGTCAACTTTCCTTACTTGTGTAGCAATATACCTTCATCACCTGCATATGATGTTTTTGTCTCTCAGTTAATTCGATACGCAAGGGCATGCTCTTCGTATGAACAGCTTCTAAGGCGAGGCAAGCTACTGACAAACAATTTGATAAAACAGGACTATCAACAGTCTCGTTTGAAGTCATCTTTTCGTAAGTTCTACGGTCGATACAACGACCTTGTCAGCAAATACAATCTTCCACTGGGTCGCATGCTGACTGACGTTCTTCATACCAATTGTTAGACCATAATTAATCACCTAATTGTGTACGGACTTTTCTGTTTTTCCCGATTACGACAAAGAGCACACGGCGGGTGTGACCGGTCAGCAGAGGATGCTCACTCCTCCATGGCACCTGATCCTACCTCTAATTCTTTTTTAAGAGGTCTGTGTTTGCTCTGCTCCTGCTTTGTAATTTTCTTTTGGACTTTTGAATTTGAACACTGTTCGTTATCACCATTTGTCACTGAGTTAATATAAGAGTGAAAGTAATAGTTGTTAATGGATAAAACATCACCAATATATCTAGATGTCGAGTTGAAGGCCACAGCAAGAGCTTTATTCTTTTCTTGCACAAGCTTTTGAATGAATTCTGCTTCATAAGAATATAGAAATAAGTCAACCAATAGAGGAGCACAATTTGTGCCCATGCAGATTCCGACTGATTGTAGGAAGACCTGGTCTCCAAAAATCAGATTATTGATTTTGGTAAGGTTTTGTGACCTCAAAGTTTCTAATAATTCTTTAGAATTTTTTGGTATCCACATCTGATTCACACCGCTTCTGGAGTATATTGTTGTACCGTACTCTTGAAGTTTCTCCTTCACTACTGTAAGAATTTAGTAAGGAGTAAAGAAAGGTTTGGTAGAATATTTACTGGAACCTGCTATATGTCTCTGTAAGGACTTTTGTGAGCTTTGAAATCCAGTATAAATAAGGTAAATCAAATTCACTTTGTTTATTGGGGATATTAAAGATATCCAAAACCGATTTATGATTTTGAAGTATTTCCGGCTTGGAAAGGCTGTTATGGGTGTATAGGATTACAATATGTAGAATTGAAACCTAGTTCTCAACAACTCAACAAGACATCATTGTTTTATTATATGTATTTGTATCATACAATACCATAACAGTAGCAAGCACTGACATAACGAATCTCTTGTGATACACGGTATCAAAATATAAAACAATAAAATATCATAAAACATTAAAACATTAATAACAATAATATATACAACAAATCTCATAACTACAGACTAGAAGTTCTATATAAAATATAGGGGTTACTGTCCTTTTATAAAGACAGCGCAACGTGGAATGTACAGAGGTTTTAACCTTACAGATGAAAAAATGTGTTCAGGTAATTATGATCCAAGTCTCGCTTTTACAAAGGAATAAATGCGGGTTTGGAGACATAGACCGGTCCTAGCCTCGTCCAACGTCGATGTCTAGAGAGCCAGCTAGGTTAGTGGGTGCTGTGTATGAGGGAGGGATGGTTGGGGTTGGGGTCAGAGTCGGGTGTCTACTCTGATGACGGTCACCGTCATCCCGTTGGTGTGGTTGAGGGTGTTATGTATGAGGGAGGGATGGTGGGGGTTGGGGGTTAGAGTCGGGTGTCCATCCTGATGACGGTCACCGTCATCCCATTGGTGTGGTTGTGGGTGTTATGTATGAGGGAGGGATAGTGGGGGTTGGGGGTTAGAGTCGGGTGTCCATCCTGATGACGGTCACCGTCATCCCATTGGTGTGGTTCTGAGTCTCCATGCCTGAGCCTGTGTTTCCCACCTCTGTGTTGGAGTGATGATCTGTTTTCATTGGGGCCACTTTTCTCTGACAGGAGCAACCTTTATTCACGGACTGAAAGTAAATCAGAACCAGGTTTATAATTTATAATATACAAAAATAGAATATTGCACGAACTGACCGTAAGTTAAGGAGGCTGGATAGTTAAAAAGTTAACCAGCAGGTCTGCCTTAAAATTTTAGATACAAGTTTTAGCCATAAACTATATTAAATAGAAAAGTAAAAATCCAAATACGTGTATTTTGGGGGTCAAAATTTTAATATTTTCCTATATCTTTTAACATAGCTCTTCGTCTTAAGGAGACTATTCAACATGGTTTGTATTACGATATAGGCACCGAGATCCAGGCAAACAGTGGGGTGAAAAACTAACCTGAAGGAATTCGAGTTTACGTTTTAGAACGGCGCACTCCTGCTTCAAGTTGTTTGACTCAGATACATCAGCTCTTCGCTAAGGAGAGAAAAATATTGTTATCACGGCTAAAACACGACTGTAAATGAACAAGGACAGAGAAAGATAAATAGCATACTTTGTGTCTCATGAAAGCTATGAAGTTGTAGATGACCGGATTTAAAGCTGAGTTGATGGGGAGAACGATGACAATGATCCAGTCGTACACTTCATTGGAGACGTCGATTCCAAAAAAAGTCAACAGTCCTGCAACCAGAATTAAACAGTTTACTAAAGTCACAATCATATTTCATTTTGTTTTGTAAACAAAGCTGGAACAACATTGAATAAATCCTCATTAGAAGGAGAGCACAGACCTATCGTCCCGATAGGAATCCAGCAACACATATCTGTCAGAACAATGGCGGCCAAACTCTTGGTGAGACTTATCTCCCTTTGCTTCTTCCTGGAGGAAACTAGGTTACTTCCGACTTTGACTACTTCAGCGAATATGATGATTTGTCCGATTAAAATTCCAACAAATAACAGAAAGTTTAGTCCTATGAAGACTGCCATCGAATACTGCCACCCCGACTTCTTCACGACAGACAATGGCAGGGAAATACAGACACCAGATCGGGCGTAGTAACCGTCAAAGTAATTGGACTGCATGGGAACAATGGGCAACAAGGCCAAAAACAAAGCAACGAACCATGAACAAAGAGACAGAAAAATGGCACCATTTTTAGTAAACCCCCGCCCCGAGAAAGGGAACTTGATGGCTATAAGTCTGTCCATTGTGATAAGGAAAACTAGAAGCGCAGAGGTCTCACTAGAAACTGTAGCTAGAATCCCAGCAAACGCACAGTAATAGCTGTTCCTCCACGCAAAGTCCTCTAGACCGTAGCGACCATTGTAAACCAAGTTTGCAATAGCAATAATGAACAGATAAATTCCCATAATAAAATCTGCCCAGTTCAAGTTTGTAGTGAAGATAAAGTGCGCCTGCGCAGATTGTCTTTTTTGGTATACAAGTTTATAACAAAACACAACTAAGTTTCCAAAGGCAGCAAACAATGCAATATACCAGATACCAACATTAAGGATCGGGACTGCAATAAGATTACTACAAGAAGATATCTCGTTTCCAGGAGCTATGCAAACTATATCGTAAACGTTTCTGGGCTTTGCACAGCAGAGAGAGAAGAAGTCCACCTGCATCACCTGGAGACTTGAGAGGCCGTCAAACATCCCTTCACTCACCTGGAACTTGTTATTCTGCAGGTAAAGGTACCTCAGTTCCTTTAGATTGCGGAAGTACATACCTTTAAGGGAAGTTAACTTATTGTTTGACATATCTAGCACAATCAGATTTTTCAATAAATAGAAAGACTCCAAATCTATGCTGTTTAAGAGATTTTTCTGCAAGTATAAATATTGAAGATTTTCTAAATTGATGAAGTGGGTTTGTTTTATACTTTGAATTAAGTTATTGGAGAGGTCCAAGTAGCGTAAATTCGTGAGTTCAAGGAATATTTCATCATGCATCCACGATATATTGTTGAACTGGAGATCAATGTACAAAAGATTAAAGAAATAGGTGAAGTCTCCTTGACTTAACATTGTTATTTTGTTGAATGACATGTCAAGAGTCTTCAAGGACGTGTTGAAGGTCACGGCGAGCGGTCGTACGACCGTTTCCAGAAGATTGTAGCAAATCAGCAGAATTTGTGTCCGGTCGGACACTGTGAACGACTTCAGCTTGTTGTGGCTCAGATCTATAAAGTTACTTTTGATGTAGTTTGTCGTGTAAGTGTGCTGTATGTTACAGTTCCTCAGAACTGCCTTGTTATGAGAGTTGTTTGAGGATAACAACGCTCTGTGCCACATTTCGTAGATCACAGTGGCAGAAGAGAGATCATTTCCTTCAAATTTCACGTAAGGCATGTATAAGAAGGCAGAGGCACTGAAACTTGGAATATTTCCTATCACATGTAAATACATGAAAGAAGTCACAAAGGACAAGGAATTAATTTTTATGTTTGTAAACTGGACGTGGGTTACAACTTCGTGATGTATTTGGATGCTGTCGATATTGGAGTCTTTTATGATAAGTTTCTCTATTTGGACATCATCTGTTATATTTATAGTAGAAATGAGCGAGGAAAAAATTTCAAATTGAAATATTCCTCGTCCAAAATCTGAAATGTCAAGGATATTACAAGTCACTTCTGACATGCGCACTAAATAACTGTAGGCGAGAGAAAAATAAGTTTTACATAAATGGGCGGTCCCATTGCAGTTGCACGATGTTGGACAGAAGGAAACACAGGTGATGTTTTCGGGACACTCTGGACACATCGATGTAGAATTCAAAATTTCGTGATCCGAAGAGTTTAGTTGGATTGGATTTTCTTCCGACACCAAATCGCCTACAGAAAGAAGTGACAAAACTTAATGAAAAAAAACCGGTACTTTATGTTTGCTTCTAATGGCACAGTATATCAACCATGTTATAACTTTTTGATAATACATTGCAATGATCTTTTAACGCGATGACGTCATCAAGACCTTTTAGCCTTTACGCATTTCGAAAAAAAGCTATATGAAATTGATTATACAAAAGTGGTTAATAAACATGTAAAAAAATATCTTTCATGATTTGTGATGGAATACGGTTTTTTAATTTTTTCATAACTCACAACAAACTGGATATCCATATACTATTTAGAACCACGAGAGAGGTATTATATTTTGCTGATCACAATTTAAATCGTATAAAAAGTCATATCGTGTAATAGTTAACTAAAGCTACTAATAAACACTCTGGGGAATCTAATTTGAAGGTAAATTAGATTCAAACAAAAATACAGAAAAAATCTTACATGCGTCTTCGTCTGAACCATCCATGCAGTCATTACGGGAATCGCAAACGAGGCTGGGTGATAAACATTCTCCACTGCGACAGCGGTATTCGTCAAGAGGACAGCTTGCTTAAAATGAAATTCCTACTCTCATGAGGAAAGCAAAGTTATTTCATATGAATCACATTGTTCATGGATATATATGAATAAAAATTATCTTTCATAATTAAGATATATCATATTACAGATAATAATTTTTACTAAGTAGCGTTCGAAACAATATACATGTACATTAAACCAGGACGATACAGTAACGATATAGTAAATATTCACCATTACAAAGTCCCTCGGTTATTCTGACGTTGTCAAGATTAACAGCGTTGTTACCGCTATATCTGAACCAGACTCGAAACATTATCTACAAATAAAGGTCAAACATATTAATCCTCAGCGTTGTCTGCAGCCATCAAATATTAAAGTACACTATAGATGAACCCAGAAATCAATGTTCAGGAGAGTGATTTCAAATAAGAAAGACATTGCTAATTCATTTTAATATTTTGCACCGTTATAAACTTTATATCCTGCTACATTGTTGAATAATTTGAGTCTGAAGATCCTAGACTGGTCCGCTGTTATTGATAAAGAGCCTCTTATAATTTGAATTTCCTAGCGACAGCAGTTGGAATAAAGGTCAGGCAAACCAGTCTACAAAGAAACCGACTACCTCTAACATGATACGTACTCTGAATGTTGGTTTCAACGGAAGATTTACGCTACCGTTTCCGACGATCCACCCCTCCTTGCCACTACCCATCCAGTTAGCCTTGTACTCCTTGAGTATGACGTCACTTTTGTCTTCCGTAATAAGATACGACACGATGAAGACAGACTGTCCACGCAATGAGAAGGAGTAACGTAAACACCTGTACAGAAAGAATACAGGGACATCGACACTCAGAATGTAGGATGTGTAGAAAGTGCTGTACTGGGCGCTGTACGGGGGCTCAACATTCTGGTTACTGGACCTCAGAACAAAGCCGTCATGTCTGTGGAAATCTTTAGAAAAAAGACAATATTTCTATATTGAAGATTCTGTCGCATTCAAATTGCTAAATTGGGAGTATTGATCAAGGAGAACTAAGTATTAATTGATATGCATCGAGTTTAATCATAATGATGAAGCAGCGTTCGTCTGTAACCTTTACCTAAAGGAAGGTCTGTCTCTGAGCTCCCTCGGGTGTCATGACGTGCGAACGGATCAGCGTATTTAAAGCCGACATTATTGTCACAGGTGTCCTTGAAATCGTTGGATGATGGGAGATGCGGACACAGATTCCAGTAAAGATGACTCCCCACGGGCGAAGAAAAGTTTCTTCCAATAATCCAGCCGCACATGTTTATCTCAAAATCACAGTCAACTGCAGTGAAAAAACATTGAAATAAAGAAGAAAAGATACTTAGGCTAAGCTTGATTACAGAATAGTTTTATTACATGAACTATCATATCTTGTTTGGCAGGGCACACTAATTGGCTCTGAATAGCATATAATTCATATTCACGACGGATCAAATACTCGTGATAATATCAATTAATGAATAAACAATTCTAAAAGTATATGAGTTTCACCTTATTTTTATATTAAATTCGATAGGAATAAAAAACGATGTTTCCAAATCTAAAGCATGACAAGAGATTTGCTTGCTACTTACTTCCCGAAATAAGTCGAAAAACAGCATTCAACGTCCAATACTATATTACTCAATTTAATTCAAGAAAATTGCTAGATGAGATGAAAATAAATTAAGCATACGAATTTCAAATCCCAGCTTTATTAATTGGACATATTTGATCGAATAGGATAATAGTAAGAAAAGAATTAAATTTTATTCCAACAGATCAAGAAAATATAAATTGAAAATATCGATATCTTTATAGAATGGTTTTTGGCGTACCAAACAAAATACCAAATTTTCGAAATGCATGTTTTGTATTCGATAGATATTCCTATAAAAATAAGAGAGCTTTTTAAATGTTTAATTTGTCATGTTATAAAAAATAAAATTAGAAAAATAAATAAAAATAAATAATGTATTTATCTTATGCTTTGTATTTTCATATACAGCGATTCGGTTTTTTAACTACTTGCAATTTCAAATAAGAAATAAAAATAAGAAGCATTAATTGCTTTCAGAGCAAATCCAGCTACCCAGCATCGAAACACACGACCTTGGTCTAGGTCTTCAACCCTTTTTTGTTTACAAAATGGTCAAGACATAAGCCAAACATCAGGTGTTTGTAATGGCTGCTTTCAAAGGAAGGTTAGCATATGCGAGGCACTTTTTGGATTTCTGGTTAGTATATTTCAAGAAACATTTTTCTACATTTCCTTTCTAATTTATTTTTGAAGATGTATCGATTTGTTAGCATATCTTTTTAAATAAACATTTTGTCGAAATATATACAATGATTAATTCGACATGCGATGATTGAATAAAAAGGAAGTGAAATCAATCTCAAGGTGAGCTGTGTAAAAGCTAGCTTAAGAATAAATTTTAAAAAAAGCAAGAAGAGGCAAAGGTTTTCGCGATATAAGTAAATGAATTACTTAAAGCGTTTCAAGGTAACATCACGGTTGTGGTATAAAATCACACCCAGTAAATTCTTTTAAAATGTTGCTTTAACAAAATATACTTGAAGAATTATGAAGTCAAAATATATTTTTATATTTGCTATTTTTAAACAGTTATATCATTTTAGCAAACAGTTCGCAATCAAACCTGATTTTGTTTTACCGAATGTTCTTGAAATCTTCCGTTTTATTTCAAACCAAAACTTATTTTTTCCCATATAATTACTAGGATTTAGAATTCAAATAAAAGTATACCTGATGAAGAAGAAGCCAGCAATGAGAAGGCTGTAGGTGTCTTGCTGTACAGCAACAATAGACCAATGAAGCACACAACTCTCTGAATCATAGTAGACAGGACCATCTGGAAGGTAATACAACATACTTCAAATCAAATCCATATAGCAGTTGCAAGATAAAAAATAATCTTCAAGATAAACTTGTGCAATTCAATCAACTGAATCTCGACTGAAATGTCTGGTATAGTGACTGAATGGCAAAGCAATGTCATTCAGTCAAATTTCAGTTGCTTTTCGGTCACCTTTTAGTTAAGTAAATGACCGAGCTTCACCCTGTGAAAACACAATCAGTGACCTGGTCTGTATCGACTGTGTGTGATTAACACGTGGCTTTCTCGAGTCTTTTCACCATTTTCATCATAAACCACCAACTGTTGGTGCCAGATGCAAGACAGCCGCCACGGACAGTTTCTGTGAAAAAGCTACCTCATGGAAATGTCATAATGACCAAGGGAGTACTGATCATTTCCATCTCTTTGACAAAGTCATACCCTGATCCCGTCAAATACAACAACCGTATATATTATACATCTACAGCTGTTAATGTCAGAAGTATAGCAAGAAATGCGAAATAGCGACCTGTTTCTTCGATATCGTCATGTTCAGGAGGTTTCAAATTATTCCCTTAAAGGAGCATGACCACGATTTTGGTCAAAATTATTTTCCCGATTTTAATGTTTATAATGCTTCAGTAAGACATTTTTAATAGGCAACCAAAATTAGAGTGTCATTTGTTGAGTTATAAGCGAGTTACAGAGCTTACAATTCTTTGCTATATAAACATAGCTTTTGTTTACATTTTGAATGTTGAAGTGAAAATTCCATATTTAGATCTAACATGAATGTGTTTAACGTTATGAACTGTTTATTTATGCTTAAAACGAATAAGAAAATAGACAATTCAGAATGAAAAAGATTTTTTACTGGTATATTGAACCTATATAAACAAAAACAGGGCACGAGCCTTGTTTACATGACAAGGAATTGTGAGCCCTGTATTTTGCTTATATCTCTAAGACTGGCTCTCAAATTTCATTTGATCATTAGAAATGTATTCTTGAAGCGTTGTTTATAATAAAAACAGAAATATAGAATTTGACCAAAATTGTGACCATGTTCCTTTGAAATTACTGTCAAATACAAAACCTAGCATTGATATAAAATTATCTGATGAATTCGTATTTTGATATACTAAAACCGAATTAATTTACTTTAAAAGATAATCGAATGATTGCAATGTTTTTTTTGTTTTCTTTTTATTTTAAAACAATATTCCTATTTTAATTATGTTGTACTTTTAAGAACGTTTGCAAATAGGAAACTAAAAATTCTTAAACTATTTAATTTTTTTCTTTTATTACTCTCGTGTTGACAACCAAACAAAGACATTTAAGGCACCCGGTAATATTGACTAAGAAGTTTATGGTAATTGAAAATGTGAAGATTTGCATCTTACAGTTCAGTGACATGTGGTGATAACGAACAGTGTTCAAATTCAAAAGTCCATAGGAAAATTACAAAACAGGAGCAGAGCAAACATGGACCTCTTAAAAAATCAGAGATAGGATCAGGTAATATTTGTGACACATTTGTACTTAACATTTCATGATAATGAACCTGTATGATACCCATTCACTTCGTTTTCATTAATAACACTTTATTTTTACTCTATATGTAAATTAAGGTGATTGCATACCAGCATAGATGGATATCAAAAAGTAATTTCCACTCTGTTGGCAAATCTCAACAATTTAAGGCGTAAACCAAGAATAATTGACGATGATTTAATATGATTTCAATAATTCAAAGATTTGGAAAAAATCCAGGTAAGTGATGTGATTTTACTATGTATGTTTAAACCATTATCCATGCCTGCATCTAAAGTGAATGAAGATACATTTACGAAAATCATTACATCATCATAGATCAGAGAAAGCTATTGAAAGGAAAAATACTTATCACAAAAATGAGTATGATAATAAAAAAATTACACTCACCCAAAAAATCACAATAAAGCCACTGTGATTTTGCCTTGAATTATTAAATGTCCATGCACTCTAAAACCCTGGACAGTTTATCATTCGAGTTGCATTCGAGAACTTGTGAACATGTGTGAGGTATCATAATTATCGAGCCCCAGTGGCTAATTTTGCCGATTCCTATTACCTTTCAAGAGCGCCTAATAGCTAGAGAGAGAAAGAGAGAGAGAGAGAGAGCAGTCTTTATTTTATTATTGCCGGTGCGCGGATTTATCTATCAAGATATTAGTGAGAAGTCAGAGATAATCCATCTCTCCCAATAACCACAGCGTCACAGGGAGGAGAATTATGGCTTCTGAATAACTTTGTTTTGGAACGCGGACATGTTTAACTGAACCCTTCACCCATCCATTGCTCCAAATTAAAACGTAGAAACTAAGATCAGGTTATATGATCTGACAAACGACAAATACCCCATTTGTTTCTGACATATTCGTATTGCATCAATACAGTATGGACTATTTTCATTGATAAAGTGAAAACATGCCAGACAGATGAACGTTTAAAGCTACCTTGGAGAAAATTGATCTACTGAGTACAATTATAACCTGCATTGTTTAATTTACATTGAATGTTTTGCAGAATACATTAGAAATTGCGTTTTTACACCAACAAGTATATAATATGAATGCATAATTTAAAATGTTAGCTAAGAAAACGCGCACAAAATCCAATAAGATGTTTACAAAATTTAAGTTACATGGAAACTATTTAAAACGATGTGGTTAATGAAAGCTTATTGAATTAAAGCAAACTCATTTACAAGAATAGTTTTAAATTCATTGCTAAATTCAATTTTACACTTTTATATTTAGTGAAAAAAAATTGAGCCTGAAAATATTTGGAAATAACAATTTTAAAAATGCAACTCATATGACCAATCGGTAAAGGAAGGAATGTAAAATAAACTTTTTTAATTTAACGTTTTGAATGAGTTGAATGAGCAGAGGATGCTCACTCCTCCATAGCACCTGATCCTACCTCTATTTTTTTAAGAGGTCGGTCCGTGTTTGCTCTACTCCTGTTTTGTAATTTTCCTTTGGACTTTTGAATTTGAACACTGTTCGTTATCACCACATGTCATTTGTACATTGATACAATGGCCAACCAATTAAAACTCTTTCTCAAACTTCTAATCAAATTTCATCAGCCGGTTAAAATATTCATACTATAACTCCCTTTGTCATTATTTTTCAGGGACTTGAATAATGTGCAAGTATGAAAATATGTTTATTTTTAAGCAGCTTTGCTTGTACCCCAACATGCTAATGTATGATTTTTATAAAAGTGTCTTACTCTTCAAAAGTAGATGCAGTTTTAACTAGTCTCTAATATGTGTGTAATTTGCCTTGATAAATATCAAGAGTAATAATTAATTAAATTGCATTTTAAATTCAACTCCGACTGTTGAAATTAATTTGATATCTAGTCCTTTTCTTTTTACCGGAAGACATATCTAGATTCTTGACCATTTACAAAAACAGTTTTCTCCATAGTTTCCATTCTTTCAAGATAAAGATATGGATGGTTTAATTTTAAACGTTCATTTATAAAATGTTTCCCTTAAATTGCCCTGACTTGTGAGTTTCGAAACTCAAATTTTGAAAAATAAAGAAAAAATGAAAAGCTGTTTGTTTCAATTTAATGGTTTTCATAAAATGCATTGATATATTTGTTATATACTGTGACATCTTGTTTAACGTTTAACGTTTTTATTAAAATACACCCTTCCCAGTTACAAGTCAATATCTCCGAAATGTCCATAATTAGGTTCCTTGATTTCCTTTCTAAGAAAAGAGAAGATCATTGACATTATGAACGGTTTTAAATTGATTTTTCGTGATAATTGACCATGTCTTAGTATTTGTGTCTTCATGAGAGAGGCTTTCATTTCCTAGAATTAATGGCTTTTAAAGCATTGCGTGCTGACTAGTCAAGAAATTGTTTCGATACTAAAAACATTTACAGAAATCTTGGCACAGTTTCGCACAGCAGTTTCAATTGTAAAAAATTAAACTTGATTGGCAATATAATGTAAATTATTTTTCACAGCAGTCGCAAACCATATCCTAATAATAAGTTGAATTTTACCTTTTACCTTTTTACCTTTTTTGTGACTCTTTCTGCTTGTTTTAGTTTCAAAATGGCGATTAGCTAAACATGAAACCATTTGTATTGAAAAAGTTAAAGCATTATCGAAAATATGTTGTTTACTTGTAAGGAAAATAAATTGTTTTTTTTATGTGTATTTCAATAAACTATGGAAAATAAAACAGAGTAGAGAGGAAAAAGAAAGGACAACAGAAGAGTCTTTTCTGAGATTCATTCATTGGATGGTCAACACATTAACCATCATATCGGCCTTGAACTTGAAAATATGATATTTTGGACCATAAGCTTTTTTTATTAAAGCAAAATTTAAAATATTTTAGCTTTAAAACTTGAACATTTTCTATATATTTATATAGAGCTCTTCGTCTAAAGAAGATAAATATAGCTTAAAAATGGTCACGACCATCCACCCTCTTAAAACTATATGATTCTCTTAGAGAAACTCTAGACTATTAACAGACATCTCCCATGGTCTTGCAATACATAAATTTGACACCTGATATAATTCCATTTCCCAATCAGACAGATTAACTGTCCTAACCATATTGGTTCAAGTGGTGGTCTTGTTCGGAGTAATCGAATAATATGAGAGGTATTGTCATATGTGTTCAAAGGGGATCTAAATGTCCGTATTCTATATTGAACACTCTATAGTGATTTTGATTTTGATATATATTATGGTTTATTTTCATTTTTGTTTAATCTTGTTCTTCACCCAAAAGGGTGGTGAGTAAAAAGGATTGATTTTTGTTCATTTTTCCTAGTACATAAATTTCAAAGTATTGATCGATGAATACGCTTAAATCGGCCACTTATTACGAGGCATCAGATAATCACTGAGTAGAAAATGCGATTAGAAATCAATTTGTCCAAAATATCCAGGAGGAAAACATATATTCTATGTCTAAAATAATTTCAACAATGAAAGGTCTTTTGATTTGACAATTTTCTTATATGTTTATGCAATTTATCGGTTGTTTCAAAATAAAAAAAAAACCAAAAACCGCTTTAATGGAAAAAATGTAAACAACAAAAATCTTAATACTTTAAATGCTATATTACCGGTCAAAGAAAATATTTCAAATTCATAAATATGCTTTCATACCTGTTATAATCCCTAACTTGATAAATTGAGTTCAATGTATGAATTATTTTAAATGATGTTATATTTTACCCAAGAAGTGGATAACGAGCCTAATGATGAGATAAAATAAAATAATAATCGAAAAGTGAACTATTGTGTCCATTGTATCTTAAAGATCACTATAAGTTTTTCAAGTAACATCAAAATTAAAACAAATCTTGATATGCCAAAATGAAACTTGAAACGACTGTGGCTACAATAAAAAACCAAAGATTATTGGACATGCATGCTGTACCTGTTGAAGTCTGCTCTTCTTTACATCCACAGGAAGTTGACTTTGTGAGAAACCTCCGAAGAAACCTGTTTCTTTTCACAACTTAAAGTACTAGACTAGGTCCGATGCTTATGTTTGTCTATAGGTATCCATTGTCATTTTCAGTTGAAGTCGATCGAACCCCACATCTGCAGATAAAAAATCCTTCAAAGTTACACAAATCATCAAAATCTTATCAAATTTTGATTCAGCTATATATTCAATTTCATTGTCCTCCTACTTTTTAATTTGATAGTCAAATGCAAAATGTAAAAAAAACCCCCAATATGAGTAATTATTGCGTTACATTATTGCTACTTACGGCTGATGTCCGGAGGTTTTTGTAATCAGCATCCCTTGTCCATTTATATATCGAGATTGTCTTTTACGCACATCAATGCTATTAATCGCTGATCGATGAAGACTGTACCAAGGGAGGGGAGAGGGCAAAAGTCAAACTGGAAACTCATTATAGGGTATTTTCCAGCATCAATATCCAAACAGCGCCGGATAACTCTGGTGCTCTCAGGGACCAACAAACCATAATATACACAGAATAATGACATAAAACCTTGTTGTTATTAAACAGGTGATGTAAAATACCTGTCTCACCTGATGTTAAGATACATCAGTTTGAAAGATTAAGAACACATCCTACTACCGATTCCCAGACGACCAATTACCGAGCCATGATCTAATGGAGTACTATTGATACTCGTTCTTTGGTTTATAGAATCAAATCTTGATAGCTTATTATCCCCATCAATTAATGGGTTTGATGCCTTCTATAAGGAGAGAAGGAGTTTAAAACTCTTTACTAATGCCGGTCTGCAATGGGTTTGTATCGAATGACACAGGCAAATCTCCGATGTAATAAAAATATAATTTAAAGATAAGTTCAAGGATAAAGTCAACATTAATTAACATATTTACAATCACAACAAGAACAAGATAAGGGCGCATCTCAATAATAAAGTTATATATAATTCATCAATACCATGACATAACTGTTTATCATTTATCCCGCAAATATTTCAAATGTTTCCAATAATTTTGGAAAATTTTAGAATTTTCGAAGTGATCTAGAACTTGTGTTAATTTGAATTCCGGATTATGCGAGAATGTTGTAGAAAATTCATTGACGAGCTTACATTTTGTTGATTATGAGTCCATCTTATACTTACAAAAATCATTTTGATACTCAAATTATTGTCGAGTCTAGGCTTAACGTTATCGGCATCTGTTGAAATCCGGCCAATTTCTAATTATGGTTTCTCAATTACCAAATTATTCTATCTTCCAGAATATTGTTAAGATTAACTTTTATGGAAAAGGGGTACGAAATGCATTTATAATTGCTATTATTGATTTATTTATTTTACCGATTTCTATTTCTGGTGTTGCATTAATTTTTCATCATGTATTTATCTTTTTACTGATTTCGATTTTTGTGTCTATTAGACGTATGGTAAAAGAACATGACTTGTGTAACACACCACACCTTTCTGTATTCAATGAAAAAATGTGGATATTCCCTATAGCATTGGCATATTCTTATCTATTCATATGCTGTGAAATGATGATGAAATCATAACAATTTTGTTTTCAAGTTTCTTGGAATGAGATGTATTTTGGTTACTCTTTATTAAACAGAACAAATTGTTTTGTTAAGGGTATTATGTCAAATATGGCTATAACAATCTATAATTCATATGAACCAATCTTTGTTTTGCTTTTTTCACATAATTTCTTTTATAAAAAAAAAAAAGACTTTGTATCTAATTTCATTCCTAGCCATTTGTCAAATTCTAATCAATATCAGAGCGATAGATTAAGCCAAGAAAACTATTTCAATCGTAATATAAACGCTTTACCTTTACTCACTGTTAAACACTTTACATATAAAATAACTAGTTTACTAATTTCATACAAAATGTTATATTTAAAATGGCTATTGCCCATTATTTGCAGAAAACATTTGTTCCACTTAAATCGATTTGACAATTTTGCTAAGCAATTTAATGATTTCAATAGTTTTGATTTTCAAAATAAATTAAATTTTCTTCAATAATGCATGCTCTGCACGATAAATTGAATTTTTATAACAACATTTCACAGATTTTGTGGAACCAAGATGTTTAGAAAATAAATAAGAATTGTGTAACTTCCGATTTATGTTACGTTATATTAAACATGACTTTGTCATATTTGCAGGGACTTTACATCAACTTTAAGGTTTGTTTTTCGTTAGATTACCAAAGACATATAATTTAGAAAAATAAAAGTTTCCTTATATGATATGATCTTTCAATTAAATACCTGGAAAATATATTCGAAACAAGAATTAAAAACTAAGAAAGGTTTCTTAAAAAACCAAAACACTGCAGTAAGTAACTGCTTAAAGCAGTCTGCCTCAAATGTAAGACAACAATTGATAATAGTAATCGTGCATCTGCTCTCAGCAAGATACATTGGAAAGATAAATGTAGAAACTGTTGATTTATCATTAAAAAGTGTCTACGTGTGTTTTCCAGTATATT
Source organism: Magallana nippona (assembly GCA_033439105.1). Classification (NCBI taxonomy): domain Eukaryota; kingdom Metazoa; phylum Mollusca; class Bivalvia; order Ostreida; family Ostreidae; genus Magallana; species Magallana nippona. Next base: position 40,952,324 of record CM065920.1, read on the forward strand.
CCAAAGTGTCTTGGAATCTGCATTCTTACATAATTTCATTTGATTACTAGTAACAATTATCCTTTATTTCAATTAACATTATTATTTTAAAACTATTTCATTTTTTGTTTACAAAATATATGATTGTGTTTTATTGCATATAAAACACTATTCCACTTGAATTATTTATAGGATAAGGTTAATGAACGTTAAAATTAACACAATTCTGTTCATTTGATTTTTGGAAAATACATAAATCGGGAAAAGGTTAGATGTACCAATATTTTGATGAATAATTGATGTATCACTATCAATGTGATATGTGATAAACATGTATATAAGTTTTGTTCTCATATGGAAGTTCTCAAATGTACCATTTCTCTGTTGGGAACATTTTAAAACTTGAATGATATTCGAATGAAACATATTTAACATGTATACATCTTTTGAATATATTGCTCACATTACGTTGAATTTTTTTTCAGAGCTCTATCTGCAGTCTGACACAGTCTCCATATAATTTCCTTTTGTGTGGGCCATGGGAGTGTTGATGGGGTCGAAACTTTGTCGATGTTAAGATTGATAGCAAATGCCCTTTCTCGTACGTGTCAGTGGAAATGAAAATAAGCAATCAGTATGATTCTGTGTGTACCTTGCAATTACTAGCGTGGCCGGTCGGGTTTTTTTTTTTTTTTTACAGATTACTATCAAATTCTGTATTTTCTATTTCTGTAATTCTTATGTTTTTTTTTTTCAAATGAATTTCTAAGACTGCAGATCATTTAGATACATATACCTGACATAAAAAACTTTTTATTTGTTGATAAATTTCCACTCTGAATAGATAATTGTATCCTTTATTTTGCATTAATAATGGGTATACAATTGTAGCAGATGAATCGGTTTACAACTGCTTAAAATTTCGACATTGACGAACCATCCTTTTATTTTGAGGGAAATTATCTAATCAAATAAAAATTGAAATGATTTGACTTCAACTTTCTATTTTATGAATCTCTTTTCATATCTATGTCACATTAATTTTTTATACTGATGTATTTTTATGTTGCTATTTGTTTAAAGTTTTTGTCGGATTTTCGAGATCGATTGCGACAAAAACTGTAAACTAATTCCAACAAAGAAAAACATCAGTATAAATAAAATTAATAATGTAACAAAAATATAAAAAGAGATACATAAAACAGAGCTGACGTCAAATCTTTTCCATCTTTAAAAAGAAAGACCCAAAAATAAATTCAATTAAATTCAAAAACCAGTACTTATCTTTCAAATGTATACGTAATCAAATTATGTCTCTTTTTATGTATTCCAAATGTTTCTTTTTTTCTAATATTGTATAGTCATGTGAGGCAAATACATGTATATATAATACTGAAATTTTACCATCAGCATAAAAGGGCCAAATTTAGTACCTTTAATTCTTATTTATTCTAAAAATTTGTGATTGTCAAAATTTTGGAAGCAATTTTTTCCACTCAGGTGTCCTATTGCAATTGGTCTTCGTCCGTCGTCGTGCGTCATGCGACGTGCGTTAACAATGTTACATTTTTTACCTCTTATTTAAAACTACAAGTCCAATTGTTACCATTTTTGGTGTGAAGCATCTCTGTGGTAAGAGAAATCTAAATTGTGAAATTCATGGCTTTACCACCCCCAGGGCGCCACAGGCGGGGCCAAAAATCTAGAAAAACAAAAGTCAAAAACCTTCTTCTCTACTCCCACACATGTGACGAAAACACTGAATGCATGGCTATGATGTCCATGAAGCCCTCTACCAAAATTGTGAAATTCATGGCCCCTGGGTCAGGGGTTCAGGCTCTAGGGTGGGGCCAATGTGGCAATATAATAAAAATGTATTAAATCTTGAAAAATCTTCTTCTCTACTCCCATATATATTTGTTAAAAACTAAAAGCATGGTTATGATGTCCATGAAGTCTTCTACCTTAATTGTGAAATTCATGACCACTGGGTTAGGGGTTCAGGACGTAAGGGGGTGGGGTGGCAATATGGTCATATAGTAAAAATGTATTAAATCTTGAAAAATCTTCTTCTCTACTCCCATATATATTTGTTAAAAACTAAATCCATAGTTATGATGTCCATGAAGTCTTCTACCTAAATTGAAATTAAAGTCCCGTCTTTTTGATATCATTGATAGCTGCTTTTTTAATAAAAATGGATTACGTAAATTTAGTTACCTTGTTATCGGTCATTTGAAAAACTATTTTGTTAAAAGCCATTCAGATTGTGCACACATGTACTCTGAAGTTGACATTAAAAAGATGCTCGAGTTTCTGATAGACATCTATGTAATTTTTGGAAATCAGGTCTTCAACAATCTGTTGGAATTCCCATGGGTACCAATTGTGCCCCATTGTTAGCAGACCTATTTGAAGCAGAATTTATTCAAAAACTTGAACTTGAAGAAAATAAATCACTCGCTGTGGCCTTCAACTCAACTTTCAGGTGTATCGACGACGTATTATCAATTAACAATTGTTACTTCCATACTCACGTCGACTCGATATATTCCAGTGAACTTGAAATAAAAGATACCACAGAGTCTGCGTCATCTGTTTCATATTTGGAATATTTTACTGGAAATTGACATTGATGGTAACCTAAAAACACAACTTTATGATAAACGTGATGACTTCAATTTTTCTATATTCAACTTTCCTTACTTATGTAGCAATATATCTTCATCACCTGCATATGGTGTTTTTGTCTCTCAGTTAATTCGATACGCAAGGGCATGCTCTTCGTATGAACAGTTTCTAAGGCGAGGCAAGCTACTGACAAACAAGTTGATAAAACAGGACTATCAACAGTCTCATTTGAAGTCATCTTTTCGCAAGTTCTATGGTCGATGCAACGACCTTGTCAGCAAATTCAATCTTCCACTGGGTCGCATGCTGACTGACGTTTTTCATACCAATTGTTAGACCATAGTTAATCACCTAATTGTGTACGGACTTTTCCGTTTTTCCCGATTACGACAAAGAGCAAACGGCGGGTGTGACCGGTCAGCAGAGGATGCTTACTCCTCCATGGCACCTGATCCTACCTCTATTCAGGAGGTCCGTGTTTGCTCTGCTCCTGTTTTGTAATTTTCCTTTGGACTTTTGTATTTGAACACTGTTCGTTATCACCACATGTCACCTTAATTGTGAAATTCATGACCACTGGGTCAGGGGTTTAGGCCAGGGCCAATATAGCTATATAGTGAAAAAGGTTACCACTCAATCACAGGTGCTTGAGGACAGGACCAACACCCCCCCCCCCCTATTTAAACCCCCGGGGTAGTTGACTTTTTGATAAAAATTCCTTTAAAATCATGCACACAATATGTTCCATTTTAAATATCCAAAAATTAACGGAAAATAAACGATTAATGTACCCCCCCCCCCTTCTTCTTGCATATAAAAAGAGGAAAGGTATGCCACTCCGGTTTGTTTACATTACTATCCCTTCGTCATTTTGGGACTATAAAACATGTATCCGCTTTATTTATCCAACAAGCACGGGATGATATTATCGCAGTAAATATATCTCTTTCTCATTATGCTTTTAAAACAAATGTACGTTTTTCTGTAAACTTACTGTATCATGTTTAACGAGTTTTTCGAAGACAAGCTAGGTAACTGTGACGGAGGTCAACATCTTTCAGTGACGTAATGTACACTCATGAACGATAAAATCCGAGGAGTCTTTTTGCGCACCAATAGAATTAAATCGATTTTCTCGGATGTTATCCTACCAAAGTGACTGAGAGTTGTTTACTTCCGTCACAGTTACCTAGCGGAGTGGCATACCTTTCCTCTTTTTATATGCAGGCAGGGGTTGCTTTAAATAAATCGTTTATTTTCCATTAATTTTCAGATATTTGATATGTAACATGTTGTGTACACTACTTTAAAAGAATTTCTATCAAAAAAGCGACAACCACCCCGGGGTCGAAATCAAAATGGGGGGGGGGGGTGGGTGGGAGGTTGAGGTTCCAGTCCTCAAGAACCTGTGCACTCAATCGCATTAACTGCGCTTCAAAGAAATAACCAATGGAAAAGCTCGGAAAAACCAAAAATTGTATGAATGAAATACTCCGGTTTCCCCCAAAAATTGTTTTTTGAAACAGACAATAACAGTGTATACTGTTGAAATAACAAAAAAACCTAGAAATTTTATTTTTGAAATGTTTTAATTTGAATAAATTTAATGCAAGAATTATTTTTTATAAAAGGAATGTCTTGAAACAAAAGAAACAGACTTTAATGGTAAAACATGCAAGAATCATCATATGAAACAAACTATAATTGAAAACACTGAAATTTTGGAGGCCAAAAGAGAAACTTTTATTTCAGGTATTTAATAGTTATAATGTTTATATAATTCATTGGGTTTTATTATCCTTGACATTAGAGGGAAATATTGAAAATAAAAGAAACAGACTATAATGGTAAAACATGTAAGAATCAAACTATAACTGAAGACATCAAAATTTGGGAAGCCAAAAGGGAGACTTTTATTCACGGTAGCTAGTAGTAATAAAAATCATACCTATATATAAAGGTAGACTAAGTATAAAATAATTTACGAGCATGTTTCATTATTACAATGTAACAAATGGAAGGTTTTGTATGCAATATCCTAAAAATCTCAATAAAATGGGTCTGAATTTTCTTTTTAACGCAACATCCTTAAATTAACGCGCCACATTGCTCCTAAATTTCAACACTTACAAACGAACGGAAAACATGATTTGTTCTTCATTTTTCATTTTTGGAAGCCAGCGTTTACATATTTTTTCCCTTCTTGATTTTTTGTGAACATAAATCAATCTATATCTACCCGAAGTTCAAATTACTGTGGAACATCTCTTACGGTCACTCTGTTCATATTTTAGATCTGTTGACATCAGTTAGTGTTTAAAAACTATTTGATATTTAGTCCTTTTATCACCATTCTAGTTAAGCGATCAGTAAAGGAAACCCACTTAACTGAAGCCGTTGTCACATTTCCATCGTACTGTTTTTGTTTTAGAAATTACTTGGCCTAAAAAGGGCTTATTCCGAGATTCTCGCAAATAATGTATATTCGTCTTGACGTCTGAATTCTATACATATCGCCGTAGTCAGATTTCTATTGCTTGGTAAATACATGTATATTTGTGCTATCTCTATATTTTTCAACTCGAACCCCATTAGAACTTGCACAAAAGCAAGACACAATATATAGCACAAAGGAAAAATATAATTTGATTTTTTTATCATGAACCGTAGGTATGACTACACTTATTAAGTAGATGTTTAACTTTTTTTTAAATCAGAGTTTATGCTTGTGTCTGGTACATCGAGCACCGACTTTTTTAATTTACCATCGTAAACAAATTGTTAAGAATTTTGATATTACTTTGTTGGGGTTTCTTCAGTTGTGATATGTCAATGTTCACTAAAATTCGTCACTTCGAAAGGGAAATATTTGTGTTATCTCAATAATATCCGAACAACACTTGTAAGCAAAATGATGATACATGTATAATATACAATTGACAAAATCTTTCCCTCTGCTTTTAAAGGGCTTGGAACCTTCTGTTTGACAAAACACTTTAGCATTATAGCAAAAATGTTATTTCAAACAGGCAGCATTAAAAATTTCTGTGTTGCTGGCAAACAATGACTGTACATGTCATAAGTTCCATATACCTTGGAAAAAAGAGAAGTTATAGATAAACATATTAATTGTTGATTTCTTAATTGCTTTATATATTATCCTTGTGGGCATTAATATAAAGAATTAATCATTAGTAGTTGAAGGCTAATTAGTTTAATTAAGAAATTACACCCCCATAAGGGAACCCATAATTATAATTTTCAGCTTAACGTTAAAAAATCAGTAGAGTAAAACACTTTAAAAAAAAAAAACCTTAAATCTTTTGGTATCAATATTTGCCCGCTAATTAATCCTTCTTGACATGAATATAAAGAATTAATCAGCAAAAGTTGGAGGCTAAATAGTTTAATTAAGAAATTACACCCCCACGAGGGAACCTATAATTTTCAGTTTAACGTTAAAAAATCAGTATATTAAAACACTCAGGAAACCCCTTAAATCTTATGGGACCAACATTTGCCCCCTAATTTATCCTTGCGGGCATTAATCTTAAGGATTAATCAGGATTAGTTGAAGGATATAGTTAAATTTGGAAAATACACCCCCATGAGAAAACCAGTAATTTTTAGTTTAACATTAAAAAATCAGTAAAGTAAAACACTCAAGTAACCCCTTAAATCTTTTGTGACCAGTATTTGCCCCCTAATTTATCCTTGTGGGCATTAATAATTAACATTCAAATTCTTTTCTCGGTGTGTCAATCCCACTGTTACTATTTTTAGACGGCAATCGCAATCACGTGACACTAAAATCAATGTCCAAAACAACTCGGTTTGTTTACATGTGCATTTTCCGGATGAGATTTATTGACTTGAAAACCGATAAATGATGACTTATGATGCGTGAAACCTTCCGTATGATGAAATTTAGTATATTTCATCTGATTTCCGTTGTCATAATCAAAAAGTAAAACATGTATTTTGAGTCACCGTGTCACTTTAAGGTAGAACTGATGGTTTATGTGTTGAGCATCATGCCACAATTATTTATTTTGTTTATGGATAAGCCGTTTATGACATAACATCATTCAAGGATACAGGCTATTCTGGGAATATCCACACTGGCCTGTAAAATTCCTCTAGTTCGCACCCGATTTAACAATTTCTCTCTGTGATTGAGCTTAGCTTTGACTTTTGACGTGTAGATGGATATTAAAATTCGTATATTTTTTATATTGCTAAAATAATTGTTGCATATCTTTGTCTGCTATCAACAAACATTAAATTGTCATAAACAATGATATTATTATGATTTCATAAAAAATAGTTTATTAAAAAGGCATAAACGTTTAAAACGTTTTGATGTATAACTTCAGAAATCGATAAACTAGATGCTGTCATTAGACAGTAATACCCGCACCAAGTGTTTGCCTCTAAATAACACTCTCTTGTATTAGTTTTAGTCAAAAAGAAGACCACATGCAATATGTTTCAATTAAATGATCTTTGTCTGAAGTTACTTACACAACAGAGGTGTACAGGTTGCATCGGGTACTAGTTTTAACCAGCTCTTTGGTTAGATGGGTTTCACGTGGTGTACATGCATATGTTTTCTTGATATGCAGAATAGGATTAATTAACATGAATAAACGTTTCTTTTGCGGTGATCAGCTAAAGGAATTCGTATTGTGCTAATTGGATTATCATTATGATGTTGACCAATATAGGTAAGTATAATACATGTAGTAGCGCAATATTATGAGACACCGGTATACAAAACAGTTAAGTTTTACTTTCACTTTCTAAAATGTGATCTCCCTTTGCCAGCATACTGTATCATCATCTGTATTTAAATAAGCTTATCTACAGTTTCTGTCATTTTAATTGCAGAATTTTTTTTTAATTTTTTCATTTGTCAGACTTACACTATTGAGTTGACTCCATATTGACCCTATTTTGTATTAAATTTGGGTATTAAATATCATGTTTATATGAGTTATGATAGGGAGGAAGGGGAAGGGGCCTTAACCGTTCCCCATCCCCAGGATGTGTGGTTTAGATATACATTTTTAGTGAGAATGAAGGCATGCTGCAGCTTTTTTCCCATTACACCCCCTACCCCATCATCATACACCAGTAATAGAAAAAGAGTTAATGACTAATTTTCTTTTATTTTAAATTGCTTATTCTTTTTTGTCAAGAGATATGTGTTATGTCAAGATTTATGACTCATGAAAATTTGTGCATTTTAATCCTGATTGTTAACATACATGTATAATTATATATATAAAAAAATACATGTGATATTATACTAAGGATCTTGCAATCAATTGCAGAATTGCCAATCGGTTATTTATAACTCATTTTGAATGATTAATTTTTTAATCATTTTGAAAATAAAGACATTTCTAAATACATGTATAACATATTATCAATATTTTTTGTAGATTGATTTTGTAACTATTTAGGGCCCCACTCTGCAGATGCCATATAGTGATCATTCTGTCCAATTCTGCTGATCATGTCAAGATACATTTAAGACAAATTGGCCCCTGCCCCTTGGATCATTCCCCCACCCCCGGAGTTGTTTTTAAACAACCACCCCCCTCATCTTTTATTTTTAAAATATCCTCAAAATCATCGAAATCCCCGCTCCTAAACCATATATATTTTTGTTTCTTGAACCATGACCATGTCAAGGTAAATCTTTTTGTGGTATTAGTAGGTCATGGCATCTGGGGGTCACCCTAACCCCACCCCACCCTCCCAAAATCAAAAATGATCAAATAACTTGAAAAAAAATGCTTGTGATCCCCACCCTTAAAGCATATATATTCTTCCTCCTTATGCATCTTATGGTACGTTATTTCAATCACAAGAGATAAGAGGAGGTCCAGGAATTAGGTTTTTGATGGGACTATATGACAGCCCCTATCATACCCCAAGATATGATGTGGCTATTCATTAAATCATGAGAGGAGTTCTGGGAAGTAGGGTTTTTTTTTAGGAGTGATAAACGTCAATTTTCAGCTACTATTTGACTCCCTGGATGAAATTTAAATTTTTAAAACCTTATTGCACATCTATAGGACAGTCCCTATCATATTTCAAGAGATGACATAGCTACTGCATAAATTGTAAGAGGAGTTCTGGGAACCATATTTTTTTTTGCAAAAAAAACGTCATTTTTTGATGCCCACAGACCCCTGTGATAAAAACAAAAATTCTGAAAAATGATTACACGTCAACATGACACCTCGAAGCATATCTTATTAGATCATTAGGCTACTGCAAAAAGAAATTGACGCTTTTTGAAATCAGACTTCTTGTAAAAAAAAAAAAAAAAGTCATTTTTCAGCCATTTAATGACCCCCAGGACAAAATTGAAATTTCCGAAACCTTATTGCGCATCTATAGGACACCCCAAAACATATTCCAAGAGATGATTTGTCTACTGTTGAAAATGTAAAAGGAGTTCGAGGAAGAAGGTTTTTTGTCAAAAAACGTCATTTTTTACCAATTATTTGACCCCCAGGACTACCAGAGAATTTTTGAAACCTTTTTACAAAACAACATGACATCCCAAATCATACTCCAAGAGTTCAGTTTGCTGGTTTATAAGATGTAAGAGCAGTTTGAGAAAGTAAAACGTGACAGACAGACGGACGGACAGACGGAACAGGGTAACAACAATATACCCGAACTTTCTTTAGAAAGTGCGGGTATAATAAGTAGTTAATAAGTTGTATTCTAACATAGTTAAATTGCAGTTTTTGCAAGAAAAGTTATGCCTAATTATGGTTAATTTTCACGACAATACAGTATATTTGCATTGTAAATAGTTAAATTTCCAGTCTGTATATTTGTGTTGCATGCTATCGTAATTAGGTAGTATGACTACTAAATTAACCGAATGTCAGAGAGATTAAGTTCTTTGGCAGCACTATGATGATGCATGCCAACTAACCTGATTTTCAGGACCTCAATATTTAGAAATTTATTATAACATCGAAAACTGTCTGTCAACACACAAGTCGCAGGGTAATCTGATTATGTTGCTTGTTAACATACCTCATTATCATGTTAACTGAAATAGAAATAAATTCTGGAGATTACCTATCAATAAAAGCAATTTGAACAACATGATTATATAGCTTATTCACAAACACCAATTATCATGTTGTATTATAGTAACATGTGTGAATAATCAAGTAATCGCGTCCATGTTATTACATTGGTTACCTATTGACAAAATTTACTTTTGTTAAAGGAAACTGATTTGTATGCCAATATGATCAACATGGCAATATGATTTAAAAAAAAAAACAAAAATTATTTTTCACGAATTAAATATTCAAAGAAATGATTGAAATAAATGATTTCTAAATCCCAAAAAAGTCTATAAAAAGCAATGAGTAAATTGCATTTAACGTAATCAAATTACTGTTTATGCAAAAAAGTTATACTTAACTTTGATTAAGTTTGAAGACAATACAGTATATTTGCATTGCAAATAATTAATGTTCAAGTATGCATATTTGATTTACATGCGATGAATGTGATGACTTCAATTTTTCTATAGTCAAGTTTCCTTACTTATGTAGCGATATACCTTCATCACCTGCATATGGTGTTTTTGTCTCTCAGTTAATTCGATACGCAAGGGCATGCTCTTCGTATGAACAGTTTCTAAGTCGAGGCAAGCTACTGACAAACAAGTTGATAAAACAGGACTATCAACATGCTCGTTTGAAGTCATCTTTTCGTAAGTTCTATGGTCGATACAACGACCTTGTCAGCAAATACAATCATCCACTGGGTCGCATGCTGACTGACGTTTTTCATACTAATTGTTAGACTATAATTTATCACCTAATCATCTACAGACGTTTCCGTTTTTTCCCGATTACGACAAAGAACGAACGGTGGGTGTGACCGGTCAGCAGAGGATGCTCACTCCTCCTCCTGATCCTACCTCTATCTTTTTGGAGGTCCGTGTTGCTCTGCTTTGAATTTGTATTTCGTTTTATGGATTTTTGAGATGGTTGACGGTTTGTTATGATCATTTTTTCATGCTATCGCAATTAGGGTGTAAAACAACTAAATTAATCGAATGTCAGAAATATTGATTTATATATTTGGCAGTACGAAGATGCTGCATGTTAGCTGACCTGATCATCATGGCGTCATAATTAAGTTTACTGAAATTTATATATATATATTTGTATATATCAAAAATTTGGTTTTAAGAAAAAACTATTCCGTTACTGATTCGCTGTAGGCAATATGAATATTTTACATGTTTGAATTATTCTCTTTTCTTTGATATGTTGAGGTGATCTGTCTTCATACATAATATTGTTGAGATTAACTGTAGAATGTGTTAGCATACTGCAAAGAGTCTTTATAAAGCTTGATTATGTTAAAACAAAAAATACTAAAAATTGAAAAAATTGGCTGTCAGCCGCCGGATTGTTCCGTGCCGGAACCCGGGATTGAACCGGGGGCCTTTAGATCTTCAGTCTAACGCTCTCCCAACTGAGCTATTCCGGCTGACAAGTACTGTCCAGGCCAACATTTAATCATATTGTACACTGTACGCTGTCATGTTGATTTCAAGTATGTTTTTTTTTTTTTAAATTTTATTATTTTTGTTTTGCACTTGAATGACACACTCCAGCTACTTTATTTTTGACATGATATGATGCTACAATGTTTTACTCTACTATATAGCTGTTAAAACATATCGCACCCACATTATCATAAAATATTGTAAAGATTCGTACATTACTTATAAATCTATGAATGTATACACGTGTGTTGCAATATTATGGTTATGTATCCACAAATAGCTTGAACGCTTCACAATTTTTAAAACTTGAATGGAATAATGTCCAAACATCATTACCGTACAACAAGATTACGTAAGCGGTACACACTCAACGTCAAATTAAAGCCAACACAACAACACGTGGTTATCTATCTAGGTCAGTGAAGGCTTATCTAAAACCTGGATTAAGTCGCCACGGACTGGGCTAGAGTCAATGATTTACGTAGTACTATAAAGGTCAAAATTAAAAAGAAAATCAACAAAAACCGATACATGAGTACAAGAACACCTATGCCTATATATTGATATGAATACATACTATAGATGTGTATTTTCATTTTATATAACATTAAATATAGTGTGCTAAGTACATGAACACCCTTTTACTTATTTTTATATATTATATTTCTATCACGTCTCTTTTATTAAAGTTTTATTACAGATTTTGATGTTATTTTAGACATTTACTAAGTATTAGGGAAAAATGCGTTTTCATGATTTTTTTTCGTATAAAACATATAATGAAAGACCAATGTAGGCATTTCTTTTCTTATCTGAAACACCTCATGGACAGTGTAGCATTGATAAAAATATAAAATGCGCCTTTACATTAACATCACTGTGCGTCTTATAGCTTAATGTTCAATGCTCTAATTTTTTTTTATGATGGATAGTTAATTCCTTCAGCACAATGCAGCATACCAGAAATCTTTATTAAATTTCATAACAAATTAAGGTTTTCTGGCTAATGTTCACACCTTAACATTTTGTACAGTTAACAATTTAGTAAAGAACACCTACTGCCCCAGGCATGATGTTATTTTACATAATGACCCCCTGACAACATAATTACCACGTAATTGCCTCAATTAACTTCTTAATAGATCTGTATATACTCAGGTAAAAACAACTAGATATAAATACATATATATTTGATTTGCTTAAATATTTACAAAGACATTTAATTATTAGAAAAATGAGATTCATATCGCTAATTACAATTACCTATTTCAAATTTCCTTAATCTGGATTGTAGGCACAGGTGATATTTGAGATATATGCACTCATTGCACATAAGCTTTTATGCATTGAAAACTGTATGTACATTAATGTCGTCCATTAATATTTGGAGGTCTGTATGAAAATAAAATTGATATAAAAAAGGGACAGAGAATTATTATAGATAACAAATGAATTGTATAAATAATTCAAATAATATAATGAAAATATCGTATTTTGCACAAACATATGATTTGTCGCTTGCTGTCATATGGTCATGCTATAAATTATGTTATAAACATTACTATGCTAAATATAGAAATTCATTAACCTCACTATAATAAATAATAAAATTATATTTTCATGACCAATTACATTACCTATTTTAGCATGTGCGACATTGTGACGTCATGATAGCGATATAAACGCCTATACATTATGAAGCAAATAATAAACTGTCATACTCTTGAAGAGAATTTGTTTTTGATTGATTATAATAAAACAAATTAAGCCTTTTGATGTCGGTCAATACATAGGTTTATAGACCTGATGAGAATATATCAACCTTGGACTTTGCCCTCGGTCGATATACTCTCATAAGGTATATAAAACCATGTATTGACCTCATCAAAAGGCTATGATTGTATATTCTTAACAATCGTATTTTTTATCAAGTATATGATTGGTCGATTGCTGTTACATGACCGTGCTATAAATTCTGTTTTAAACTTTGCTATACCAAAAATAGATTTTCGTAACAAAATGTTGGTTTTGGCATGTCCAACAATGGGACGTCACAATAACGAACTCGACGTCTATACATTATGAAGCAATTATTTAACTGTTGTATTCTTGAAGAGAATTAGTTTTTGATTGATTATGATAAAACAATAACAGCCTTTTGATATCGTTTAATGTATGGTTTTATAGACCTGATGAGAGTGTATCAACCTCGGACTTTGTCCTATGTCAATATACTCTCATAAGGTCTATAAATCCATGTTTTTACCCCATTAAAAGGCTATAACTATAAATTTCACTTTATGTTGTTACATTTTACTTACATTTTACTTACAATAAAGCCAATATACGCGATGTCTCTTTTCATTCACTTCTACCTTATGTAAATAAACAGTTGGGTCTTCATCACATCCGAACCAAACTTTACCCTGTCCCTTTGAAACTTTCAAATAATATGCTTGAAAAAGTAAAGGAAATGCCAATTTTTGATTCTTCAGCACCCGAATACAGACTCAGTTCGGTGGTTATGGATATTGCTAACCATAGACTTTTTAAACCGCCACGTGAAGAAGAAACTACTCAACAACAACGTTTGTTCTTTAAACTTCAATATGCCAGCAAAGGCATTGACGCTGTAATATAAGCAATATCCTTAATCACAAAAAGGACCAGTCTTGTATTCCACCATATTTTAAGTTGAAGACGACTCCTTGTATTTCTTACAATTATACATGGACCATTGATTCTAAACTTTTTAATTACAAAAAAACTCTAGAATGCCTCGACATCGAGCATCTGAAAAATAGTCCTCCAACATGTTCTTGTTCTTCTTCACCCTTCAACTATAGTCCTGCTGGACATGACATTACTGGTGACGTAAATATAGCAAACAATCATGACCTTAAATCACTTATTCTTAAAAGTCCAAAATTTAGGGAATCCCGATCTTTCAACTGGCATTCTAATTTCATACATTAGGAATTCTGTAGTGGAATACGCCAGACGATGGGCAAAACATGAAAGAGAAGACCTTTACACGTTGTCAGAATGGACTAAAACTGTTCAATGCATCTTAAAATCTCGTATGAAGCGATTAAATCGCAGTATAAAAACCATATATCCTTCTATATTTGATAATTTAGAAGTGAAAAAAAAGAACTAGATAGATTACACGATCAATTTTACTGGTCCCTGCTGACAAAGCAGGAAACAACATTGTCTTTGTTTGTAAGGTTCATTATATAAATTGTATATTAGAAGAACTTAGATTTAATTCCGCAAGTGGAAATCCAACTTATACCCAAAGCTCTCTTTCCAAGGAAGAAATTCTTCAAAATCATATGTCAGGTTTGAATATTTTCAATATTCCCAACAACCAAAATTTATTCAAAAACTTGTACGTGAAAAAAATAAATCACTCAATGTGTCTTCAACTCAACATTCAGGTACATCGACGACGTATTATCAATTAGCAATTGTTACTTCCATACTTATGTCGATTCAATATATCCCAGTGAACTTGAAATAAAAGATACCACAGAGTCTGCGTCATCCGTTTCATATTTGGATATTTTACTGGAAATGGACATTGATGGTAACCTAACAACAAAACTGTATGATAAACGTGATGACTTCAATTTTTCTATAGTCAAATTTCCTTATTTGTGTAGCAATATACCTTCATCATCTGCATATGGTGTTTTTGTCTCTCCGTTAATTCAGTACGAAAGGGTATGCTCTTTGTATGAACAGATTGTAAGGAGAGGCAAGCTACTGAAAAACAAGTTGATAAAACAGTACTATCAACAGGCTCGTTTGAAGTCATCTTTTCGTAAGTTCTATGGTCGATACAACGACCTTGTCAGCAAATACGATCTTCCACTGGGTCGCATGCTGACTGACGTTTTTCATACTAATTGTTGGACCATAATCACCTAATTGTCTACGGACTTTTCCGGATTTATTTTTCGATTATGACAAAGAGCACACGGCGGGTGTGACCGGTCAGCAGAGGATGCTCACTCCTCCATGACACCTGGTCCTACCTAATTGTTTTTGTTTAAGAATTCCGTGTTTGCTCTGCTCCTGTTTTGTAATTTCAAGTGTACTCTTAATAATAATATCAAAGTGTCGGAAAATTAATACAAAAATTTAAATTTAGGTTGGAGATAGATTTCTTTGAACGATTTATACAAGTCTTATCCAATCGAACAAAAATTTGGAACAAGATATAAGGGTACACACCGCTGTGATAACAAAAGACATAAATATTGTTTAAAACAAAAAACTGGAAAGTATGAATTGCCCAAAAAAACCCACTATAAAATCAAATACGAACACACAAATTTGATAAAAATATTGCATACTTCAGATAGTAAAAAAATCGAAAGTCAGCACATTTTCAAGTCAACCCTTTTACCTCTATATACAATGTAGCTAAAAATTCTAAACACAATATTCTCTTACGCATATGTGCCTTTTTTCCACAAAATAAGCTTTCAGATCTCATCAGGTTTTTAACAGACACACCCTAAACGAAGTTCTAATGTCATTCCCATTAATCTCTCGATTGCCAACTGAAACGTTTAATTCATCGTTCATGTTACTTGGATACATTTGTTTGCTAATTCTCTTTTATATGTTGGTGAGATTAATTGCTGTATGTTTCAAATTAATGTAACAACAGATAGTACCTTGTCACAGTTTTTATGCTGTAATTTGTACCAGGAAACTATTCCTTTACATGTTAGAACTTCCTTGAAAGACGTAAAATAAGTATAAGTTACGTCCTGTTTTGACGTATCTTCAATTTTAAAAATATCGAGCGGAGCATCTTCAGTGGTGAGAATAATATCGCATTTTGAATTGTTACGTTAAGAAATTAACATATCATGATAACTGTCGAATTGGAAGGTTGTTTAGATTATGAAAAGAAAACCCGCCTGTCCATTGAGTCTAAATAGACCATAAACATAAATAAAATATTTTGCTGAAACATTTCATCGTTTTAAAAAAGGAATTAGGTAAAATTAAAGTTTTGAGGCCTTAGTTTGATTAAAAATAATACAAGCAATTTCAGTTTGTAAAAACAAAATCATCATTTACATTCTTTGGTTTCCATTTGGTCTTTTTAGTTACTGATGGTATGATGTATTATGTACAAAACGTTAAACAAAATTTATAAAAGACAAGAGAGTCGGATGATTGCAGCCATTCTATACTATTGAATTCCCGGATGATTGCAGCTATTCTTTACTATTGATCTCCCGGGAAAGAACAAGTCTGAATAAAGACTTTGGACCCTTTTGAACTCTTAAAGCAGTATAAAATATTTATAACAAACAATAGTGCTTGGCTTGAAAAATCCAAATATAATCATTGAAGTTAGATCTGATTAATCTGAAGTTAGATTCTTGAATTATGTTTCGGTTTAATATCTAGTGTCATTAAAACAAGTGTGAGAATACGTCATCAGTTTGGTGAAACGTCTTCGTAAATAGGCCACAATAAGTGATTTTCTTTTTTTAACTACGATAAGCCTTCCATTTATTCAAGGATTAAAATAATAATCAAACAAGAAAACGATTGAAGAAACTGAAACAAAAAACCGCCATTGATAATGTTCGAGTAATTAATGCAGATCACATACAGTATCAATGTAAAACATGTTATTAAAACCTTGCAAACTTAGTTGGTAAAATGATGTTCGATAATGAGTGCATTTTAAAAATAACCTTACTTTTTTCATAATAAAACAATCAAAACCAATATTTTCGTAAAGTTTTGTGCATTTTATTAAGCATTTTTTTCAACACACACAACCACTACACAGTTCTAATTAAGTTAGAAAATTAAATCCTCTTTCTATTCAGGTAATAACTTAATTGATAGAGGCACGTTTTGTTTTAAGTATAGGGGACATCATGTTTTGACGTTATTTTTAAAATTAAGAACATGCAGCAGGGCACGGACAATCTGTTGTTATCAAAATACCACAGTTTAAATTCTTAGATTTTTCTGCAGAATTTTATTGTCTTAGAAGGGGTCCATCTGGACCTTTGGAGCTTTTGTTTGATCGGGAATACAAACAATTCACGGTGTTTAAACAAAACCATTCTCTAAATTTTCGGTTTTCACTTGCTGTCACTGGTTACTGTTTAATTTTACGAAAATCATTGTGTATAAACCGTTTACATTTTCTGAAATTTTTAAAATTATGTCAAGAAGGTTTTATAGTCATAGCCATTTGTAGGCTAAATTGAGCTCGTAGAAAAGAACAGACTTGTATGAAGATAGGAGACTACTTTTTAAGTTATAAAACTTAAATATGTATTCAGTTTTTTAATAATAGTGCAAAGCTTTAAAAAAATCACATCTAAACATTGTAGATCTGATTGGTAATATGTGATCCACCCAGCCTCCTTAGATATTGTTTTAGTTTCATTTTTAGAAAAAATGCAAAGCTTGCTGTTGGAATTATATTGCTTTCATGTGTCATTCAGTATAGTGTGAGAATATATGTCATTCGTTTGATGAAATGTCTACCCATAGCCACAATATTTGTTCATTTTTGTGGCTGTGATATAGATAATGAAATTGCCGTCTAAAGCAAGCTTTATCTTACTTATATATGATATCTTATACTTAATTCTTTTAAGTGTCGCAATTTCTAATAAAACTTTACTTTTGGCAAAGGTTATTTTTTTTCTTCTCTCTATACTGCCGAATCACACTTCGGAAGATTGTTGTGTGTCTAAGATAAATTCATGGCGTCTTTCTTTGACCACCAATCTATTATTCATTTTAAAATGAAATTGTAAATTTTAAATTGTTAATGAATACAGATGGTATTTAATCATCATACATTCGAGTTACTGTCAGTAAAACTACAATGATATTGCCGCACAAAAGGTCGTAATACTTGTCAATAAACTTTAAAGCAACAAAAATCTAATTGCAAAACAAATGCGTTCAGAGTTTTGTACAGGCGTAAAAGTAACCCTATCAAAACTTATTTTATTTTGATATCCCTTTTTAACGTTATACGAATCAGAAAGGTCTGCATTATGCTAAAAAGCGAGTAATATAATTTTAAAAGATTTTCAAAATAAGAACGTTACACCTATTATTTAATTATTTCAAAACTTATATTTCCTTACAAACACCTAAGGTAAACGAGGTGAACAAATTAACCAAAAAGATCTTTCATAACTATTCAGAAATACATTTCTTGACTTTTTATGTGGTAAAAAGAGCATCTATTTTTTGTAGCTTTAAAATTTGAATAGTTTCTTATCATTTCAAACACAGCTTCTTCTTCAGGTTACCAATAAATAAAAATGGCTACGACCATCTAGCTCGTTTAAACCATAGCCTGTTTGAATTTCTATATTTGACAGACCATTTTCCAAGCAATATTTCCTGCTGTAGATAATTAACATTTTGATGGTTTAAATGTGTTGTGTTTTTCTAAATGTTCATCAAAAGTAAACAGAGACACAAGAACACCATAAAAACACAAACTTATTTAAGATGTATTTTTTCTTAAAAAAAAAACTCAATGCATAAATATTCAGCATGCATTTGCATAACAAAAATTATTACAGTAACATTCGACAAAACCTTCAACACTTGGTGAATAAAAAATGACAATAACAAACTGTCAACAATCTCAAAAATCCATAAAACGAAATACAAATTAATGGCAGAGCAACACGGACCTCTAAAAAGATAGAGGTGGGATCAGGTGCCTAGGAGGAGTAAGCATCCCCTGTTGACCGGTCGCACCCGCCGTGTGCTCCTTGTCACAATTGGGCATATTATACTCGAGGTTAATGTCAAAATCGGGAAAGTGTTTTAATAGGGAAAAATTGAAACGATTTTGATTTGGTTTGTTTGTGATGGTCAAAATACAAACTTTGAGCAAACGCAGACCTCCATTATACCGGAGGTAGGATCGGGTGCCTAGAAGGAGTAAGCATCCCCTGTCGACCGGTCGCACCCACCTGGCGCCAAGTGCTCATTGTCAAGATCATGAAAAACGGAAGGAACCGTTGTCAGTCCGGTGTATAAATAATGGTTTAACAAGTATGAAAAACGTCAGTCAGCATGTGTCTTAATGAAATATTGCACTTGCTGACAAAGTCATTGTATCGACCATAGAACTTGCGTAAAGATAATCTGTGTTTAAACTGACAGGAATTCTACTTTCTAGTACACGTCTCTAATATCCAACCTTTAAAAAACATCACTATCTTTTTAAAATTAAAGTGAACCATCTGATACCTTCGCTTTGGTGAAAGAAATGACTGGTCTCATTTGACCTCCTTTAAAAGAAGAGCTCTATATAAAAATGTAAAAAAAATACTCAAACTTAAAATGTATTTTTTTTGGATTTTCTCTTTACTAAATAAAGGTTTATAGCTAAATGAATCATGTCTTTAAATCTAAGGTAGATCTGATGGTTAATTTGCTGACCATTTAGCCTCCATGAATCAAAACAAAATTTGAAGAAACAACATTCCTTTCTTGGAAAGGAAAGCATTGAAACAAATTAGAATATGTTGCTTTTTCATTAACTCCTGTTTCACGGTTTATCGGTGCAACAAGTGACACAAATTCCTTGAGGTAATCTTTTTGGTTCTCTGATTTGAGTTGTTATTTTTTATCCTATGATTTATCTGCTTACCAATGTATGACACGTGGTGATAACGAACAGTGTTAAAAAGTCCAAAGGAAAATTACAAAACAGCAGCAGAGCAAACACGGACCTCATAAATAAAATAAAAGTAGGATCAGGTGCCATGGAGGAGTGAGCATCCTCTGCTGACCGGTCACACCAGCCGTGTGCTCTTTGTCGTAATCGTGAACAAGAGGCCCATAGGCCACATCGCTCACCTGAGCAACAATAGGCATGATAAAATCAGCTTAATGGAGTCATAACAAAAAATATCTAGACAATATGGTATAATACATGCAGATCCTGTATAAATAAAAATCCATTTATCCCCCTGGATATTCTTATGTTTATTATCAAATCCCTTTTCTAACAAGATGATTTTATATTCATATCACATGTTTAGCATTGCAGTTCTAAAAAAGATCCTAAACGATTAATTATACATGTATATGGGATATAAACCTACATTAAACTCTGAACCCCTTGTGAGACCAAAGAATTGTCCAGGGGCCATAGTCTAAACAATTTGAAAGAATCAGCAATATGTCAAAATGCTTGCATATAAGTAAAACCATGTTTGATAACATTGCAAATTTTGTGAATAATTATCATGTTTTCCTTTGTACAATTGGATCCGCAATGTGGCCCCACCCTACTCCTCAGAATTTTGATTTTAACGAATTTGAATCTACACTATCTGAAGTTGCTTTCACTATAGTTACAGCTTTTCAAGGCAAATGGGTTTTTAGAAGAAGATTTTTCTGTTTTTATTCCTATGTAAAAATTTGTCTCCCCCATTGTTGTCCCACCCTACCCCCGGGGATCATGATTTGAACAAACTTGAATCTACACTTCCTGAGGATGCTTTCACACAAGTTTCAGCTTTCTGACCTATTGGTTTCTGAGAAGAAGATTTACTCTATATATGCTTATGTAAAAATTCAATCCCAATTGTGGGCCCACCCTACCCCTGGGAGTCATAGATTCACAACTTTGAATCTACTCTACATTTGAAATTCCCCAGTGTGGCCCCACCCTTCACCAGGGAGTCATGATTTTCACAACTTTGAATCTACACTACTTGAGGATGCTTCCTCATACGTTTCAGCATTCCTGGCCAAATGGTTCTTGATAAGAAGAATTTTGAAAATTTCCCAAAAATTTCAATAATTCCTAATTATCTTCCCTTGTAAAAGGGCGTGGTCCTTAATTTTGAAAACTTTGAATCCCCTTTGCCTAAGGGTGCTTTGTGCCAAGTTGGTTGAAATTGGCCCAGTGGTTCTGGAGAAGTTGTTGAAAATCTGAAAAGTTTACAGACAGACAGACGGACGACAGACAAAATGTGATCAGAAAAGCTCACTTGAGCTTTCAGCTCAGGTGAGCTAAAAACGGAAAAGTTCATAGACAATTAGGTGATTAATTATGGTCTAACAAAAGGTATGAAAAGTGGAAGATTGTATTTGCTGACAAGGTGGTCATATCGACCATAGAACTTAATAATTTAGATAAGATGTTGAAAATTCGATAACACTGGCAATAAGTCACAACTATTTTTATTTCAATTTACACTCCTACTAATTTTGACAAGTTGGCTCGAAAAACAATTGTTGAAGCTACATAATATTTTCTACCATAATAAAACTACGTGAACGGTTGAGAGAATTTTGCAACACTGTATTGTCAGGCTGGGAAATTTCATAAGTGAACTTGGTTTTTGTGACGTATTATCATCTTTATTATACGCAGCACTATTTGTCTGATCTAAACCTTCAGTCTGCTCATAACAATCAAAACTAAGCTGTCAATCAACCCGGGAAAAACTTTGATTTTCAAAATATCAACTGTAAAACAATATATTAGGAGAACTAAAACATGATTTTATACAGTATTGTTAATGTATATAAGAGATATTGCGCTTGTGTATCTGAAGACCAAGACCTGTGGTAAGAATGCCTCCTTCGGGTCAGCTGTGTAAGCAAAATTTCAAAAACTGACAGAAATTATCCAAATCATGAGAACGGTATAAATTCAGTGAAAGGGTTATTGAAACTATAACACTTTGTCCCTCATGATAAACGAATAGTGCGAGTGACAGGTAACTCAGGTGCATTCTTTATTTATACAGGTACGATTGTATATGAGCAAGTCACAGCAAGATGTCTTAATTTTAATTATGACATCCTGTGTCAATCATAATTTCAAACATAATAAAATATCAAGTATGACAGTTTAAACATGAATGGTATTCTATATAGCTAGATTTGCATTAAGTTTGAATTTGTATCTGCAGAGTTTGGACATTCCTTTGCAGAAATAATAAGACTTGCATGTTGACATTAAAAAGATTTTTCAGTTTCTGATAGACAACATCTATGTAATTTTTGAAAATCAGGCCTTCCAACAATCTGTTGGAATTCCCATGGGTACCCATTGTGCCCCATTGTTAGCAGACCTATTTTTGTATTCATATGAAGCAGGATTTTTTTAAAAACTTGTACGTGAAAAAAATAAATCACTCGCTGTGACCTTCAACTCAACATTCAGGTATATCGACGACGTATCATCAATTAACAATTGTTACTTCCATACTTACGTCGATTCGATATATCCCAGTGAACTTGAAATAAAAGATACCACAGAGTCTGCGTCATCTGTTTCATATTTGGATATTTTACTGGAAATGGACATTGATGGTAACCTAACAACAAAACTATTTGATAAACATGATGACTTCAATTTTTCTATAGTCAAGTTTCCTTACTTATGTAGCAATATACCTTCATCACCTGCACATGGTGTTTTTGTCTCTCAGGTAATTCGATACGAAAGGGTATGCTCTTCGTATGAATAGTTTCTAAGACGAGGCAAGCTACTGAAAAACAAGTTGATAAAACAGGACTATCAACAGTTTCGTTTGAAGTCATCTTTTCGTAAGTTCTATGGTCGATACAACGACCTTGTCAGCAAATACAATCTTCCACTGGGTCGCATGCTGACTGACGTTTTTCATACTAATTGTTGGACTATACTTAATCACCTAATTGTCTAGGGACTTTTCTGGGGTCGGGTGTGACCGGTCAGCAGAGGATGCTCACTCCTCCATGGCACCTGATCCTACCTCTATTTTTTTTAAGAGGTCCGTGTTTGCTCTGCTCCTGTTTGATAATTTTCCTTTGGACTTTTGAATTTGAACGCTGTTTGTTATCACCACATGTCATTTTTTTGCATGTTATGTTCTTGTAAGTTTCTTTTGAAATATGATATATTGGTTTCAGTGACTAAATAGGATTATACCAAATCTACACAGCTGGACAATCGCTCATTACGCCAAAAATCTAAAGTTGAAGTCAAATTTAGACTCAATCTTTCAAAATTGTAAACTTAACCGAAAACGCCAAGTTCACAACTGCAACCATGTATAATTTGGTTATGATGTATACAAATTTGCATGGCTGATTTTGTTGATTATCATTTTATAACATATCTGCATCATTATTGAGGAACTCGTCACTCGACATTTAGGTATATCGACGACGTATTATCAATTAACAATTGTTACTTCCATTCTTACGTCGATTTGATATATCCCAGTGAAATTGAAATAAAAGATACCACAGAGACTGAGTCATCTGTTTTGTATTTAGATATTTTACTAGAAAAAGACATTAATTGTAACCTAAGAACAAAACTTTATGATAAACGTGATAACTTCGATATTGCTATAGTCATCTTTCACTTCTTATGTAGAAATATACCTTTATCATCTGCATATGGAGTTTTTGCCTCCCGGTTGATTCGATACGCAATGACATGCTCAACGTATGGGCAATTTCTAAAACGAGGCAAGCTACTGAAAAACAAGTTGATAAAACAGGACTATCAACAGTTTCGTTTGAAGTCATCTTTTCGTAAGTTCTATGGTCGATACAACGACCTTGTCAGCAAATACAATCTTCCACTGGGTCGCATGCTGACTGACGTTTTTCATACTAATTGTTGGACTATACTTAATCACCTAATTGTCTAGGGACTTTTCTGGGGTCGGGTGTGACCGGTCAGCAGAGGATGCTCACTCCTCCATGGCACCTGATCCTACCTCTATTTTTTTTAAGAGGTCCGTGTTTGCTCTGCTCCTGTTTGATAATTTTCCTTTGGACTTTTGAATTTGAACGCTGTTTGTTATCACCACATGTCATTTTTTTGCATGTTATGTTCTTGTAAGTTTCTTTTGAAATATGATATATTGGTTTCAGTGACTAAATAGGATTATACCAAATCTACACAGCTGGACAATCGCTCATTACGCCAAAAATCTAAAGTTGAAGTCAAATTTAGACTCAATCTTTCAAAATTGTAAACTTAACCGAAAACGCCAAGTTCACAACTGCAACCATGTATAATTTGGTTATGATGTATACAAATTTGCATGGCTGATTTTGTTGATTATCATTTTATAACATATCTGCATCATTATTGAGGAACTCGTCACTCGACATTTAGGTATATCGACGACGTATTATCAATTAACAATTGTTACTTCCATTCTTACGTCGATTTGATATATCCCAGTGAAATTGAAATAAAAGATACCACAGAGACTGAGTCATCTGTTTTGTATTTAGATATTTTACTAGAAAAAGACATTAATTGTAACCTAAGAACAAAACTTTATGATAAACGTGATAACTTCGATATTGCTATAGTCATCTTTCACTTCTTATGTAGAAATATACCTTTATCATCTGCATATGGAGTTTTTGCCTCCCGGTTGATTCGATACGCAAGGACATGCTCAACGTATGGGCAATTTCTAAAACGAGGCAAGCTACTGACAAACAAAATGATAAAACAAGTTTATCAACATTTTCGATTGAAGTCATCATTTCGTAAGTTCTATGGTCGATACAACGACCTTGTCAGCAAATACAATCTTCCGGTAGGTCAAATGCTGACTGACTTTTTTCAAACTTATTGTTTGGCCATCATTAATCCCCAAATTTGCTTACGAATTTTCCGTTTTTCCCGATTAAGACAAAGAGCACACGGCGGGGGATACTCACTCCTCCATGGCACCTGATCTAACCTCTAATTTTTTAGAGGTCCGTGTTTGCTCTGCTCCTGTTTTGTGTTTTCCTTTTGGACTTTTGATTTTTTGAACACTGTTCGTTATTTCCACAATTTCTGAAAAAAAGAGAAATGCTTCTGGCTATTTAACATGTTTGTGTTTATGGTATCTAACGCATAACATGTGCACCTGGTCTGAAAGTTTTAGGGTGATAATGGACACTTCCATGTTTTGACGAACTTCCTATCGAATTAAACAAATAAAATCAAGTATGATTAAGATATGGATTATTTCCCATAATAGTTACCTAACAGCGTAGTGCGATAGAGCGATAACTACGAATCTGTCAGTCATGAGTTCGAGTCCCTTTTGGACGTTTATTTTTTTTTTACCTTTGCAAAAGGTTTTAAAACATTTTTTCGTCAAATATTGCAAAATTTAAAAATTCTAAATCGGTGAAAGTTTTTTTATTATTATGTATAATTATAAATTCTAACATAAATGATGTAAAGCCTCTTTGACACTACGAACATCTTAGACCTTTCACTATGTTATTTCAACCAATCAGAATTCAATTTAAGACAGATAAAGGTGAGATTTATAAACCAACGAACCGTAAATTCCGGACACCCATAATTCATTACTTTTATGATTTATAATTGTTACTATCATTTTTAATTGCAAAACGTTTTGTGTTAATTGTTTGTATAATTCATCCCGTTACAGAAAGTTAAACACAATTCTTAATAGTAAAAAAAGGTTCGAAAATGACAACAGACGTGTAGTTTGTTTTTAAACCGCGACTTAAATAAAGAATTGTTCTGAAGATGATACCACACGTGTAGTATTGTTCTTTTACCGCGATTGTTGCAAACGTGATATATTGCTAATTATTAAAAAAAACTACAACATTTTATTGCTTGACTAGGAAGACATGTAATTGATTACTTTGTTCTCTTGTACACAATATAAATAACAACAGAATGTCTTAATTATGATATGTGTTTTTAATGTTTTGTGCATCTGACATATCACAAAAAATCACAGTAAATAATAAGGCATGTATTTCATTGAAATAAAGCAAAATCTATATTATCAACACTTCTTTTTTCAATATGAAAAAACATTAAAGTACAATGAAATGCAAATCTCTGATGAAATGGCCTTCTTAGTCCAAATAATAACATCGGATTTGTCAAACAATGGATTAGGTCTAATCATGAAAAATAAAAGATTCCCAGTATGAGAACTCACAAATTAATGCAACCATCTATAAATATATGATTTGTCAAAATTAAAAATCATTGCAATTTAACTTGATGTATATTTAAATGCCCTCTAAAATGATTGATATTTGTGACATTTAAAAGTGAAACTTGTAATTGCTCAATCTATTTTCAACTAGGAGTGATAAAGAACAAAGATCAATATATTATCGAAATATTTTTGAAATTTAGTTCAGTATGCGTCTTACGAGTAAGAAGATCAAAACATTTATTCAGAAATCTCTTGTTGATTGGATTTTTTGAAAACTTCATATGGAATGATATCTAGTTTGTCTTTGAACAAACCCCGCTTCTTAGAAGCTAATATTTATCTCCTTATTAATCAATGATAATGAATAATAATAATTGAAACTTGATTCTTATAAAAAGTATTTTTCTCTTTTGAGATACAATTGTTTACACATTTATAATCATTCCAATATGGAATACAAAACGCATAGATAAGTAAATGTATATCCTGAACCCTCGATATACGTTCAGTAAATCTACACTTTCTTGTCTACTCCCTTGTTTCTCCAGTATTTCCTATACTGAAATATATAGAGACTATTATCAGCTATCCTTGGATCGGGATGGTCGTACCGGGGTGGATTAGCCATTGGGTCATAGCCCAGTCTCCGAAGCATTGGTGCTATTTTCTGCATGTCATGTACTATATGTCTGGGATAGAATCCTACCCACTTGCTCAAAGCTTGAAGATTCACAGGCTTCAAAACCTGATCCGTTGACCGCTCTAACCTGTAATTTAGAATAAAGACGTCATCAGATCTAATTCTAAAGGTGTACAAAATTATACAATGCTTGATTACTCAAATTGATTCTTTTCAAACTATCGCATCGGAACTTTGAACTTTTAATCAAATACAAGTAGTCTTCTCTGACAAATAGAAAAAAATCATTTGTTACTATTTTGGATAGTCTAAAATATTTGAAAAGAAAGATTAAATTAAACACGGCAGACAATCCTTTATGCTAGATATTTTAATTTGAAGAGAAAAGTCCAGTTCATTACTCACTGTGATAAAGATGCTCCGCCAGGCCTGCCAATGAAGTCCTGATGATGCAACACGTTGTTACTCCAAGGAATTCCCAGGAACTCCAATATTCGGTGCATCCAGAGGTCTGGATGAAGACTGAGTTGTTCATAATACACCGGCATACAACGATCCGGCCCAATATGTAGGCACTGATCGTACATTGATTCAATAATGCTGTTCCATCTCTCCAAACATTTCTTCGGGTCTCTAAAATCAAAACCAGACACTGTCACTCTCCGGGTAATGATTGAATTCACAACAGCTCGTCCGTCTCTAAGCATCAGTATGAACTTTGCTTTTGGAAATATTTTGCTGAGATAAATGCTGTATTTCATCGTGAACGGATCTTTGTTACATAACCAGCTAGCTGGTTCTCCGTGGTTCTCTATAATTTTTGATATGAAAGCAGAGACTGCTGAATCCAACACTTTTTCACTCATTCCTGCTTCTGCTAATCTAGATATCTCTTTCTGGGATTTCGTCCACTCCATTCGAGCTCTTAGTATCCTTGGAATCACCCGTGTCTCTTCCCCGCATCTCACGTCTGGATGCGCGTCCAACATAACTCTTGCTAGTGTGGTCCCACTACGGGGCAAACCTCCAATGAATATCAGTGGCGAAGTGTTTTGTTTCGTCAACTCTTGTGATTCTGGGACGCTAATCTTGGATAGTCCTTTATTTTGAAGTCCTAAAAACAATGTTAGTGCTCCAATCCATAGTACCAGTACTAAAGATGAATATTTTGTTAAACCTCGCATTTGGACGAAAAATTTTGTGTTTAAGAGTTCCTTCATCACAACATGTAATATTAAAACATTCAGCTAAAATCGTCACCAACTCTCTCGTCCGTGTTAATACTTAAGCGGAAAAAACTGTTCAAATGACGTGTTTCGTATTTCCTTGGTTTAAAGAGCGATACTTTTCATAATTTATTCATGAATTTAATTATTTCCGTATTAGGTATTACCAAGTTTAATTAATTCCATTGTATAAATACATTAATCAACCGTTTATAGACTTTCACAACTTATAATTGCATAAACCTCATCGTGACTGTTTACGTTACAGCAAATAAAAAAATGACAATAACAAACCGTCAACCATCTCAAAAATAAGGTAAAGTAATTCCATATCGATTGTTTTAGCATATTCATGTATATATAACATACCTTCAGCGATTGTTGTTGTTTTTTAAAAAAACTATTTCAGGCTTTTATCTAAACAACTAAGTCTCTGGAGTGATATTAAGATTATGCCTATTAGTAACTTAACATAACGATTTATGCGTGGCAGATTATAAATCTTTATTTGTTTCTTCTCTTTAAGAAGTCTTTAAATAGAATGAAAACGTAAAAATTGTATTTTAATCCTTTTTTACCTGGAAACGTAGTTTGAATATAACATACTGTCATGATTAGAAATAACCCTAAACCTAACCCTAACCCTGATTTTAATGAGAATTACGTTAAGCCGGCTTATTCCAGGTGGTTATTTAGTAACATACATGTCAAAAAATTAGTGATCGTGGACCGCCAACAAAAACAATCAATTTAAGGATCAGGCGGTACTGTTTATGCTGTGTCGGTTGTATGTGTTGCTTTTGTCTCCTCTCCGTTAATA
Organism: Magallana nippona; assembly: GCA_033439105.1. Classification (NCBI taxonomy): domain Eukaryota; kingdom Metazoa; phylum Mollusca; class Bivalvia; order Ostreida; family Ostreidae; genus Magallana; species Magallana nippona. The sequence continues at coordinate 40,981,191 of CM065920.1, forward strand.
ATAATATACAAATATAGAAATAAGATTGCTTTATGTGCATCATTAGACATAATACAATTCTAATGTTTGGTTATCAACAATTCAACAACAATTGAATGAGAACATAAAGCTCCAATCTCAAGAAAAATCACAAATACAAGTTTATTCAGTTCTATTCTGTCGTTTGTCCTTGAGATTGTTATACTTTTTTGGGACGGAATACCGCGAGCTGAAAACTCGCTTATTATCGATGTATGGAAGTTTATACTCTCCAGTTTCCACGTTGGATAACCTTCTACATCCTTAAGCTATTTCGCCATAGTGTAGGTAATGGCTTCTGATAACAGCCTAAGTAATTTTTTTCTTTACTAATCTAGTTATGCCCTTCACTTTGCTTTTTTCTCCTTCCTTCGATAATATACAATTTGTGCAGTTAGAATTATATTGAGAATACTGGCTTGAACGAAGGTGAGAATCATGATTTTGTCCATAGTGAGGAGAAGAGAGGAGGTAAATCTCCCGAAGCTCTGGAACATACTGAGGAACGCGGAGGCAGCAGATAGCTGACCCGTGCCATGGTTTCTGTAGTTTGTATAAATCTGCATAACCTACAAAATAAAAACGTGCAGTATGTCAGCTTTTTTGGGAAATGAAATACAGTACATGATTCAACTCTTATATAAACATTTTGAATAATCTTATATAAATGCATAATCAATATTTGTCATTACCAAAATCATAAGACAAATTACTTTAAAACTGCGATTCTTGCATGTACAACCAAGTATTTTACTCCCAGGGAAAAAGGTGCATGATAAATATAACCTGATATAATTTCAGACATGCATTTACATAACAACAATTAATGAGAAGACTTTTCGTGTTATTCTTAACAATCAATCATATACATTTATATGGAGGAAATTTGCATGGTTTGTTTCGACGATCATCATTTCGTTACAGCGTTTCACTGACATGTCATATTCAGCTGATATATAAAAGAGGTGACAAGTAAAGCGCGTCATTGACAGCGCAAATTAGTTGACATGCTTTTCTAGACACGAGTCAACTAAGCAGATAGTCTGCATGCACTTAAATCACTTTTCAAAATTCAATTCAATTCAATTGATTTATCAACCAATTTGAGGGCCCTCAAGGTTCAACAAGATAGTTAAATATATGGACTAGTAGTAATATTAATTTATTTAAAACTTATTCAAGATTTACTTCGCTTTAATTTGATTTTCTTTCTTTCTATTAGAACAAAATATTGATATGCATGTTTCAAAGACATGTATTCTTTTGCTAAAAGTTGAGGGTGTTTTACTTTAGCAGAAATGATGGTTCCACTCTAATGACCACACATTTCCATTTAATTGCCTGAGGTATATCACTGATGCCTTTATGGGTCTTTTTTAATGGAAAGTTTTACATGATTAATCAATAGACCAATCACTCAGGTCAGCTATAAGATAGCCTTTTTCATTTTAGAATGTATTTTTGGAGTTGTGTTATTGTTATTTATTACATCATCTATTTCTTGCAAATCCATAAAACAAAACCTTTCCTCTGCCATTTTTTCTACCGCTGATGACTGTTTTTCTAATTAGTCCTTACCAATCAAACCCTGATAAGTTTCATCATTCAATCTAGAAACAAAGACCATACGACAAAATGGTTGTTACACGGTTGCCTCGGGCGCCTGAAGTGCGCCCTCGTCAAGCCGTGTAACAACCCTTACTTGATATAATGCACGTAAACATGGGAATTTAAGAAAATAGAATCATTTCTACAGTAGTAATGTGCATGTAAGTTTTGAATGAGTGAAGTTTACAACTGATAAACTAAAATAGTTAAAAAATCATACGGTATGAAAAGATTAAACTCCTATTACTTAAAACACTGCTATGATGTTATTCCTTTGTTCCAGCAGTCTAAACTTCTACCTGTGACAGTCCGATATTAGTGAGCTTCTTAATATCAGACAGTTACCAGTGGTTACAGTACTGATATCCTTCAAAATCGGACTGTCTCAGGTAAATCAACAATGAAATTCAATTGCAGTGTTTTAAGTACGATATATGCCTGGAAACTGTCTGGAATATTTTCATACCGAAATTCATTTTTCATATTTTCATACATGTGTCGGCATATATCCATTACAGAACATATTTGTGAAACATTCCCTATCCAAATTAATTGATGTTATAGTGAAATATACAATATATTGTTATTATGGTTTTTAAATTAATATCATCAAGCCATGACTTTTTATTTGATTTATTTTTTCGAAGACGTTGTGAACATGCATTTCTGTTTTACATAAATTGAGTCACATGGGTTTTTTTGTTAAATGAATTTTAGTAAAAGTCACGAAAATGTAAAATTCTTTGATCACTATCACCACTGATCTTGGCTACGCAATAATATGCACAAAATGAATTGGAGTGGTCGTCCTTAATATACAACTGCAAATTGTGAAGAGATTTAAATAGGGTTTCTCGCGAGTCTGTTTTCTTTTAAAAGCTAAAAGTTTCAAACAATGTCATGATTTTTTTTAAACCAAAGGCAATTGTAGAGGTCGTTTCTATTGTGCTGATTTTATTATTTGAATAAGTGTTATTTTTCATAGGTATTTTATATGTAAAAAAATATCTTCATAAAACACAAAGTAATTAAATAGAGATCGCAGTCTAAACATCGTCGATGTCTCCATTTTATCAAGTAATCTCTAAATAAACGTAGATATCTTACCCTGCTAATGCTAAATATTGGCATACTGAGAATATGTAGAGAGATGAGAAAAGTCGTCGGAAGCAGGGGCAGCAGCAGAAACAGCATAATTACAACGTAAAGCAGCATAAACATCAGTGCCGATAGGGGGCGCCTGTTGTACTGGAGCAATAAACACACTAATATTACGTTTTCCACCATAAACACAAGATTTTCTCCCCAAGTACTGAAAAATGAAATGGATGCATTAAAGAGTGTGGCAATTTATATATTTATACATTTTAACAACTACATTTGTTAATACAATTTTCAATAAACAAGTCTTGATAAAACATCCTTTGTTGTGAACGTACTTAATAGGAAACTGCTTCCACACGGAGTAAGCAACGGTAGAAGAGGAAGCCTCCAGCATCAGAAGAGTGCTCATGACGTTGATTCCGGAACCGTTACGTCTTTTTAGCACTTTGAATATTTGAGGAAGTTGGCCTACAAATGTTCAAGAAAACAAATAACTGTTTGCACATTCGTTTTATAACATTAAATAGGTATTTAATGAAATATATACACAGGAAAAAATACAATGGTGTTTGTACATTTTGTATGTAAAAATATATTATTACCCAGAATCATGGACCCGATCAGCACGTAACCATAGATTTTCACTATAAACGTCAGTAGACATTGTCCTATCAAAGAAAATAGTATATTTAGAAACCAGAAACGATATTCTCTTTGATATTAGATACAGCTTTTTCATAAGTTTGTTTCTTTTATTTGTGTGATGTCTTACCGTAAAATAAGTACCTCCTTTGAAAAAGTTCCGTGTAACACACGTCTGGAATGACATTTCCGTCAATCGGCTCGGCTGCAGTGGTTGTCGCATCAAACATATTCCAAGCGCTGTATAGGAGCTCTAGCAAATCACGAATACCGAGCACCACGCTATCAAGGGGCTTATATACGTGGATATGAGTATCATTCATGATACACGCCGTCTGTCTGGAAGATAACGATGAAAAACAACAAGATGGCGCGATAAACGACAGAAGTATCAGCCTCCTAAAGCCGGTCATCAAGTGTGTAAACACGTTGACCCTAGCCGGTCCAGACGAGATAGTAGGTAGAGGGAGAGGGTTATGCGCTGACTGTGTGTGGTGAGTAGGGACCAAAGTCCACGCTACTTCTGAACGTGTATAATAATCACTTACACTGTGATTGTGGAGATATCTTAATTACGACATAAGTTGTGATGTTTACACCGATGGGGTAGTTGTAATAAAATGATGAAATACTTACTCTCTGTTTGTAAACTTTGTCAGTGTGTATTCACATCTATTTAATGACTACTACTTCTAAAAATAATTCATGGTTGATATAAGTTTCATAAACTATACATCAAACAAAAACAACAATATTGAACGTGGTATGCTAACGCATTCTCAAAACAATTCGAACAATATTGTAGTTATGATTAGAAATAATATCTGTATATTTTAGATGACAAATGAATTGCTTGTTATGAATGTTAAATGACACATTACCGTAAGACGAAGTTGACATGATCACTATATCGTTTAGTTCAAATATCAAAATAAAATAAAAGACATTGTGAAAATCCACAAACATATTTTTAAAAAGATAGTTTCTGTTTTGTTTGTCGACCATATATTTCAGTGCTTTTACTCTAAAGATACCGTAAAAATGTACTATCATGCATGTATACTCTACTGAATATTCGTATACATCAAAAGCTTATTCAAGATTAAATGTTATGAAGTCTGCTTTTACTAGCACCATACAGTCTTTATATATTATGGATATTTTAAATGTTTGTTAGGGATTCATAATATTCAAGAATGCTTCATACAGGACGTTATTAGTAAAAATACTAATAAATTACTATAACTATTAATCAGGGAGTTGCACAGGGTATTTTTATATCAATTTTAAGTACAACATTCTTAAATGTTAAATAAAGATAAAAAGATTGGTAGCTAAATGAAATATTTTCAAGCAATTTCGACAATTCTAGTATTGATTAAATAAAGTGCCTAAAATATTAACAAGTTTTTTTTTTTTTTTTTTTTTTTTTATACATTCCCACAATCATTCAGAATTCAAATTTTTGAAATTTTACTAAACGTCAATTTCTACAAGAAAACCTAATGTTTCGAAATGCAAATCGTATAATTGTTTTTGATTCAGTGCTTGCTTTAAATTTATGGGTGTTTTTTTTCTTGCTTTCTTTGAACAATACGAAGAATATTAACAGATACTGTAGCGATAGGAAATACTTCAAAAATTGCAAAGTACTTCGACGTTCTTTATATTTTTTTTAAAATTTACTTTCATTAAATGATTTCGTTTTTCCCTATTATGACATTTTCCCGATTTTGACATTTACATCAATTATGACATGCCCAATTGTGACAAGGAGCACACGGCGGGTGCGACCGGTCAGCAGAGGATGCTCACTCCTCCTAGGCACCTGATCCTACCTCTATCCTTTTGGAGGTCCGTGTTGCTCTGCTTTGAATTTGTATTTAGTTTTATGGATTGTTGTGATATTATTTGTTATTGTCATTTTTTCAATTCAATAAGGTTTGGAAAATTAGGGAATTCCTTGTTTGATGGATCAATTTTATTTTGTGTTTAAAGTTATCACTGAGAAAAAAATAATTGAACAAGGACCACGGTTGATATACCTACAAGAGATAGCTACGCCACCGGAGACATTAATATCAGATACTTCTTTGCATTCATCATTTTCCAACTTTTGATTCATGGAATGTAAATATAAGTTGGCAATTTAATTATTTAACTTTATCTTTAATCTGTTTTATAATATGACCTCAGCCTCATACAATGTTGGGATGGGGGTTAGCCTTAAATACAGGTTAGCCAAACAAATCGATACAATTATATTTCGAAGGTACACAATTTTACAGAAAATGCTAATATAACCAAGACATCCTGTAAATAGATGGTAAATATGTTTATACTCAACAAATGAGTTTTGTTCAACTTATCTATGTACCCACGCTTGTTTTGTCTAGACCTTGTATCGTCTGATGGTTGATAAAGAGCATTCATCAAGGTTGCTAATAAATTGTACAAGGTCCCCGCTGATAAAGATTGATAGTTGGTTAGATATTCAGTGTCTGTAAAAGCGTATTAACAAATTGGCATAATAGAAAACAAACCATTAAAGAACAAATAACAATATTTATCAGTAGAAATATGTATGCGTAAATATTGTTCTTATTGATAATTAATCGTTGAAAAATAATTTTACCCTTCCTGATAAATAAACAATCTTATCAGATTATATTACACGCATTGCATAAAAGGAACAAAGAAGTACTTACACACAGAATCATTATAATGCTTAGTCCAGTACTTGATCATGTGAAGCAAACTAAAAGATAGTTTGCAAAACAAAGTCATAGATTTTACAAACTAAGAAATGAATACATTTAAATTGCAACAGTATAGATACAAGTGATAAACAGGGACATAGATGTACATTATCATCATTTAAAATATAAATAATTCAAATTTTTAAGATAACATGTGATTATGAAATTAAGTGAACATCGTTTAATAATTTAGAAAATTAGCTTCCTCAACAAAAACATCATCAACAATCTAAGAATTTTTAATATATTAAAAACAAGTTATCATGTTATCATACACAGAAAACATTTAAAAAGCTTAACACTTGATATGTCTTTACCATTTTGTTTAAATATCTGCTTATTGAATGCCAAACTTAGACATTGTCCATAATGTGTACTGGATAAAACAAAATATTGCTACTATAATTGGTTTTCCAGAATTAAAGCTCTGCAGAGAAAAAATAGTTTCAAACATGGTACAATAATGTGAATCTTCAAATACTGATGTCAATGTAAACTATTGTTTTTACATTCTTGTATATAACTGTACTGCACCTTAAATAAAAATGCAATACTTTTTCTCTTTTTTTAGAACTTATCTAGTAAACCGATACATCAGAACTAGTTGACAATAAAAAGTCCAGTAAAACGACTGTTAGCTAGCACTCAAAACTAAATTGTTCTTTTAAATCCAAATGTTAAGCTCGTATAAAGGCAACATTTGCGGAGTTAAAGTGTTGTCCTCTGTTAGAAAATCCACCAATTAATTAACATGGCTTATTGGTTGAATGTTTTTTAAACAAGTCTACTAAATGAATTCTCTTTGAAAATACTATAGTATTCTATATTCTATAAGTCAAATTAAAGAAAAGGTAACATATTTTGAACAAAATATGGGGACATATTGGATGTTTAGCGGTCTACATTTAGAGTGAGTTTGTGAGTCAGCAGCATGCTAAGAAACTATCTGTTATTAAATCAATTGGACGTTTGGTTATTTTGAAGTAGAAACATCTAGTTTGGTGATATAAATTAGGAGCCATTTTTCTTTACTCATGCCAAAACTCTGCCTTAACGTTAAAAGTGTAATAATATGACTTCACTTATTACTCCCGTGAATTATTCTTATCTAAATCAATTAAATCGATTAAATATCGATCACTGCTTGTCAAGTATTCTCATATTAGTCATTTTATTAGATAATTGTCAATGTTTACAAAGTAAATAATTTTGAAAAAAAGAAATGCGCTTCTGTCTGAAAACCCCATTGCATATGGCACTGGTGGTACATAGCTTTCAATTCCATACTCACTGGGAGCAAATTTGACATAAATCCATGAAGTAATGCTTTATGTAATTTAGAGGAACAAGCTTTGCGTTATCTGCTTCCTCGATAGAAATGAAATGAGCAATACTCTTTCAATTTTTAAAAGAATTAAAGAAACAAATTTATTTTGTTGGTCTTTGTTAGTATTTTTGTTTGTGTATTCAATATTCAACAAAATGAAATCAAAGGCAAAAAAGATTTTTAAAAAACCCTAAACAACAAAAAAAAAAAAACCCAAACAAACAAACAAAACTTAAAAATACACACACAACAAACAACAACCAATAAAAATAAACCTTGTGGTTTTAATTTTCTAATAATTAAGATTGCTATTACACTTTTAACTGAAATTCACAAAAACTGCCATGACTTCTGCTGTACCAAGATCTATAATCATAAAAGAGGAAATGTGAGTTGAATTCTCCCAAAAATAAACAAACATACAAATATTCGTTTAGAAAATAAAGTTTTAACGTAATATATTTTATTAAATTAATTCATTTGACATAATATAGCAATCTGAAGACTTAATTTCCTTTGTTTAGTTGTATTGAAAAATCGCAAAAAAAAATGAAGCCTATGTATTCTACCTGTCGATCCGCTTTGATAGTTTACAGTATCATCTGCCGCTGAATAGAGAAATTGGGATTTGTTGGGGACGGTGTCCCAGAGGCAACATCCTGTTGCGGGATCCAAAACTACCATCCATCCTGTGTCATTCGGACAACCGTTGTAGTGTTTGTTGACAAAGAATGATCTTGAGCATTCAGAATGCCTTTCAGTCGAAAAGTTATAAAGACATATAAATGAAGAGGAGCGATTTCTTGCAAATTGTTAAAGTGCATAATAGTTTAAATTGCAACGCACATTTACAAGATGAAAGGTAGTATGCTTATCTCTACCTAACAAGAGACAAGTTTACAAGTTAATCTTTAACTTATACGGAACAAAATAAATAATACGTTTATCTTTTCCTTATCAGGGACAAAATAACAAGTTCATCTTTGACTTATAAAGACAACGTAATACATTTATCTTTACCTTACAAGGGACAAAATAACACGTTAATCTTTACCTTATAAAGGACAAAATAGACGTATTTCTTTACCGTATTAAGAAAACATAACACATGTATCTTCACAAGTTTTTCGATACCGTACAAGGACAAGTTAACATTTTTTCTTTACCATACAAATATAAGTTAACGTAATATTCTTTACCGTACAAAGAACATGTTAAAATATTATTCTTTACCAAATAAGGACAAGTTTACATGTTCATTTTTACCATACAAGGGGCAAGTTTACACGTTTATCAAAACCTCACCATATTAACATTTTTAAAGATTAATTTAATTTTGCTGCTGCAGAGAAAATTATAAATTCAGAAAATAGCGGCTGTTTCTAGAAAGCTTATAATTATTTTCGATTTCATCAATTAAATGCATATACATAATCAATTCTTTGCAGTAAATTTTTTAATCTGTATTATATGATAAAGTATCAGCACAAAAAAGCGGTTTTTTTTCCCACGAATGCGAATGTTTGACAGTGAAAGGAGGGATATGACAGATCTACTTAAGGTGAGGTTTGTGGTTACAGAGAGATAACTCACAGATTTCATGGTGGTGTAACACCAACTACCTTGTATTTCAGATATGACGTCTAGATTTTTGTCTTTATAATTGATTTCAGTTTCTTTTTATTTCGCGGAGTTTTGTAGTTTACAGTGAAAAAAGTAACAGAATACAAGAAATTTAATCAATTTTCTAAAAAGAAAAAACGAAGTCCACATTATATGGTTTTAGATATTTTTTTGAAACACCAGATTGTACATATACTAAGATAAGTTTTTTCCTGAAATCGGTGGACTTAGAAAGGTTTCAAATAAGATGTTTTCGTTTACCTTACAGTAGTTCAAATTTTTGACATTTGCATTTTGATTTATTTTGAATAATTCATAAATAACTTTCATACTAGTCACATGTAAAATGTTCATATTTTCCCGAAATTATTTACTTTCATTAAAACGACAGTTTGAAATCCCGAACTTTGACCTTTTGTAGATATAAAACTGGTATATATATATATATATATAATTTATTACTCATGTGCAAGATTATTCATTATTCCTCGAGGCCCTAAATCTAAGATGAGCCCAAATGTTTTCCCAATATTGTGGTAGAGTCAAGTTTATGGCATACATACTAGCTCTGACTAGTGGGTTAACCCTTTAGCTCAATCGCTAGAGGCTGGAGTTGCATGCCAGAGGACCCGTGTAAAATATCCCAGCAGAGGCATTAAGTGTCCTTGTTACAGTATCACTTTTGCAAAAGGAGTATTTAGTAGTAATGTGATAGTGGGTTTGTTTTTATTTTATTTTACCTCCGGTATCAAAGCATTATTTGAATCAGATCTAGGTCTCAAAAAGTGTTTTCATTATTAGCAAGAAAATATTGAAGCAAACGTAAAAAAACAGCCGCAAACTATTTGTTTTTCTGAACATAAAATATACGAAATGAAAAAAGATCGATTTCTTGCACTAAATGAAATATCCACTCACAGACATATGTACAAAATTGTAAATAAACATTAGCATATTGTTTATTGAAAATGAATAAAATGAAAAGAAACAAGAACACATTTATTTTCCTAATCCATATTACCTTTTTAATTTTTTTTTTCATAAGTTGAAAAGTTAAACCTTTGCTTTCTCTGAGCAAAGTTGCGTTACATATACCAAATTGCTGGTTGAACTAGCTCCACAGAAACGCACAGCAACTTTTATTTTCATATCATATAACCGACCACCTTCTTGCTTCCGGTAATAACTCTACAAAGCATGTACAAAGCAAATAATCTATCTCTCTCTCTCTCTCTCTCTCTCTCTCTCTCTCTCTCTCTCTCTCTCTCTCTCTCTCTCTCGATTGTTTTTGCAACAAACTCAGTAACATCAATATTTTACGATAAAATCAATTTGTTTCAATCCGAGACTCTTCAATGTTAACACTTATATGGTCCATGTCAGTCTGTGGGAAATTTGGAATGTGATACCGGTTTAAAAGAGTCGCCTTTACACGTTATATAGTTGATCAATGAATAAAAAAACTTAACAGCAATCACAGGAAAGTACACCAAACACATAATGCGTCAAATACTTAAGCAATCATTGAAATTTATTAATCAGTGATGATTATAAGAATGTTATAATGACAATTGTTTTGACAACATATTGCAAATACCTTGGTCACTCTAACGCTGATTTGAACTTTCAGTTTACTTTACTTATGTAGGACAATATCTCAGTCTATACACGAAGAATGATATATGTGACGCGCCAAGCAAAAACCTCCCTTAACTGAAGATTTTAACAATTTCAGTTTTTTATTGATTCATATCAAGCTTGTCCTTCTTGTTCTCATGATATACAGCATTTCATATGTTTCTCATTATTAAGGTGTTGCAAGAGCGCATTAAATTGAAGAATATATCCTTTGACGTCGACCGCGCAAATATAGGCTACACAATTATTGCTTTATTAATAACTATAGATATTTTAATAACAGTACATGTATGTTTATATTTACTATCTTATATTGATTCAGTATATTGCAAAGAATGAATAAGAATGTTTGAGATATGGAATGGTAAAAATGATTGAATATTAAAACAATATATACATAAAATCTCTGCATTTTTCTTGAAGATGATGTAAATAAACATGTATACAAAACACGATGAAAGCACGTCATTTCATATTTATATGATAGTGTTGTGTTGTGCATATACAATGCCTGAAAAGTAGTCTGGGTTTGACATGCAGTGAACGAGCCAGAGGCTTAATATTTCCTACAAACCGTTCGCCGTGTTATATTTTGCCAAAGTTTGCTTACGCTACATAAACCTTTTGTTAATGCCAGTATGCTAAAGTATATGAGTATTTAATACACAGTGAAAAACTGACAGGAAACATAATAATTCACACTACACTTAAAACCTTAGATGGTGTTACAGGTTTTAATCACGCGCAGATAAATGGGGGGGGGGGGGGGGGGCTGGACCCCTCCCCATGGAAATGAAAGATATAAACAGTAATAGCAATGAGAACGACCATACAGTAAAAACTACAAAAGCGATCATGTTACCGTTTCTCTTTTACGGCCTGAATCTAAACATAATCTTTTTAAAAAATCACGTGCTTTTAAAATAATCTCTGAATCCTTCAATTCCGGACATCGATAAGCGAGTTTTTTTTATCGTGCAAGCTTCTCTCGTATATATGTAACATTGCAACACGGAACTTTGGTTTTAAATTGCCTTACAATAAACGCTTGGAATGTATTTAAAAAAATTCTCCATGTTGGATCCTGTTCAATTAATGCTTTCAAATTCTATTTTGCTCTCTCTCTCTCTCTCTCTCTCTCTCTCTCTCTCTCTCTCTCATTTTTGTACAACTTATAAGAATACTTGTAACATTTTATAAACTAATACACTAATTTGTGTTCGCCAAATATTAATTCATAAGACATGTTGATCTGGCAGAGTGTGAATGTCTCTAAAAAGTGTTGAAGTCTGTCCTGTGAATGCATAAAAATCTCAGCAGTAATTAACGGAGATAATTATAGGTAAATATATTAATCTTTAAGTTGAAACACTTTTCGATTTTACATGAACCGGCCAAAATTTCGGTGTTGTATTGTATTTAATCAATAAACATGCACTTATGTGATAGGGTAAAAGCACACGAAGACTGACGTGTGTATTAGACTACCGCAGATCGCTTGTCCACTCGCGCGGGATTTACAAGGGATGGATTATGTAATACATACACAAATCACAGTGGCCGTGTTGGGTTTAAAATATTTGCAGTTTTATTAAATGTTTTATTTTAAACAATATAAATATTTCATGACATCGACAATATCTCAAAGAACGCCTTTTATTAAAAGAGTTAAAACTAAAACAGATTTCATTATTAACAGGGTTATCTTAGCTTTTTTTGTTGTTGATCTCAAACATTAAATATTTATACAGTTTTTAGAATATTTTAGACTTACAAACCCACCAATGATAGATATGTCTGACTATGCTTAACATGGGATTAATAATGCTTTTGCTAATTCTTAATTTACACTCTATCGTTTTAATTCAATTTAATGATAAATAAACTTTTATATGTAATCGACATTCAAACAATTCTTTGTGTTTGCAATTAAATAAAACCATGTATGTAAGACGCGTGTCTTGTGTATTAGATCACCGCTGACGGCTAGGTAGTCCAGCCGCAACCGATCTCCTCGGCCGCGGGCAAGGGGTAAGTTGCGTAATGACACACACAACTAAGAAGCCAGGTACATGTTGCTTTGAAATGCTTGCAGTATAATGATTAAAATGCATTACATAGGTATTATTTTATTTAGACTTAGATACCCACAATTGATATATGTCTGACGATGTTTCAGATTGGGAATTATATTGCTTTAAATTTATATTTCTTAAACATTCTATCGGTTTAATCAATTTAACGATGACTAAACTTTTATATGAATCAAAATTGAAACAGTTCTGTGTATTTACGGCTAAACAAACCCATACCAGTAAGATGCAGATCTTGTGTATTAAATAAGCGCTGACCGCTAGGTAGTCCGGCCGCGACCGATTTCCTCGGCCGCGGGCGAGGGATGCGTTACGTAATGACACACACAACTAAGAATCCAGGTAGACGTGAAATGCTTGCAGTAAAATGACTAAAATATATTTCATAGAAGTTATTTTTGAAAATCCAGTTTATGTATTTCGCTAGAAAAGAAAAAAGATTGTTTATATTTTCTCATTCTCGTTTTTCTTAAGGATTCTCCACTAGAAGACCTAAATAGAAATGGCCAAATATAAAACCAAGAAAAACATGTATACTTTTAAAAAAAACTTTCTCTAATGAATTAAACCATTCCGTATAAGCTGGTACACTTTCAGTTGTTAATTTATGTCAGTTGTGCGCACAAAGACTGTTTGTTCACTTGCAAAATAAAAACGAGGTACATGTTAACAAGACAAGCTTTTTACACTCATATTACGCAAATAATATACCCATACAAAATAATTTTGCAACGACATTAATAATATCATAATAAACAACATTTTCCGCGACAGCTATATCAAAATACTAACCATTTTTGAGTTATAAAGCAAAGAATCTTAAGGACTCTAGGTCCCTTATTTGAAGGGCTAGCCCTTTTCAATAGTGTCGAGTAAAAGCCCTTGATATTTTGCACATTTTTTGTTCGTATGTGTTCAGAATAAATTTTAAACTAAAAAGTTACGAGACAAAAATACGACCAAAAATCAGCATTTTTTGAAACATAAAATTTAAATTAATTTTTTGAAACTTTAAGTGGAAAAAATCGCAAAAACAAAAGTCGGAGGACAACGTTCAAAGTATTTAGTTTCAACATTTATGACATTGAAACACATGCCGTGGATGGTTTCAGAGCCTTTGCATGCACAGGAATGCCTATAGTTTTTTAAAAAAAGGGGAATCACTCGGCACCGGAAGTGATCATTTCAATGATTTTCAGTTGATATTGAGAATTTGTAATTTCCAATGTACCCTGAAAATTTGAACGTAATAGGACAGCAAACACGCGAGATATTTGAGTTTTAAAAACGTCTAGAAGAAAAATAAGAATAATACAAACAGAATCAGTACAAGGCCTTCCGTTGAAAACGGAAGACCTTAATGATCGTGGCTAACAGGACTCCAAAAAAAATTAATAATCATAATAATAATCGTAGTTTACATGTATTTTTTTTCCTTTTTATCTAAATACTAAGTATATTATCAACATATCTTTGGAATGAAAGTGAAAGATTCTTTGGTTAAAATTCTATCGGCGCATGGAATAAATGCTAAGCATGGTTTTTTTTAATCCGATGATGATTCAGATGAAGAGTCTGTTACATCACTAGATGAAGATTCACTACTAGATTTATTACAATCCAACACATTCTCCGGCATTATCTGAGTGTTTAATGACATGTCCTTGTGCCTCTGTATGCCTATATACCAAAGAAGGGAAGCGATGCACAACTTCCCACGAGACGACCCCCAGACTTACATTGACAATACCAGAATTTTATTGGATCTAATTCGTCCTCGGAATTGAATTGTACCCACAGATAATATGACTTTGAGGATACGTGTCTAGATTGTATTTTCCCTGTAATATATTTGGCATGGTTTTCCCTACAAAAATATCATACTCCCGTCTTCATCTAAATGTTCAAGTGTATATGAAAATGACTGTTTTATTTGATACACCCCAAATATAAGAGATCGAAGGTAATCTTCCGATAGAACAGGGAAAACTGGTACTGCGTCCGACGCTTCTATTTTTGTTAATTTCTTTGATAAAATTCGTTTACCAGAGTCATTAATAAACATATATCTTAAAGTGTTATTTTTGATGTTTGAAGCATTTTCTTTGACAATTCTCAATCGCTCGCAGAATCAGACAATAGAGGTGGTCTAAATGCATTGATCAATGATCCCACAATACGTACATATTCTCCAATAAACATAATTTGCGTGTTTGAAACTATATTTGCTAGGAATTTCCATCGTTTTAGTCTACCATTTGCAGATTCAACTGTCCATCAAATTTTGGTCACAAACCTAGATGCATTAGCTACAGATGCAAATATTGTCCCTTTCCCCAAAAATATGGCGACTTTGATCGTAAACCAACCGAATTAATTATATCAAGAGAATTCCTGACACCCCTATCTAACACTAGAATGTCATTTTTTCAGACTATTTAAAATACAGTTTTCCTTTTTGGATAAATGCTTGTTTAAAATAGCAGTATCATTATTTTTCCCATCTGCAAGGTACGGGCCAAGGATGTCAATGATATATCCGTCGGATGCCACAATCATCATATGTTTGACAAGAGGTCAGCCTTTGTAAACACTGTAAGACTTTCTTTGAAAAGCATATTTTGAACTTTTTTCTATGTAAATATATGTACTATCGAGGAGAATGATTGCGGTGTTTAAATCTCCGGATGCCAGAAGTCCCCGAGCAAATATCGTAGTGTGATTGCAAATCACTTTACTCGTGTGATATGGTCGAAGCCCATGTATTGTGGAACGAACTGAGTCATCATAGCTTTTCTGACATTCTTGACATTTTTAGAAATAAAGAATGATTTATCGATTCCAAATAAAGTTTTTAGTACGTTATTTGAGAGACCAGTACGTTGTTTTGTTAATAGAATTCCTACACGCGTTTTATTGCGCAAAGTGAGAATTGAACATAATTTTTCAAACTATGATTTAGAAATTCCTGTCAAATTATAACAATCTTCATCACTAAGAAAAAAGTTTTCGAAATTTATTCTATTGTTTTCAGATCTCAGCAAAAGCTGCCGAACGTTTGTAAGCTGTTCTATCAGATCTGCGGATGACATTGCTTTTGTACCGACTATTGCTCTATGAGAATATTTTTGCAGATCAGAATCTTTTAATTCTTTGCCCACAAAATGACAAGGACAAGCTCGTGTTTTCTCGAAGAATTATATTATGTTTTTAAAAAATACTTGTGTACGGGCCTTGCCGAGAATAACTTGCATTCGTTTTTCTTCATTTTCACATCAGTGCAGTGTCTGTGTGACTTTGTGCCCAAATAACCGGTGCTTACGTCTGATGCAGGTGTGGAACTTGTATTTAACTTATTATGTAGTATTCTCTTGTGATAATGTAAAACGTATTTGCTACAACAACATTATTTTATGATACATGTACAATTTTTCCAATGATAGAACCAAATGTCTCTCTACATGTATCATTTCTTTTGCCTTTCAATGTCCTTCGATTTCTACAACTGGTACGCTTACTGCATACAACGCAACTAAACGATTTTGGCATGGTAAACAGTCTCGACTCAAGAGAAACCTCGTACAAGCTAATACAGTGTCCCTATAAGTACCGGTATATATATCAATAGTATACTTACGTAAAGAAAAAACACCGGACGGAATAAGTTTATACTAAATTACACCAATGAAAAAAGTGATAAATATATTATATGCTTACGTAAATAAAGCCAAAATTGCTATGACATGAGCTGACGATGTTGCGAGGACCACATGTACCCGAGCAAGTGAGAAGAATACAGACCACGTGACATGCGTACAAAAAAAGTATTCATCAGAACAGGTGAGTAAGGTTATGAAAGGTCACGCGAGTTCACGCCAGGTAAACAGCAATCGTTTATAATGGGAAAGGCCATTTAGATTTTTGAATGTTTTTACTTACAGGAATCGAGCGCATTGACGTACATTGTTCTCCTTTCATATATAGGTAGGTTTTAACAAAATACAGCAATCAACCCAAGGAAAAAATGTACTCCTTTGCGCTCATATATTTTTAAAGCTTTATAAAGGTGGGCGGGGCTAAAAATGAATGGGAATTGGAAGAAAACAGTGAACCCCTTCCTAACATTTAGTGATATATCTTAAATCTGGTCTTTTTATTTTCGGTAGAAGTGGGATTTCATAAAGGTACATATGTCAAAGAATACGTATATACAAACACAAGTTCAAAATTCGGATATTTATTTTTTGTCACTCTATCAAGGGGCCGCACATGATCCTTTAGATTATTTTTTAGATTAAGACAAAAGCAAACGAATGAAAAACTACTTGTATATGGGATTTTCCATATTAATCAATTGTAGAATCGATGAGAATGTGCCGACTCTCTTTTTGCATGCATAATAAAGTTGATCGATATACGACTCAAAGAAAAATATCCATGCACTTTTATGTAAGATTCAGTTTAGGTATAAGATCAGTCAATGATATAAATGCAATTAAGAATATGATTAATCAAAATTACAACAATGCTTCCGGTATGATATACCAAACATGCTTTATCAAAGACTAAGACAAAACTTTGTAGATTTTAAAGTTCCTATGAATATACATATTCATTGAAATGACTTTGTAGATGATAGCGGTACACTCGACAATTCTTCCACAAAAACTTCTATGCGTGGTCTTAATTGAAAAATAATGGAAACACATAGTTATATTCTTTTAAATTGTAAGTGTAATATGCTTTAAAACTGAAAAAAAAAAACAATTGTAATAAATTTCATACAAACCTCTTATGTTTAATCACAAGAAATATTAAACCAATTATAGAAACCAAAACACCCAGGCCTCCTAGAGCTGCACCAACAATCCATAAATAGTTTTTGCCCGATTTTCCACAACCTAAATAAATAGGAACATAAGTTGTTTTGCTATTGATTTTTTTTGCACCAACTTATTAACATATACAAATAAAATAAAGAAGAGGCCTAGGTGCCACATCGCCAATATGAGTAACAATAGCCATGACTAAAAACTGATCAAATCAGCTTTATGGTATTGAACATTTTATGAAATAGCTTGATAATATAGTATAGTACATCTCGCAAAGTCAAACAGATATTCTTTTTTCGACACATTCTTATATTAGACATCGAACCCATTTTGTTGTTATAATATATGAGAACATTTTCAAAAACTTTTCCTATTCATGCCTTTTTATTACTGTCAACCCCCACTGTGGATCAATCATACCCCTGGGATCATGATTTGAATAAACTTCAATCTTCACTTGCTGATGATGCTTCCAACCAAGTTTCAGCTTTCTAGCTGAATGGTTTTTGAGAAGATATTTAAAGATTTATTTCTATTCCTATGTAAAACAATTTAAGTCCCCATTCTTGCGTCATCCCTTACCGGAAATAATGAATTTAACAATATTGAATCTACATTACCTGAGGATGCCTCCACACAAGTGTCAGCTTTTCTAGGAAAATGGTTTTTGAGATTTGTTTTTGATAAATGCTTATAGATTTTCAATAATTCTATAGTATCTGTACTTTTCAGAGGATAAAGCCCTTCTTTTAAAAAACAAACTTTAAAGCACTTTACCTAAGGGCGATTAATGCCAAGTTAAGTTAAAAAGGATGGGTGGTCAACAAATTAAAAATCAGAACGTCTCTTAATTTTAAGATACGATATAATTAAATATAACTATCATTTAGTACAGAAAAGTCCAAATAGATTAGTATAACAATATAGACCAAATAGATTAGTATAAAAATATGAATATGTTGCTATATCTGCTCTTCTTTTAAGGAGATTCAATATAGTCTAAAAATGGCCATCTAGCCTTCTTAAATTGGGTTAATGGTTCTATACAAAATGAAAAAATATAGACGGACAGAGATACAGATTGATAGACAGAAAGACAGGCGGACAGACGGACGAACGGACGGACGGACAAACGCCGAACAAAAAATTATCATAAAAGGACACTTGAGCTTTCAGCTCAGGTGAGCCCAACAAAAGAGAAGTAACACAGTTATCCGATTTTGATAAAGTGATTTATGTTTTACCTTCAATCCAGCTCCAGGAAAATTTTTGTAAATTTGTTTTACACGTTTTACATATGTCTGATCCATCAATTGTTCCATTTCGGATACAATTACCATTTATAAAGCAAAAATTCTCCTGAAATGGACCAATATGAAAAATAATACTCAAGATTAGAAGATAAACAGTATTAGTCACTACGGTTATAATTTGGCAAATTACTGAGTTTTGTAAGTGATTTTGCTTCTCAAAAAACATTAGATGTGGAATGCAACTAATACTCCTTAATTCAAAGCTTTTACAAACGAATTTCTTTTGTAAATTCTTTGTCAATTAGGATTACCTCTCTAAAGTAAGAATGATTCTTAAATGAGTTCTAAATAAAAACGATTTTTACTTTTGCTTCATATTGCAAACTGTAAACCAACTTTCATTCGCGACGACTTTATTTTGCGATTTACCGGAGATAAACTTGATCGATACAACAAAGCTTTATCCACACTCGTTTTGATATAAAACCCATACTGCTAAGACTAGTTCGTGGCGAGAAATATTCACGACAAAGAGGCTCTTGCGATTCTCGCGAATATTTCTCGCACGCGAATAAAGGTTGGTTTTCAGTTTTCAGTTTCATAAATTGTTATATATAATGTGAAAATATTTTCAGTATACATAAGCAGTATACAAAGCATTTTTTCTTTAATTCAAAAATGTAGCAGTAAAATGATACAAGTTTATTACCTTTAGGACAAAAACAATACTTCCTGATAAATTGCTTGCAACCTGGCACGTTGAATCTAAAATAAACAAAGGTCGGCTAATGCTGTATTCCTTTCCAGTGTTGCTTACTGATATGCGATATCCATGAACAAAAACATCTTTGAGATCTGGATCACTTTCAGCTATGTATGGCTGTGGAACATTACACTGAATTTCGGCAATTGTGTTATGTAACCCTTTCACTGATTTAATTTCCTTGTTTTTGAAAGTCATGTTTGAAGTTATCTATGGGAGTAGAAAACATGTAGTAGGTTATTATTCTTACATTGTCCATTGTCTTTGTCTGTGATAACTCTACAAATATATTAATCGACTTTCTAGTGTATAGTCCAATACATTTCATTCATGATTTTTAAAAACTATTTAATAGTACAATTGCTGAAAAGCATATCAATGTAAGAAATAAGGGATAATTCTTTGAATATTATAACACAATCAAATATGGTTGGGCGTGATCAAATATATCATAAAACTCTTGGAATTTATAATATTTGATCCCCCCGATCGTATTTGATAACCTCATAATACGAATGATTCCCTATTCTACAAAGTTAATCAAATCTTGAATCAAATCTTGATTTATATCTTAAACTAAAAACGAAAGTGTCACTTTGCAAACTTGATTAACAGTTTCCAGGTTAACTTAACATTTGCTCCTTATTTTCTATTTCTTGATTATTGAAGGCACATTGTGGCTACATCCTGGATTAAATCTGGTAAATCAAAATCAAAGATAGATAAATAATATCTCGTCAACTTACATAAAACTGTTGTAATCTGCATGTTAATGTTTCTGTGTTTAAAAAACCATCTCCATCTACAAAAACTTCGTTACAGTTGTTTATATCACAAATATCTCCTGATCCTATATCTATACTGAAAACATCTGGAGGAACGGACAAGTCATATGAACAATCACTTGCACCATATCCGTCTCTGCAAATGCACATACCTAAAACAATTTCATTACTTCAAATTAACTGGTCAAATGAATATTTACACAAAGTGATGAATCAACAGATACAACCTTCAATGCATTTTCCGTTTCCACTGCACTCATTTGGACATGCTATTTGTCGTATTTCTTCAACCATGGTAACATATTCTGATGTGGTGTTTTCTGATAGTGTTGTGTTCTGTTTTATCTCCTTCATGCAACTTAGTCGAAGATTTTCTCGGGAATCAATTGCCCATATTGTCTCATTAGTTAGCTAAATGAAAGAAAACCATCGTTTTTATGTTATCAAACCGTAAACCTTTATTTGAACCTTTTTTGAACTTGAATTAATACGTTAATAAAAAAAACTTAAGTTTCCATACTAATATTTAAAATATTCATTTTGAGGTACAAAATTAGTTGAAAGTTTTGTTGCGCGTAAATCAACAATAATATATTTAAAGCAGAGCCATTCTTTTACACATCTAATTTGGTTTTTAAACAAAGATCTTTCAATGAATTCATTGACGTGTTAGTTAAGAATTCATTCATATGTAATTCATAAGTATTTCTAATATACGTGTTTTATTATCTAAAGCAGGTAAATATATCAAGACGGTAGGGTAAAAGTGTGTGTGTGTGTGTGTGTGTGTGTGTGTGTGTGTGTGTGTGTGTGTGTGTGTGACAGGGTCATTTTACCTCGCGTAATATGTGCCACTGAGAAGTTTTCAAAGAAACAACAAAGTATTCTGCAATTATTGTTTAAAGGGTTGTGGGTACAATTGTTTCAATTTAAATAACGAAGTATTAATGATGTTCCCAGAAGTTGACTTTAACATGTCGAGTTAAAAGCGAGATATAGGTACAAGTTTTTTTGTTTTATTAATGTTGTTCGTACCATGTTTTTGTTAGCAGGAAATGTTTCTTCATAAATCTTTTCATAGCGTAATGATACCATTATTGAAATGTTTTTTATAAGTTGTAAAATATATTACGTAGAGCCAAATTAAAAAAAACTGGAAAAAGTTTTGAAATTAAAAATAATATATATCAACATTGTTAACTTCCTATAACGTTACTAAAACACTACTACAATCAACATTAGATATAACTTATCATATACATTATCAAAATTGTGTTTAAAACGATTCAAAAGGAATTGATCAAACATTATTTGATATTGTTCTTTATGTCGTTTGATATGACCATAATCCTTTACAAAGTATCTCTCTGTAAACTCTTACAAAAGACATTTTGCATTAATGATTTGTTATACCATACCATGTTTGGGGCATTTTTCAGAAATGTTAATAAAACGTTTGGATAACATTTTTATTTTAAATATATTTTTATGTAAAAAAAAAAGATCAAAGGACTATATATGATTTGAACCTAAAATGGCCCCTTAAATGAACATCGTCATTTTACTGTAATTCTTTGTTTTATTTGTACAGATATACATTTAAAGATTTTTATAATTCTCATTTTGATTTAAGTTTACTTTTCCCGCCATTTTCGCATTTTAAGCATAAAACGGCTTGCTTTGAAGCAGTTTTTCTTTAAAAAAAACATTGAGTGATTGCTTGAGCGAACAAAATATTTACACCAAAGATGTATCTATCCAGTACTAATAAGTGACAAAATGTTAGTGTAACAATCAATATTGAATTCGTTGGATGTTTTATCACGTTTTGAGCCTCGATGTTGTACAGGTAGAGTTGTATACATTAACCTGCAAGGAGCCCCATTGTTTCGGGCATTTAAACCAGTGTTGCTAAGGGATGTAGAGTTTGTCTCGGGTAGCGCACGTTTTCCAGGTACCAGGTGTGGCTCATTCTAACAGGCCCATGAAGGAGTTTTTAAGTTCGTGGTAACTAAATCTCCAGTTTATCTTATTCATTTTTATCATACTGGAAATAAAATTCAGCTAAAACGTTTACTTTAAACTACTGTAGTATTTCTATTTGCCAGCGTGTTCGAATAGTATACTTTAAATTTTGCTACGTGTACTTGTCTTCAGTTTAAGTATAAGTAATAATGTTTACTTGTTACATGCTAGCTGTACCTATGTGTATTGGTTGTAATTTGCTTATGCGTTTTGTACTTTGTACGACAGCCTTTTGGTGGCACTTTTTATTTTATATTTTATCAACAAATTTGTTGAAGGTTTTTTCGCGGAGTTTCCCCAGTGTAGCTCTATGTGGCGATAGAGTTTTGTCGACGGTCGTGGAGGACTTCCCGAGGCCTAGCGTGTGAGCGAATCGACGTGACGTCTGAAGCATGGTGCTTTGAGGACACTAATCCGCCAAGCTTCAATCGTTTTTTCAATTGTACAAATGAATTTTCTTTACTGTTTCACTTTATCATAATAAAAAAGTGTTATCTTGTCTAAAGTAATGTCATATTTTTTTTTATTAAGATTACCAAATTTTGACAAATACTTGCAACATTATTGAGCTATTTTTGTTACGTCATGTTTATCGAAGCGGCTTTCTAGGTCATAAAGGATGTATGCAGCAATGTTATCGTCATAATTTGCAACAAATGTAAATATAGGAAGTAAGGTATCATTTTTGGATGTATTTTGGGATATAAATACGGGGTAAATTCGGGCTTTATGAGATTTGATCACGTGACCAACCTGTATTTATATCCCGATATACATCCAAAAATGATACCTTATTTCTTAAATAAAGAAAAAAATAAACAGTTAAAAAATATGTGCAGATATTGCATATTGTCAAACTATTAAATTGGAAAATGCTCATGGCTAAAACGGTTGATTAAAAGTAAAAAATCATGGATATATATTTTTGAAGCTAGAAATGGTGTACAAATTGTTCACAAATTATTGATTATGATGATGCATTCATATCTGAATAGGTTATTCCAAAAAATAATGTTTTTTGGCAAGATGTTTTCAATTCATTTCTCTGTGTTATAAAATCTATTGATAGGAGTTTCTTCAAAGATATCTTCTATATTATTCCTGTTTGGTATAAACTGTGAAAAAGTATCCGCAATATGGAGCAACCTGAGCTTGCATATTTACCATGCTACTTCCTTAAATTTGAAATTTGAATAACTACAAACAGGGATCGGGGGCATGGATACAACGTATGTAATTAGAATGCAAAAACAATCAAACTAAATAATGATATGAACAAGGAAAAAAATAAAAGCCAGATATCAACAAGGTACAACAGAAAAATAATACTGTATTTGTCGTTTACACTTTTGACCAAATTAAACACAAATTACATTTCACCGACTGATCAATTCTCTCCAAATGTAAACAACGATTTTAGAGGGTAGCAAGTCTATGTATTTTGGGAAATTTTTTTTTAAACTTAACATTATTATATAAACTTTTTTTCTCTCTTTCTCTCTTTCTCTGTTCTCTGTTTATTTGTCTGTCTGTTCGTCTCTCTCTCTGTCTCTCTCTCTCTATCTCTCTGTCAAATTCTTTGTTGTTAGTTGATAACTGTCAAGATATTACTAAGTTGACAATGCTGCAAGGTATGTATAATTCTTGCTGCGCTTGCCACAACGGTTGCACCGTAAAACATATTAATGACTTGATTGGTTAATTTTGATATTGAATCTAAAATTTCGAATTTCGAATCTTGTATCATAATTTTGTATTTCAAAGCCTTCTGGGCTTCAGTATCGTTATCATTTCTCAATTCAAATTCAGTCAATGTTTTAGATTTTGATAATGAGTTTTCAATACTTTCATATCAAATATTACCTAGCTTCGGAAAATCAGTTTTTCCTTATAAAGTATTGATTGTTTTTCCATTAATAGAGTTTTTCTTCTATATATTTTCAAGATTGTTTTAAATCATCTTTACTATCAAACTTTTTTTGACATTTGATTTGTTTAACGAAGAGGGCTAGATTGTCATCACAATTTTTGGCTGTGTTTCCCTCTATAAGAGAGTGCTAAGTTACGATAAAGGTATATACTCAAATTAAAAAATTAAAAGGTATGGAATTGTTCTTTACATAATAACAGTTTATAGCATACCAAATAATATTTAAGCATTTTAAGGTAGCTTTGATAGCTAATTTGTTGACTACACAAACCCCTTAAATAAGAACGTAAACAATTCATTAATAAATTGTTTTTGTAAATCTTTTTTCATTTAACCCATTTGACCACTGTCATGATAAACTGACAATGCATCTTTGTATCTTTACGATAGCTTGAAGCTTATTTAAGTGTTTCACTAAAACATTTGTTACGCTCTTTTTTAAAACTAAAGTCTCCTCTTCAATAGTGTACTCCTTTTCCATCATTTTCTTTATATCGTTATTTTTTCATCGATAGAAAAGTTTCTATTTCAAATAGAGAGTATGCTTGTTCAAAGTGTGTGAACATATTAGTTTTCACAGTTTATTTTTAGTTTATCTTTGTTTTGTGTGATAATTTTCAACTTTTCTGAAAAAATGAATGTAGTATTTATTGGAATATGAGCCCAGGCTTCTTTGTGTTAAGATGATTGTCAATAATTTAAATTTTCTTTTTAGAGGGGATGTGATATTATTTTAAAGAGATTGTATAAAACACCGTGCAAAAGAATCAAATTATAATGTCTTATGTTATTCAATTTCTGAAATTTCATTTGTATGGTTAAAGAGGGGCTCCATCACAGTCGAATCATTGTTATGTGATTTAATTTAATCGTCTTTCCATTAATTAAGGATAAAACATTATATAAATATAAAACAGTTTCATAACTGACAAGTTCTCTTTCAAACCCATTTACCATTATATCAGCCACGCAGTTACTTATAGTTCCTTGGAAGTCAATACTGGGTATTTCTGAACAAAGCATCGCTACTTTAGAAGTATTCATAAACTCTAAGCAGTAACTTTCAGCCGTTTTCTCAGTCCATTGCAGAGAGTACTTTGACATCAGTGAGACTTCTATATCCGAGTGCTGAAATTAAAAAAGTCTTTTTCAAAAGATGTAGAACTATATAGTGTAGATTTTTGAAATAAGCATTGTCATTTATAAATGAATTACAACCCAAATCTTCCGAAATAATGGAGTGTTGACTTAGTTCATGTGAAAATATATGTATTTTATTGAAATTTTAATGAGCTTCCACTGATTTAAAAAGACGTTTTGTGGAATGGTAGCTTTATCTAACTTAATTTATTTACAATTATTGCAAAAATTCCATATATTGGTTGACGGTTTGTTATTGTCATTTTTTCATTGCACCTTTGTGTACATTTTGAATTTTTAAAATGTTCGCATAAGGTTAATATATATATATATATATATATATATATATATATATATATATATATATATATATATATATATAGCCTTAGAATTCTTTAAAGAGAATGTAATGTTTATTACTTGACAAAACGCACCTATGTAACTTAAAATTTAATACTCCAATCATTTAAAATAAAAGTATGCAGAATTTCGTTATGCCGAATGTGCGTTTAAATGTGGTAGAATATCACCTACATAAAACTGGAAAGGAAATTAAATACATACCCGAAACACCCGAAATTGTTTCTTTATTCTTGGCTTAATTTTTTTCGTGTGCCTTAGGTATTGCTGTCGTTGTGTTATTATTTTACACCTATTTGGGGACAATGCATCTTCGTCGTCTCTATCACATGACATAATATTGTCATATGTACAGTTACCGATGATTCCGTTGGTGCATAAACAAAACAATTCGTCTTTTTTCCACGCACTCAACTCTGACGAGTTATTTTTGTAAAGAACACTGTCCTCTTTACTTATTCTAAAGGATAAGAAAAAAAAAACCACGAGTGTTCTTCAAGAAATGGAAAACAGTTTTAAGCTTTTTTTTTTAATTCGAACATAATTTTGTTAATCGCTGATTTCTATTTACCTTCATATAACATTGCTTACCTCCAGTCATTGACAAAAGCTGTTGGGTTGTCTGTTTGACTTCCAGATCTCAGCGTAAAAGAACGACTACCATCAGAATTAAGTTTATCACACAATCCCCCTGTTTTATCAATATCCACTGCCGTTGGATTTACTAAAACATTCATTGTTCTAACACCTGTATAATCTATTAGTGATACATCAATCGATGTACCAGAGGGAAGATATATCTGTGTTAAAAGAAATAAGATAATTAAAACATGTCAAATTAAAATCTGTCACGTATTATTTTTTCTATTTGTATATTCCTTCGTAACATTTCTTTGCTTTTATGACTTTTTTCTGAGACGGAAATAAATGAATTCTACCTTGTAGATGAATTCACCTAATTTTCTAACATCAATTAGTCCATCGTTACAAAATCGGAATCCAATATCAATATCTGCGCATCGATTGATAACAAAGAGATCTTTTCCAACCCGTACAGCCACGCCGCAAACACAATATGGTTGACTATAAGGATTGTCATTACATTTTGTTGTTTCTATATCAACCTAAAAAGAAGTTCGTAAAAGGTCGATTTAACTATTTTTGAACTCCTATTCAGTGTTAACCTTGAATATAAACTTCAATGTATGAATTACCAAATGTTGCATAGAATAATACTCTATTATTGTCGTTTTCAAGCAAAGCTTACATATTTTCACTTTAGTAACTTTTTAAACGTTATTACAGAAACAATAGAGCATTATAGAGCATTTGCTTTTTAGAATGCCCTGGAGTGAAAAAGATATATAGCAAAATTGAAAGGCTGACATCTCACTGACAAATGATTTAGCAAGCGGTTGGATAAAGGATACTTATTTCTTTTGTTAATGTGTGTGTATCCAGCATTTTATGTGTTGTGTATAATTATACACGCACTTTCTAAAGAAAGTTCGGGTATATTGTTGTTACTCTGTTCCGTCCGTCCGTCCGTCTGTCACGTTTCAGTTTCTCAAACTGTCTTACGTCTTATAAACCAGCAAACTGAACTCTTGGAATTTGATTTGGGGGGGGGGGGGGGGGTGGTTCATGTTGTTTTGTAAAAAGGTTTCAAAAATTCTATGGTAGCCCTGGGGTTTTCCTCAAAAAACCTTCCTCAAACTCCTCTTACATTGTCAACAGTAGACAAACCATCTCTTGAAATATGTTTTGGGGTGTCCCATAGATGGCAATAAGGTTTTGGAAATTTAAATTTTGTTCTGGGGGTCATTCAGTGCCTGAAAAATGTCGTTTTGTTTTTTGTTTTGTTTTTACAAAAAATTTGGTTTCAAAAAACGTCAATTTCTTTTTGCAGTAGCCAATGATATACTAGAATATGATTCGGGGTGTCATGTGTAACTGATGTGTAATCAGATTTCAGAATTTTTATTTTTATCACGGGGGTCGGTGGGCAACAAAAAATGATGGGTTTTTTTGGCCAAAAAATATGGTTCCCCGAACTCTTACAATTTATGCAGTAGCTATGTCATCTCTTGAGATATGATAGGGACTGTCCTATAGATGTGCAATAAGGTTTTAAAAATTTACATTCCATCCAGGGAGTCAAATAGTAGAAGAAAATTGACGTTTATCACTCCTAAAAAACCCCTATTTCCCAGAACTCCTCTCATGATTTAATGAATAGCCACATCGTCATTGGGATATGAAAGGGGCTGTCCTTTAGATGTGCATTAAGGTTTTAAAAATTTAAATTACATCCAGGGAGTCAAATAGTAGTAGAAAATTGACGTTTATCACTCCTAAAAAATCCCTACTTCCCAAAACTCCTCTCATGATTAATGAATAGCCCTATCATATATTGGGATATAACAAGGGCTGAGCTATAGATATGCAATTAGGGTTTAGAAATATAAATTTGATTCTGAGGGTCAATACTATTTGCAAAACGATGTTCCGTCCCATAAAAACCCAATTCCTGGACTTCCTCTTATCTCTTGTGTTTGAATAATTAACATACCATAAGATGCACAAGGAGGAAGAATATGCTTATGATCACAAGCATTTTTTCAAGTTATTTGATCATTTCTGATTTTGGGGGGTGGGGTGAGGTTGGGGTTAGGGTGACCCCCAGAGGTCATGACCTAATAATGCCACAACAAGATTTGCCTTGACATGGTCATGGTTCAAGAAACAATAATATATGTGGTTGAGGAGTGGGGATTTCGATGATTTTGAAGATATTTTAAAAATATTCGACTACCACGTATGCATGTTTTCTGGGGGGGGGGGGGGGGGGGAGGGAAGAGATTTAGAGTCTCTTCTCACATTTTTACAGTAGCAAAATCATTCCTGGATTTGTATTTTTCTCTATGATGTCAGATGTACATAAAGATATTTTGGAAATTGCTTTTTAATCTTGAAGATAAACAAAATATTTAGTTTTGCCTCGGACTAGAATGTCGCGACGTCATTGGATGAAACGCGTCACGTGATTGCCTTACAAATTTCTTTAAACAACGAGCGTCAAAATTTATACGGCAACATGGCGGACGTAACGTTATTTGCACTGAATTTTTACACAAACGTTTGTTTATATATCAAACTTTAGGCCCTCGACAAAACAAAACACTTATTAGGTCTGTTACTGACTGTTTACAGAAATGTGTGGGGTCGGTAAAGTCTATAGAAGGCTCGGCTTCGCCTCGCCTTCTATGGATTTTACCGACCCCACAAATTTCTGTAAACAGTTAGTAACAAACCTAATAAGTAATAATATATGTAATTGCGGAAATTATAAAGTCAATCAACAACAACCTTTCTGTAAAAAACATAGCAGGATCATCATTTGGCTAGGGCTAGGAATTACCTACATAAGTCGAACACTACATATGAATAAGATAAAATACTTGATTATTTCGAGTTCTGGAAAGTCACTAGGCGTCTAAAAGGGGGCATAACCTATATACCAATTGATGTGCAATGATACAAGGAGCAAGAATAAATATGGTTTAGGGGTGGGTATCTCAACAGTTATTAAAATATATTATCATTTCCTATTACAGAGGAGGGGGTGGTGGTAGTGGATTAAAAACAACTCATTGGAAGGGGGGAGGGGAATGACCCAAGGGGCAGGGGCCATGTCTTAAATGTAACTTGACATGATCAGCAGAATTGGACAGAATGATCACTATAGGGTATCTGCAGAGTGGGACCCTAATTAAGTTTTTAATAGTTACAAAATCAGTCTTAAAAAAATATTGATACTATGTTATATTTAGAAATGTCTATATTTTCAAAATGATTAACAAATTAATCAGTCAAAATGAATTATAAATAACCGATTTGCAATTCTGCAATTGATTGCCATCCCTAATGTAGATTATCACATGTATATATATATATATATATATATATATATATATATATATATATATATATATATATATATATATAACTATATATGTATACTTGTTAATATCAGGATTAAAATGCACAAATTTTCATGAGTCATAAATCTTGACATACCACATATCTCTTGACAAAAAAGAATAAGCATACTAAAAGAAAATTACACACATTAACTATTTTTCTATTACTGGTGTGTGATGATGGGGTAGGGGGTTTAATGGGGAAAATAAGCTGCAGCATGCCTTCATTCTCACTAGAAATGTATCTAATCCACATATTCTGGAGATGGGGAAGGGTTAATACCCCTTCCCATTCCTCCCTATTATAACTCATATAAACATGATATTTAATACACAAATTTGTAAGTCTGAGAAATGAAAAAAATAACTTTTGCAATTAAAATGACAGAAACTGTACAACTGCAATAAGAAAGTTAACGATGATAAGCTTATTTAAATAAAGATGATAATACAGTATACTGGCAAAGGGAGATCAAATTTTAGAAAGTGAAAGTAAAACTTAACTGTTTTGTATACCAGTGTCTCATAATATTGTGCTACTACATATATTATACTTACCTATATTGGTCAACATCATAATGATAATCAAACTAGAGCACAATATGAATTCCTTTAGCTGATCACCACAAATGAAATGTTTATTCATGTTAATCAATCCTATTCTGCATATCGAAAACACATATGCATGTACACCACGTGAAACCCATCTAACCAAAGAGCTGGGTAAAACTAGTACCGGCTAATGCAACCCGTAGACATGTGTTGTGTACGTAACTTCGGACAAAGATCATTTTCTTGTAACATATTACATGTATTTTCACAACTTTATTTTTTAAAACCCCTTGCACAATATTATTAGGTACTTAACCATGTAAAGCACAATTTTCAGCATTAAGGTGGTATGGGACACCTGCATATTGTTATGTACTCCTTATTTAACTAAACAAATAAAGTATAAAATATAACATTTTCCCCAAAAATAATGTTACCTAACAGCAAAGCGCAATGGGTTAGAGCGATAACTATGTGTCTGTAAGTAGAGAGTTGGAATCCTACGGGGGCTTATCTAATTTTTACCTTAAGTTTCCAAACATTTTAAAAATTTGGGTTTTTTGGCCAAATATTGTAAAAGTTTTAAATTCTAAAATGGTGAAAGTATATTAAATATAATATAACTATATAATACAAATAATGCAATTTTATCCACATAAATATCGACATGTGTCCGATACCACCTTAATCAGTAATTATATCTTCTGTCCTTGCAGTCCTGCAATGAAAATCATTGTGCAATATTTCATTTACTTTGCACTGTTTACAATATTCTTTATTGCAACTGCATGTTCGGGCTTTCATTGTTATCAAAATATTCTTATGTTTTTTATCCATGGGTAGTGGGGGAGGGGGAGGGGCTCAGAGTAATAATTGTGTTTGCAAGGGGGGGGGGTTGTGGTCCGAGGTTTCTTTTTGGTAATTTTACTACATAAGTTAATGGGGTGGGGGGGTGAGGGGTCTGGACCCCACACCCCCACACCCCTTCCCTAAATCCACGCACACGATGAATTTGGCACACAAAAGCATATCTAAAGCAGGCAACCGCCGAAGGGGGGGGGGGGGTGATTTAATGTTGTTAGTAATAATTATATAGACCATACTTTCTATGACATGAAATGTCTAGATTATTGTTTAATTTAAAGTTCACATGCAAACAGTTCAACCCCAAATTGTACATAAAGACAATATGTGTATTATGGGATGGGATCTCATCCTTTATGAAAATTATAATTTTAAAAAGTACCGGAAATTGCATGTGGTCTTATTTTTTACTAAAACTAGTACAAGAGAGTGTTATTTAGGGGCAAACACTTGGTACGGGAATTACTGTCTAATGAAAGCATCTGGTTATTGTTATTAAGGTCTTCCGTTTCCAACGGAAGACCTTATAGTGATTGTAATGTTTCTTATTATTTTTTCCCCTTTTTTGTCCACAAGATTTCTCGGAGATGGCTGGATAGATTTCTTTGAAATTTTCAGGAATGATAGAGAATAATAATATCTCGAGGTGTTTTTTTCATTTTTTTCAAACACTTCCATTCGTCCGTTTCCTGTCCCGCGACAAAAAGCTTGTCACATCGAGATCTCAAAAACGATAAAGGCTTGAACATCCAATCTTTGTGGGCTGATAGACCTATAGTTGTAGATGTGTTTAAACTATTTTGTTTTGTTTGTCAGTACTTCCCCACAAGAGTGAACTCTGATTTTCGCTTGTGACGTTGCACTTCGACGTTTGTGACGTCATAATAACACTCACCATCGAACCTAAGTGTGTTCTTAGGAAATTGAACGTCGCAGACAAGATAAGGGGAAATATACACTGAATGTAAATATAGGAAATTGAACGTCGCAGATTTCCAATGCAAACATAAGGGGAAATATACACAGAATGTAAATATGAAGATATGTTTACTATGTTCTGTCTGATCCGGCGTAACTTGCGATCGTCACAGAAAGTACTCAAATATTGTCGTCTTGTTTTGTTTTACATGAAAGTAATTACCGGGAAACTCCTTTTCAGTATATTATATCCATTTTCTTTTTACAAGAGATATGCATTTTTTAAAACAGATTAATACATGAGGAACGGAAGACCTTTTTGTTGCTATAGCAACAAGAGTCTAGTTTCCTTCTTAATTTTGCGTGCATGCAAATTTGTTTTCCAGCTAATATACAATATAAAACTTCCATTTTCTTAAAAAATAATGATCTAACAACAAACCTGTACTGGAAACAGAGGATCTTTTTCTTGGGAATACAGTATAAAAATTCCTTGGTTTTGATTTTCATATTTTCTACAATATGGAAAAATAACAATTAGAAGATACTCTTTACGAGTTAAGTGAACGTCTTTTTTCAAACTTTGAATTAATAAAATATGATCTTGATAGTGAAATTCGACAATATAAAATGACGTGCAGAATAGATGAATGGATTGGATTTGAGAATATTAGTTTATATGAAACAAAAGTTCGTTTTGTTTTAAATAGCCTTTGTTAAACATGTTTCAAAAATAATTTACTTAGGTTTTATAATTTATTGTGATAGCAACAGCACAACAGTTTTGGAATGATTTCTCAAATTTTTGATTGCTTAATGGTTTAACTACCATTTGAAATAAGATAGCATACTGTGAAATCATTCAAACTCGGGGGTGGGGGTGGGGGGGGGGGCTCAATTTTCGTGGATTGTGGGTTTTTTTTGCTTATTCCTTGGCATGTACTTTCGTGGATGCTTCGGTTTTCAGTTTCAGTAAGAAAGATGACTCTTAGTATATTTGTGTTTGTCGAGGATGGAAAAAGATATAGAAATTTAATGCAATTTTTTTCAACATGCATTAGGTGATTTGTTTTGAAGATAAACTTGCTCAATTTCAATCTTTGGAATTTTATCCTTATATCTTATATTGTTAAGGCATAGTTTTGCCTTGAAATAATCCTATCAAAATCAATAATAACCAATTATTATTTTTAGAAGTGAATTGGCACCACAAAATAAATGATACTACAGATATATATCTAAAGAAAATCATTAAAAAACTGTCCTGAACACTTTCATGCATTGAGATCTAAATAGCATTTAAATTCTGGTAATAACAAAAGATAAGAAAAAAAATCACACTAAAGCAATTCAAAATAAAAATAATAAGAAGAATATTTATTAAATAACTGAAAAATGCTTCATTTACATCTGGAAAATAACAGTTATTAGTAAAGAATAAAATAATTGAAAAATGTTTACTTATAATAAAAATCGTTTTAAGAAGTCTTTAAAGGATTCAAAGGTGGCCCTGGTTAATATATTAAAAATGTTTACGTTATCATACTAACCAAAAAACAGATGCTAGCATCCTCGGGCGCTATTGGTAAATATGAGGTCACAACACGAACTACAAAATTGTTGGGACAACCAGTTTCTATTTGTAGACAATTTAAGTGTTTTTCAAAAAAATTAAACAAAATTTCTAAACAATTAACCATATATATTGAAGGAACGAGGAATGATAATTGGAAATTAATAAATATGTTTTTTTAACTATCCTAGATGTTATAAATGTCTTAAAACTGTTTACCGTCCATTGAATGTCTTCATGTGAGGATCATTTACAGCATAACATTGTTTTCCTTTCCATACAGATGATTTTGGTCTTTCTATGTAATGCACCTATTGGAGATTGAAAATAGTTACAAAACGTCCTAGATTTATCAAGTAAACTATAAAAATAGAAGTTAATAAAGAAATACCTACATATATAGGAGGGAGAGTGTAATTATCCCAAATTTTTGTGTGAATTCGATGAACAGTCTTCAGTTGTACGATAAAATAACCATTTGGAAGGTCTGCTGCTGGTGGATTATATTTCTCTGAGATACCCCAGGAAATCTCAAAAGCAGATGATATGTTCCAATTTATATTTGGAATATGTAATTTGCATTTTCTCTTTTCTCCATTGATATTTCTATGCTTTTCTCTCAGAGGCTTGCATTCGCTTTCTTGAGTAGCTATATCTAATTGAATTGAACAATTATATGGACTTCCTTTTCCAAAACACGGAATAGGAATCGTTGATTGAAGTAAAACTCTGTCCGACAATTTTTCACTCTCTATTAATTGTATGACGGGATTTAGGACCTAAAATATTAAGATATATATTAAAGGTACGAACAAATTCACGTTCACTATTTTGGAGCTTCATCTCCGCCTTTACTTGGGTTTGAACTCTAGACTTGCGAAACCATTTCTAAGCAGTGCGCGACTAGTGCACTAACAGCAATTATGGGCATCGCCAAATATCAGGAACAAATTGAATCAAGACACGCTTAGGCACACTACACAGTCTTTGAAATAAAGCTATTTACAGTTGAACATCAATTTTAAAGGATTGTAGTGCATATAAATATACATATCAAAATCTACAAATATTGTTTAAACATTAAAATGGTTTATTTAGTGATTCATGCGGATATGTAAAGGTAGCGAGCAATGATCGCTACCTTCTTACCCGCAGGAATGATCAAAGATTGCATTTCATTGTTTATATTTACATTTTTCTTTTTAAAATATGTAAAATTATCATAAAATGTAAGTAAAAGGAACTAAATTATTGTTAATGTACAAGAGTACGCTAGACAGAAAAAATAGCCAATTTATTTTGATATGGAAATTTGAGTCTGACATCATCAAGATTATTTTGCGTCAGTTCGTTAATTTGTTGGGTTGCTGTAGGTTTTGACCAATCGATAAACTTATTGGAACTGAATCGTATAGATTTCAGCCCTGTCAGTTTCTATAGAGCTATGAATCACAATCGGTTCGCTTAAGAAATAGAGAAGGAAATAGTCGTGGATGTAAATATTACATATCAAAAAGCACAAACATAGCAAATACCTTTATTCCTATGAACTTTGGATCACTTTCTGACGATGGTCCAAATGGGCCGCTTTCACTGTTCAAATTTTTCATTCGAACGACACATTTAAGCTATAATATAAGGTAATGACGCGTTTATTAAAGAAAAATCACACTCACACTCATGTTAGTTATATATGTTTAAAAATGATTTCAAAAAGTTGAACAATGACAATAGCATACTAGTATTCCCAATCTATCTAGTCCTTCTTCGTCAAAATTTGCTGTCCGAAGATACGTTAAGTTCCTTTTAGAATACTCAACAACTTGTGATGAGAAAATAATCTCACCATCAGCTGTCCATAAAACGTGATACAAATAGTTTCGAAGATCAAATGTACTTGATTCTAGAGAACACATGAAAATCAAGACTTGGTATTTTGCACCGCTTGACTCTTTCTCATCGAAATCCGGTAAAATTATAGGTTTGTCGACTTTATGGGATGGAGGTTTCTCTGTTGAAATAGACATTAGGTAGTAAATATGCCATATCCTTTTGTTAATCAGATAACCTTACCCCCAACATTAAACATTCAAGTAATAGTGCAGCTGAATTAATCATTTAGTTCTGGCATAAATTGTACTGAAATGACAACAGACGTTTTAAATTCAACCAAGAGACTTATCTATCCAATCGCTGACCTACTTACATGTATGTAGCAATGTTGATTTTACATGCATAAGTATTTCATTCATAACGGAATTTGTATTTTATCCAGAAATGTGCTATTAATATTTTCATGTTTCAAATTATATAGGTAATATTTTGAAACACCCCCCATTATTCATTTGTATTTGAACCAAATTGGCACCTTTTTCTGATCTCAGATGTTTGGATAATATAGGAATGTCCCTAAATATATCTTCATTGAATATCATTTCCTGTTTCTTCACGTTTCATTGTGTCTGTCACAGATGCTAATTCTTTAATTAATGATTTCCATTTCAAAACAAGTTTCAGAATGTTCTTTACAAGAAAATGATATCTATCTTATATGTTTGTGCTAAATTTTCAACCACAGGTTGCTCCCCTTTGACCCCTGAAGGTCAAAATTTGACAAAATGAAAAATTCAATATGTTATGATACTTAAAAAATTAATTTTATAATTTTTATACTTTATACTTTTTAATTTTTTTTTTTGCAAAGAAACGTCTTTTTTCTAGCCGAATGAAACAATGCTAAAAGAACCCTATCATGTATTAGGAAATTAAAGTAAAAATGGATAACATATTATTACAACTTTTTAATCATTCCTCTTGTATAACCTCTGGTCATTCATTTGAAAAAAGATTGAGAAAGTTTAGAGTCAATTTCGGTTTATTGGTTTCGGAAAAAAACATACTGAAAATGAACAAAATGACATAAGACAAGAATGATTAAAACACTTACTTTTTCTTTCGGTTCATGTGATTTAATAGGGAATGATTTGAATTTTTGTATATATAGATAAATGAGCTTTACTACAAGATTAATAATTTAAATTTATCATATCTTTTTATTTTTACAGTACTCTACAATAATCCCAATTCAAAGAGAGAGAGAGAGAGAGAGAGAGAGAGAGAGAGAGAGAGAGAGAGAGAGAGAGAGAGAGAGAGAGAGAGAGAGAGAGATTACCATATATTCCGTAAGCTGCAAAGAAAATTTAATCCATTTACAGATGCGTCACATCTCTTGGCTTAAATTTGATTATCATTCAAAATGTATGCACTTTACAAAAATACAATTAAAGCGTGTTCTAAAAAAATTATACATATGTTTATGTTGGCCCCAAACATAAGAAACGTGGCCCGACGTGAAGAAAAGAAGTGTTCTTTATTTTATATTACAAAACTGCCATTTCCTAGAAAGGTTTTCATTGAAATTAACAAGTTATATTTATGAAGAGAGCATTAAAGTATTAGAAAATAACATTTTTTAAATTCTGATTTTGCTTACTGTACGCTGGGCACTGATTTGCAGCTAGGGTAGCAACTGTCCGCCTAGCTTTGATCACTTCGATCAAAAATTTAGAGATAATTCACCGGAAATTGCATATGGGTAGTGTGTTTTCAATATACCTTTTCAATGAATATACATTTATATCTCTTCTCTGTTAAATGTTTAACGTATTACTGCAAGCCTATCAATCATTTTTATATTGTTAAAACGATATTTTGACAAAGAGTATGACACATTTCTAATTAAGTTCACATGAAATATTTGATATTAGCCATAAAAAAGACAGTAACGCAAACTAATGTTTTATGTGTTTTTGTTATCATAATAAACCAATTTTACGCATCTAAATACCAGTACCGCCATTTTAATCCCTTTAGTATAGCAATCGTGCATATGAATCGTATGTATAAGAAACACGGGGGATGCAATCTAGTTGCTAGCATATATTGTACAAATTAATTTTAATTTCAAAACCACTCAATTTACAATACGCACATAATCGAAAACTATTTTTTCAAAATCAAGATATCTTATTTTCACTCTCAATAAAATAATCCGGCAATTGAATCAGTTTTATTAACATAGTCCAACTCTGTAAGCACCCATGTGAAAGTAGTTTGAAATTATTAATATTATTAAAAATACATGTATATGTATATATATATATATATATATATATATATATATATATATATATATATATATATATATATATAGGAGATAATCAGACTTACTAAAACAGTATGCTACATCACAGCTGTGTGGTCGATTCAAAAAGTATTCGTTGAATTTTCCGCAATTTCGTATTGCTATAGGTAGAGGTAATGAACACTTATTACCGATTGAAGGAATGCAGGCATTATACCATTGAGTATCCCCAAAATTAACTGGAAAATGTTGGCCATCTAAGTGAAGCAAAAATTTTTTAAAAAATTAGTTGTGGATTAATACAAACAATACAAACCACGTTATCAATTTTTATCTGAGGTTCGAAATGACGTACCGTTTTATGTTTCATCACCTGTAACAATTTCCGATAAACGTTGTCCATTGCAATTTTTGAAGATTTAAAGTAGTTTTCAACACATTTCAAACCGCAATCGTTTTTGTGTTTCTGTTAATGTAGATGATGTATCCATCTTGTACTAACCATTCGGAGGCCAATGTGTTTAATACTGTCCCCGATGAAATGCCTACATAATTTGCTATTTGCTATTTGTTTAATGGTTAATCGACCATAATTATTAATGATATCGGTTATTTTTGCAAGTATTGCATCCGTTGATGACATACGAGGTACTCCAGGACGTTGCTTATCCTTGAGGACTTTTTGGCCATTTTTGAATTTGCTGACCCACTTATTAACTTGTCTCAATGACATACACTTGTTTCCATATACATCAGTTCTTTGAAAATTTATTTCGAGTCTTTCCCTAGTCTGATACATGATTTTATATAGCCTCTTATTTCAGCCTTATTGAATAATGACTTACCAGTCATATTTTCATACAGTGTCTCGAGAAGTGGTTATACTGAATACAGCAAATATTCGCCCCCGTTTTATTTTTGCCCCTTTCGCACTTGTTGTACGCGGGCGAATTTAAGACTGGGCAAATTTCAATGTCTCAAATTATCTCTCTTTAAACACAACTGTGTCTTGGCGAATTCAAAACGGGTCGAAATTGTTTGTAAGTTAAGAAAGGCGAAAATTACACGGGGCAAAAATAACCTTGTATTCAGTATATCAGGAGTATTCGGTGATGTAACGTAGTCAGATAAACAGCCATAAATAGAATATGAACCAAATCATGCGTGAAAAGAAATTCAAAGGTCAATTAAACCCTATATTTTAAGGAATCTGATTAATGACATTATTTATTGAACGCCCCTCGTAAATGAAAAAAATGACAATAATAAAGCGTCAACCATCTCAAAAATCCATAAAACGAAATACAAATTCAAAGCAGAGCAACACGGTCCTCCAAAAAGATAGAGGTAGGATCAGATGCCTAGGAGGAGTGAGCATCCTCTGATGACCGGTCACACCAGCCATGTGCTATTTGTCGTAATCGGGAAAAAAACGGAAAAGTCCGTAGACAATTAGGTGATAAATTATGATCTAACAATTAGTATGAAAAACGTCAGTCAGCATGCGACCCAGTGGATGATTGTATTTGCTGACAAGGTCGTTGTATCGACCATAGAACTTACGAAAAGATGACTTTAAACGAGCCCGTTGATAATCCTGTTTTATCAACTTGTTTGTCAGTAGCTTGCCTAGCCTTAGAAACTGTTCATACGAAGATCATGCCCTTGCGTATCGAATTAACTGAGAGACAAAAACACCATATGCAGGTGATGAAGGTATATTGATACATAAGTAAGTAAAGTTGACTATGGAAAAATTGAAATCATCGCGTTTATCATAAAGTTTTGTTGTAAGGTTACCACAAAGTCCATTTCCAGTAAGACATCCAAATATGAAACAGATGACGTAGACTCTGTGGTATCTTTTATTTCAAGTTCACTGAGATATATCAAGTCGACGTAAGTATGGAAATAGCAATTGTTTTTTGATAATACGTCGTCGCTATACCGGAATGTTGAGTTGAAGGCCACAGCGAGTGATTTATTTTTTTCACGTACAAGTTTTGGAATAAATTCTGCTTCATAAGAATACAAAAATAGGTCTGTAAACAATGGGGCACAATTGGTGCCCATGGGAATTCCAACAGATTGTTGGAAGACTTGATTACCAATAAGGTTTACAATTTTTGATCTGAAATATAATAATGTGTAAAACAATTATAAAGTTTGACATTTAACGCTTAATTATTGCGAAGCAGTTTATAAAAAGCTCTTCCAACCCTGATATTGTTGGTTTATATTATGCAGCTACTGAATTTATTCTATATTACTCAATTCAACCATAGACAGTAATAGGGTTAAATTTACATTGTAAACAAGAGGACTACGAGCATTGACGTCCTCGTGAGCATAATGATTTTTTTTATGTTTCTCATACACAAATATTGTAATATGTAATTATGTTAAGTCCCGTATAGTAAATATTCCGAATTTTCACATGTTTACATTTCACTTCACTATGTTTTTCAATATAACAGTCATTTTGCTAATATGTACAATCATATTATGTTTCCTGTTATTTAGTTGATTGGTGACGTTAATTTCCAGCTACGTATTTATTTTAAACAATAATTTTGTGATGTGCTAAGCAGGGATGGGGTAATTGAAAAACTATTTGTAATTGAGTGTAATTAATTACATTTTTTTAAGTAATTGGAAGTAATTTGTAATTGACTCTGCCTTCAATTACAAGTAATTGAATGTATTTAAATACATTCTAAAATTATCATGTATTTTCAATGATTTTTCAATTACATTTCAATTACTTTTTATCCAAGTATAAAGTTTAAAAAGGTGTCTTATGATGATGTTTAGTTTGTATACCTGTTTGGCAAGGGGTTTTGTTTATACAATAATTAAATGTCTCATAATGTTTAATATGTTTATACAGCATGACACAATGCCAAGGGCAATAGGTAAAGGTCTAACTTTGTCCAGGTGTGAACCACTCTCATACCCAAATTACTGAAGCATTGAAGATACCACTTTAAACCGTTCTAGTTATTAAAAACAGATAAATAAAATTTGACAATTTTAGGCTCAAATCTTGTCTAGGTCATTTTAACGTTTTCTGTGTCTTTGCGATTCCACCACATATGTTCATATATTTACATTTTCCACTGTCTTTGTCTGTGATAACACTACGAATCGATTTTGCACTATATAGTACAATAATTTCAAATGACGTATTGTTGGGGACGCAAGCGGGTTTGAGATGGTAATTGATATTATAATATTTAATCGCACAACTGCTGAAAATTATATAAATATAAGAAATAAGGAATCATTCTTTGAATATTATGAGGTGATAATTTATACTCTTCAAAATTATCAATCTCACCTTTTCAAATACTCTTTGAGTTCTTCGCTTCACCCATGTTTACTTACAATGTTTTGTTGCTATTCAGTTTTAAACGGTTCCCTCTGCAGAGATTTGAGCAAATCGCGACGCTGCCATTTTGTTATGCTCCAGACACAACAATGTGACGTCAATTCAAAGGGCGACTACTCTAATTTAAAAAAAATTACAAAGGGCAACTAGTCTAAATATTTTAAGAAATTACGTAACACGGTTTCTGTGTTAAATAATATGAAATATCTAGATGAGTAGGCGAAGCGGCGGCCAATGACGTCCATATTGCCTAATATTAATTCTCAACGAACCTACATAGAGATATATGAGGCAGTCACATGCCATGTTTAAACCAATGAAAGTGTGACATTTCATTCCGTGGGAAAACAATTGATTTTACATGCTACTGTAGGTAATCTGCACTTCCTGTTTATATAAGGTCCAAATTCCGACAAACCAGAATTTTATTCTCAATTACTGTAAACCCATAAGATATATACTCTTCTCAACACAATATATATTCGGTGGGGATTTTATTACCATTATTTTAATTTGACTTTTAAAAAAGGATTAGACTCAGTGAAATATAAACACCATAATGACCCTAAACCTAGACGAGATGTAAACAATCTAATGAATACATTAAACTTTAGAGATCTTTTTAGAGAAAATTACCCTAATTCTAGAATGTTTTCTTGGAGAAGAAGAAACCATAGGCTTGATTTTTCAGACTCATTGCTACCTAAGATATTATCAGTCAAATCTGAAAATAGTTACCGCTCGAATCCTTCACCGGTCATTTAATTTTGTAAAACTAGTGAGTATAAAAAAGGCAAAGGTTTCTGAAAATTAAATAATTCTTTAAATTAACAAATAGGAGTATTTTACTTTAATCATAAAAGATATTCACAAAGTGAAGCTTCAGTATGTTTGCCTCATATATAAGAGAGAAAGTGTTCCAAATACTGTAGAAGCAGAAATATTCGTTGAGGATTTAATTTTGTTATTTTCGTTGTTAGAAATAAAAAACGAACTTAAATCCATGACGAATTTTTTAACCTAAGTATTAACAAATACAGAGTTGATATGCGATACATATAAAGGGATTACAATATGAGCAAAATTAAATGCCAATGAAATTGTATTTGGTTTTTTAAAAAAACCGAAATTTTAACCCAACGAAAATATGTGCTTCTACAGTATACAAAATGAGGTTTGCCAATTTACAATTACTGATCAAACCTTAATTGATATTATACTTACAGAAATTAGAGGTAAATCAATATATTTTTTCAGCATTTAAGAAAAAACAAATAAATAAAAAGAAACACTTATGGAAAAATATGCCCTGAACTTGGAACAAAATTTAAGAGAATAGAATACGAATGAATACAGTATTAAATAAAAAGAGATAGAGAAGTAGAACCGAGCTCGTTGTAAGCAACGACTAGGTCTTCCGTCGCAGCTGCGTTCTACTTGTGACGTAATACAAAATTGATTACCTGGCCTTGATACAATGTTAGATGTATAGACCCTTCGTAAAAGAAACAATTGCTTTCGATATACATCATAGTTTGTATTTCATGATGATTTGTACGTGAAATAGAGCCATATACATGTACATCAAAGTTTATTGATATAATATCGTTATGTTGTGTTATTATATTTCTAATAATGCATAAAGCCTAATTAAGCTAATACATGTAGATTTAGTCTTAGATTGGATGAAAATAATGTCTTGGGCATAGGCCTCTTAACTCGTAGGGCTTAGTAATTTTTATCAATTGTGTGGGGATTGTCAGAAACTTTTATATAACATTTTTATCTAGTATTGGCTTTGTTCACGTAACTATCTTGTACACTCTTTAGCGATGCCTGCTCAGAAATTTAATTTATCGTGTTCATCGTATTGAATGTGTAAACATATCGCTACCATTTCATTATTTCTAAAGCAGCATAACTTGATTGGATCTATAAAAATCACAGTTGTAATTTTTTTTATATAATACTACAGTATAAACATCTGCTTTCTAACTTCTGGACCCCCCCCCCCCCCCTCAGTTTTCTTCGAACAACATAGTACTAATATTTGTGCATCTTTGTCAAGGCGATTAATGAATTCGAATATAACGTGTCTACTAAAAGTACTATACGATATAAGCAAACAGAGATCTTTAAAAGTTATCTAAAGTTTGATTCTCCGCATGTTGTTTTTTGCATGTGCAGTTTATTTTGAGAAACTTATTTAATCATCATAATTGTCTAAATATATTAGACAGAATCACATGAACGACGACTTTCTTTACACCGTGGGTATACCCGATATGAAGTTCAAAAGACATGACATTTTACGCGTATTAAAAAAAAAAATACAGTTATATTCGGAGATCCTGAAAACTTTTACCGGGGGTTCTGAGGAAATATTTTGTTTTTCGGGGAGGGGGAGGACCGAAACCTTTTTTCGGTAACTTTAAGCATTTCCTTAATCAATCATTTTTAAAATTATCGGAATGCCGATATTACCTTTTAATGCAGCGCTTAAAAATAAAATACAAACAGTTAGTCTCAGTGAGCATTCTGCCAATCTGCGTACGCATAAGAAAGAAATGGCAATATTCATGATTTTGTTTTCAGACCGAGAGCTACAGATCTGCAGCTAGAGATCGTCTGCCTCTTATTGATCATGTCAATTAATTTAATGTTTCAAGGAGGCAGTTTTTTTTTTTACATCAATGAGCTTTTCCCTTTAAAAAATCAAGAAATCGGTCACATTTTTCAGTGTTATCATTTTAAAATTCACTTAAGGCTCTAATAAAATTCTATACGAAGTTTCAAGACACAACTCTTCATTGCTATATACGAAAATTGTATGGAAAAAAAAGATTTATATTGCATTATTTTAAAACACAAAAAGACATGGAAA
The DNA here is from genome assembly GCA_033439105.1 of Magallana nippona. NCBI lineage: Eukaryota > Metazoa > Mollusca > Bivalvia > Ostreida > Ostreidae > Magallana > Magallana nippona. Next base: position 41,025,400 of record CM065920.1, read on the forward strand.
ATGAGCTTAGATTTACAGCTTACAAACAACTATAAAGAGAGATTGAGAACAACTAATTTTTCTTATTTATTTTTAAATCAAAAGAAATTCAAGAAAAAATCAGAAGAGTTTTTCTTTATATGCATGAATGAAAACATTGATCAGCAAGGGGTTCTATATCGTGCCATCACCTACGGTCTGATACACTGTAACATGGGTCTTTGGACTTTGGATTTAAAGCGTGCTTCTTTCTTTTGGGGGGTATTTTATTTTTATTGTTAGTATACTCTACTAATAATGTATTCGATTTTGTATAGAAACGGAGTTATTGATACTAAAATATGAATGTAAAAAGGACAGAGAATCTCTCTCTCTCTCTCTCTCTCTCTCTCTCTCTCTCTCTCTCTCTCTCTCTCTCTCTCTCTCTCTCGTGAATTCAAAATGCTCAAACAACACAAACGAAAGGTTGACCAGGCAAGACTAAATTGCATAAGTCTGGGTCCGCCGCTACAAAACTTTAAGAATTCTCAAATAAAATCTCCACTCAACTCAATTCTTGAGAAATATTTAAAAATAAAACAGAATTTGAGAATTCTTATTTTGCTCAACTTTTTTAAGGCAGTGGCCGAGTTTGAGAATTAGAGTGTGTAGAAAATTCTCAGACTTGAGACCATTCTCAGATTCAAGAATGTTTTATGGCGGTGGACCCTGGCGTATACGTGCATGCATTGAAGTTTCAGCATTAATTGAGAAAATTCACCACATACCGTAATAAGATATATACTAATCATGATAAACATAAAATTAGAGATTTCTCGGATACCCGACTGCACCTACTAGGATGATTGTGTAGTATGTTTTGGAGGTTTATTTCAAATAACATTTATCGGAATCAATTTTGTTTGTTGGTTTGTTTTGTTTAATGAAAAGGGGGATATTGAAAATGTGTAATTTTCCATATGAAGTCCTAGCATATTTTCTTAATGATTATCATAGGCCAAAAGCCTGTTGGAAAAAGGAAATATTGTATCAAGCAGTTCTTATGCGCATATCACGCATTCCTCTACGATTTGCACAATTATCAAATACTGAATTTCAAAAGAATCGGTGGACAAACGAGCGAGATATTAAGGATCAAAGTTGGCGTCTAGAGGAAGAAAATAATAAGAAATCTGATAATTTTTCAGAATAATAGTAAGGTCTTCCGTTCGGAAGGAAAAAAGTTTCAAGGCCAATGTGTAAGATCAAAAGTAAAGTGGATTGATGAAGGAGAAAAACCTAGTTAATCCTTACACTAGAATCTAGAAACTATATAAACAAATACCACAACTTGTTAAAAATGACTGATTTATACTATATGATCAATTTGATATATTAGATGAAACAAAATACATTAATAAGAATTTATACCAAACAAATGAGCAATATACTGATTTAAGTAATATTCAAGGCAAACTGAATACGTGTAAATTGCCAAAATTAAGAGAAAATGAACCGAATAGTCTCAAATGACCCATAACAAAGAATGAAGTTTGATCCCTTCTAAAAAATATGAAAAATAATAGAAGCCAAGGTCTTTATGTTTTTTTTTGTGTGAATTTTTCAGATTCTTCTGGCATGGCTTGGGTTCATTTATCGCACGAGACATTAGCTTTTTAAAACAAGTTAAGCATTTTTCAGAACCCTACAAATTAGGTATAACAACATGTATTCCAAAACGTAGTAAACCAAAGCAGTATCTAAAATACTGGAGCCGAATATGCTTTTTAAATGTTATTTACAAAACTGTTTCAGTTGTATTGCTAATATGTAAAAATTATTTATGGATAAATTAATTAGCAGATACAAACTGGATTCCTTAAAGGTAAATTTATATGTGAAAATATTAGATTAGTATATGATCTAATAAACAATAAGGAAAGGAAGAATGTTCCTGGTTTACTTATGTTAATTAACTTTGAAAAGGCCTTTGATTCTATATCATAGGAATTTGTAGTTCATTCATTGAAGTTTCAGCATTAATTGAGAAAATTCACCACATACCGTAATAAGATATATACTAATCATGATAAACTTAAAATTAGCCGGCGAGATTTCGTTTCTTGGATACCCGACTGAATCTACTAGGGTGAATGTGTAGTATGTTTTGGAGGTTTATTTCAAATACCATTTATCGGAATCAATTTTGTTTGTTGGTTTGTTAAAAAGCCAATGCTAGCATGGTGGGCCACCAGTCATCTACACAGTCTTTTTTGCCCTCATGCTAGCTAGGCAGTGACCACATCTGGCATGTGGACCTGATGGCAAATTACAAAACCTATACAAATTTTCTTTAAAAGTTTCTTAATTTGTATATAATTATACGATTTCTCTGCAATATATTGATAAGTTTTTAAAGATGATTGTACAAATAATATAAAGTTTCTTTATCTGATTTTAAATTCGTCAATTTACATTTCATTTTGTATTTATAAATTTTCATGATAATTCTGCATGTTACTATAGTATGTATTATGAACAGGATTAAAAAAAACTGTTTATTTTTCTAGCAATAAAAATTATGCATAATGGAATATGTAGAAACCGAATTGTTGAACATGATGGCATTTATTTAATTTTGCTTAAACTTAAACGTCTAAATATAGTTTTTCTCAGAAAAACTTGATAATTTTTTTTCATTATTTTGTTTTTGTCACTGAAGTGATAAATTACAATATTTCAGTAAATTTTGCATAAATAAAAGCTCTTACTGCTTCAAGTAAATAATTACATTTAGGTATATCGACAACGTATCATCAATTAACAATTTTTACTTCCATTCTTACGTCGATCGATATATCCCTGTGAACTTATAAAAGATACCACATAGCCTGAGTCACCTGTTTCATATTCAGATATTTTACTAGAAAAAGACATTAATGATAACCCCGGGCATAAATTCCATAGCTTTCGGTCTCAATTTTCAACGTTGAAAAAGCACCCCGGATCAATATTCAACGTTGGAAAATGACCTCGGGTCAATTTTCAACCTAGGTCAATATTTTTCGTTACGCCTGCTTCTGCTGGAACTTAACCTACGATGGACTGGTGTCGAGATTTGTTCAAACCGCTTTGGAGGAAAGGGAGAAGCAACGATTTTTAAAGACAATTTGAAAGGTAAGAATGAGATTTCGAAGAGATTAACTGTGTTAAATTGGACCTAATGTAGGCCATTTTATACATGAAATTTTGAAGATCCTCACTTCTTGTGAAATACATAAGAAAACAAAACAAACACTCATTAGGTTTGTTACTGACTGACTATTGAAATATATCGGGTCGATCAGTCTCTTAGAAGGCTAATAATACATCGCATTCTTTTTTATTCGATGGCTTTTTTTTGCTTGTCAAAGGTTTGATTACTGAAATAATTTGACTTTTATAGCAACTCTGCTTCATGGTGAAGATGTACACAAAAACAGAAAACCTTAGTTTAATCTCATTGTTACTATAAATGTTTGTAACTCAATATTAAGGCATAAAAACATGCTCCTTAGCCTTTTCAAAAAGTACATGAATAAATCGGCGGAACATTTACAAATATACACGTGTAATGGATTAATTTGCCAAAAGCAGCATATTAACTGGGGTCGAATAATTACGCATTATTGTTTTAAGCCATGGGTTTACATTTGTTTTGATTCTGTAGATATCGAGTTTATTTCTTACATAAGTAATTCAATTTTAAGAGCTTTTAAATTTGCTTAATGTGCACGATATCTAGATCGGAAGATTTTCCCGTGTTTACATTAGTTACAACACATCTGTTGTATTTCGTTTCTTGTTTACTTGTGATATACTTTACGAAAAATAATAGTGACTGACCTTGCAACTTCACCCATATTGGGGCCTCAGTTCCACATGTGAAAAAAGAAACCAAACTCTCATTCGTTAATACTTCTTGTCCTTCTACTTTGTACCATTGCCCACTGACGGGTATGTTTGAATGGTCACAAATTCCATGGTTGCCCTCTGTAATATCACGTTTGTCCATGTAAGGCAGGATTTCGTGTGTCATACATGGCAAACGCTGTAACGACGTTATACCTGTAACTGAAAGAAACATTTAAAAAAAGAAATTTACCTCAGTATTTTTTAATTTTTTTCTCTTGGATTTCTTATTATGTTTAGGATATTGTCAAAAAGTTTAAACTTGAACATTTTAATATATCTTTAAGCTTATCAACTCACCAAATGTACATGAAATAAATAAACATAGAAACAGTGTCATTTTTAAAATAAAGTTCGAATCTTACTCCCAACCTTATATATGATGTGGCAATAACAATTCCCTTTTAACCATAAATCGAAAAAACTTGAATTTGGATTACTTTATTTCACTTACTTCTAATTTATTAAGACATTCATGATACATCCAAATTTATATTGCCGTAAATCACGTTTTTCCTCATATAACAAGGATGTTAGAAACCCAAGAAACCCAATGGCCTGCATTGCAAATAAAAAGGGAATCATAAACTTGTCGATAAACAAACTGTAAATAAATACTAAAAAATAACTATGGAACACAATCCTACAACATTTTTATAATGAGCCCCAAGCAGCAATCCGTTGTAGTTTGAATGCTCATTGAGACCCATTTTTGAATTGAATAAAAATTAATCCAATACATTTACTTTCAAAATTATGTCAGTTGTAACATTTAGAACGATAGAGAGACCAAACTATTTTTTTGATTGTCCGTAAATCAAAATTGGTGGTTTTTAATATCCAATTCGGATTTGCCATTGATAAAAAAATTCAATCATTGATTTTAACGAATATCACACGTTATTTTATGATTGTAATAACTGCAATAAAGTTTGCTGCAAGAAATATTCTGTTAGAATCATGGGATTTTATTTCGATAGATGCCAAAACAGATGTTTACACATTTGCCACTTACAACAATTTATTACTTCATAAGTGGTGTAAGAAGTGGTAGTATTATATCATGCCAAAGCGTTATTTAGGATTGTTATCCCAAATAAAATATTGTCAAACAAAAGCAATGACTTATTTAATGACTGTAAATATATAAATCAATTCTAGCTAGTCATTCAAATGATTTCCACCTGCTGAATGTGCTTCTTGTGAATTTATATTGTCAAAAAATCATAAGAAATGATACAACAAGGTGTTTTTCTATGTGTTCTTTTTACTTCTCTGCAAGGTATTTACCAAATATTAGATGTATCTTTTTATGAATTTTTACCCAATTCTTATATTATTCATCTACAAAGCGTTTCAAAAATGATTTTTATTTCAGGTTTAAGCATTGATCCATGTGATCCTGATGGCCATTCGCTTTTGTACAGATCCGGAGACCGTGGTAGTAACTGCACGCTTGAGTATTATGATCAAATATGTGATAATTCTATTAAAGAAAAATGGTACCGAGTACAGAGTCACGATGACTTTCAATCAAGGACTATGATGACCGAACCACCTAAGTTTTTTGAGTGTGGAACCTCATCACCAATCTGGCTGAATGGTATGATATTTCACTGATAGAATAAAAAAAAAAAGTTTTATTTTCATTTTTATTAAAATCATGTTGTAATCACATTAAATAAGAGAAACTTGAATTTCAATCAATAAGTATTATTTTTTAAAAAATTTTCTTACAAAATATTTAATTAATTAAGGACACACGAGACGTTTCTCAATATTGATATTAATAAATAAACACAAAAATTTATTCCCGATCGTTTTTGCATGTAAACTTGTTTATGCCAAAATATTCACGTTACATAACCAGTATATATTTGGAGTTAAAATATTTTGAATTTCCTATTTAAATGCAATTGAATACTTATAAATAAAGTCGTAGTATTAATTTTTCTTTGGAAATATATTTTCAACTAGAAAATTATCATATAAAATGAAATACATTTACGGAATAATGAGGTGGAAATCTTCACATTACGGAGACAGAAAACATTTAGAAAATTGGAAGATGAGTCGTATCTGACCTTAACAATGGGTGTTCAAACCATGCGTTATTATGGAAAAAGGAATTAAGTTTGAAATTTGCGTTTGATTCCATTGTATTAAACATTACAATTAAATATGTTTAAATCATTACTCACCATGAAAATATCGCTAGAGTATTTTCATGCAATGCATTTTTTTTTAAATAAAAAAAACAAATATGATTCTTCTTGCTAACTTCCAAAGATATAAATTGTAGATCTCGTCAGCCATTTTTTCTTCAATAAATTTAATACTTTATTAAATAAGTTTGGTTTTAAACCTTTTTATCAGGTTCTATTCCAGGTTAGGTAAAACACAGGATTTATTTTCGTTTAGCATGTTTGTGTTGATCAATATTTTCTGACTACCATAATATTTTGTGTCAAATGAAGGCAAAAAAAGTTAGATAACATACTTAGTGATTGCTTTGCTTTGTTTTTCTCTATTTTTTTTACTACAAATTGCTGTGCTAGTTATCAAAAAATCAAGATTATATTGTTAATTTCCAATTTGAATTATATTAATCATATTATACCAATTATTTCTTGTAATGGTCATAGGAATCTATTTCGTTCTGGAAAATCTACTGGTACTCAACATTATGAAATTACCTTGTTCAAAACACATTTAAATACCAGTGTAAAATTTTGTCATTTTTAAGTTGAAGTGTTTTTAAAATCGGCGGAAAAAATCAACAAATGTTTAATTATTTGTCTTGAACTGAAAAAGGTGAAATTGTCTGCAAATAAACTTGTGCAAATAAAAAAAGGTTAGAACACATTTCAGGTTTGTTTATCGTACATTTGTCATTTGTTCTGCCGTTGAAGAGTTCATTATTCCTGTTGTTTTAAACATTTCAGAGAGGTTTCTATTTCAAGGTCCGGTTTTATATTCCGTGTCAATCTGTTCCCCTTGATATATTGTATATATTTAAATCCATTTATATTGTATATATTTAAATCCATTTATAAGTATTATTATAAGTCTTTTATTGTTTCAATAATAATCCAACTTTATCTTTATGCTGATTTTTATTATTAGACTAATAAAAAAAGGATAAAAATGAAGTATCAATAGGTTGAATTTTTTCTAACTATAGCTGCGATAAAAATTGGACAAAGAACCAATATAATCATGCAATTTGAGGGTCATTGAACCATGGATCTGGAACTTGGCGTTTACCAAATCATTTGTTTGAGGTGTTAAACACGCACTGCCATATTGTTTCTTTATTTAATTTACAGTCATCGCATATACATGTACACATTTGGGGTGATTTTAACTATATAAATATAGATTTTTACTATATATATATATATATATATATATATATATATATATATATATATATATATAGGTCTTCATCCAACAAAAGAAGAAGGAATCGTCAACAGAACTGCATGTGGTCTGGGCATTTCAGATATCTGTTCATCACGCTACGATATCATGGTCAAAAACTGCTCTGCATATTACGTTTACTTCCTTAAAAGAACACAAAGATGTAACGAAGGATATTGCTTTAGTATGTAAAATATAAAGTTGTTAATATTATTGAAAACTACACGATATCAGTTCTAAAATTCATCATCTCTGTTGCTGTTTATTTCCTTTATAGGTGCTTCTGAATGTGCAAAGCCAGGTAATTTGTATTTCACGGATTCTGTTTATTAGTTTTGTTTCTAATATCTGTGGAGAAAAAGCATTGGTGTGTGATCCTGCAAAAAATGTTCTTTAACAAGCGGTATTTTTTAAAGACCCCTGCAATCCCCAGAACTACAGAGTGATAGAAGATGACGGAAGTAGATCATTGTCTTGTAGAAAATCATCAAGTTACCTGTGTGACAATCAGCTAAGTACTTATTGGTATCGTGTGATGAAAGATGCCAGCGACATATTGATGCCAACGGAATGCGTAGACATGCTTAGTTGTGGAACAGCCTCTCCTATTTGGCTCAACGGTTATTACTGATAAAAAAAAATGTCACTGTAAAGTGTTTTTAAAGAGACCTTCTCTGATAAATGATAAAACTTCTCTTTTAATAAGCTATTATAAAATGAATTCAGTAAATGGTTTTTTAAAATTGTTACTCTCTAATATATATCTTCCAAAACAATTAAGCAAATAATGCTTTTACAAAACTATTATGGATTACCAGGCTCCCGATCTGAAAAAAAATCGGATGGATGACCTGAAAGATACTGTTCATTACGTGTTAAAAACTTGCAATTCATGACGCACAAAAATTGCGTTAGTTTTGGACTGATTAACCTGATTTACATAAAATTTCTGTGGAAATGATTAATGCAAGTAAATTATGAAGACAATTTACTACTGAAATCGTCTCTTTATTTGCCACATACTTTGTCCCATACACGCTTATGGACCTCAGAAAATGAAGTGTGTTAATATATGTCGAGATCGGGAGTCGGAATTTTTACATTTAAACAAACTGCACAACTTGACTTTACGGGGCTGGTGGTGGTTTTAAAAGAACATAAGAAGCAAGTTGAGTGACAGTATATGTAGTAAAATGTCCGAGGAATGTTTTAAATTTGAATATATGTACATAATGTGTCCATAAATAAGATTAACAATTGTTACTTCAATACTTACGTCGTTCGATATATCCCAGTGAACTTGAAATAAAAGATACCGCAGAGTCCGCGTCATCTGTTTCATATTTGGATATTTTACTGGAAATGGACATTGATGGTAACCTGACAACAAAACTTGATGATAAACGTGATGACTTCAATTTTTCTATAGTCAACTTTCCTTACTAATGTAGCAATATACCTTCATCACCTGTATATTGTGTTTTTGTCTCTCAGTTAATTCGATACGCAAGTATACGCTTCGTATGAAACAGTTTCTAAGGCGAGGCAAGCTACTGACAAACAAGTTGACAAAACAGGACTATCAACAGTTTCGTTTGAAGTCATCTATTCGTAAGTTATATGGTCGATAAAACGACCTTGTCAGCAAATACAATCTTCCACTGGGTCGCATGCTGACTGACGTTTTTCATACTACATTTAATTGTTAGACCATAATAAATCACCTAATTGTCTACGGACTTTTCCGGGTTTTTTCCCTATGACGACAAAGAGAACACGGCGGGTGTGACCGGTCAGCAGAGGATGCTCACTCCTCCATGGCACCTGATCCTGCCTTTGAGGTTTTCAAGAGGTCCGTGATTGCTATGTTCTGATTGAATACCGAATTGTCCACGGATGTTTCTGTTTTTTCCGATCATGATACTTTTCCCAAATTACGACAATTTCCCCGATAATGACATTTTTACCTATATGACTTTGGGATCACGGCGGGTGTGACCGGTCGGCAGAGGATGCTTACTCCTCCATGGCACCTGATCCTACCTCAATTTTTTTAAAGAGGTGTTTGCTCTGCTCCTGTTTTGTAATTTTCCTTTGAACGTTTGAATTTGAACACTGTTAGTTATCACCACATTAATCAGTCCAAAACAAGCGCGGTTTTTTGTGCGCCGTAAATTGCAACTTTTGGATATCTTTTGAAACATAAATTGGTGTGCCGAGCTACCTCGAAAAGATATGTTGCATTTTCTAATTACAGGAACTTATCCTGAAGTGAATGACAAAACGGTTAAGCGTTATGCATGTGTCAATTCATCACCAATAGGTTCTTGTTGTGAGAGGTCATATAATATAAAGATGAGGAATTGTTCATCTTTCACAGTGTACCAGTTAACGGAAACTTTTCAAGCACACTGTCCTGAACGATATTGCTTTGGTATGAAGTTCAGATACTTTTTTTTATTCATAATGAATCTACTTTTCTTAATTTAGAAGGCGTACTATTTGAAACAGAGTTTAGCATGTATAAACCAGTCCGTCCTCTATATTGTTATACAGCAAAGTATTTACAATACATGTACAAGCTATAAACGTTTGGAGTGATAATCCATATCCTTGAGTTTAATGTATTTGGAATTACGAAATTATTAATAGTTAAGCAATATTTTGTTTTACATAACTTTTTACATAAACTCTTACAGGAAACAGTAGTGATTGCCCAGAGGGTACGTAATGATTTGAACATATTTTTATTTTACATAAATACAATTGGGATTGGTCACAAGTGCTTAAACTTTGACCACACTCTCCCAACTATTAGGGTACGTAATCTATATGGAAAGTTTTAAATAAAATATGTAAGGTACTTTTATTATTTCTCTCAACACTTTGAGGTGCAAAATCAATGTTGATTTTATTGTTTACTTGTTTGAATGTTTTAAATGCTTATCTTTTAAATTATTTACAGTACTGCTATCCATAAAGTTTACAAAGTTTACAAAAGTCTACCCTATCATGAATCAGAATCCTGGATCATGCATTCTAAATCTATCAGTCTTTCTATTCTATCTAATCCATTGTATCCTTTCATATTAAAGATGCGGAATGGAATAACTAAAAGCGCTTTCCCACACTTATTTTAACATTTTTTAAAAATAAAAGTTGCTTGAAAAATGATTTATTTCCACTTTGATTTCAAACATTTGCAAATACGTAATAAAATGGTTGATGAATCTATAAATATTTTGGTTTGTGTAAACAATTTTAGAAAATGAATTGAAGCAATCTCAATTAAAATTGTTTGATGGATGCAAGATAGGGTAAATACGATAGAAAAAGTTTTATTATTTCTCATATTCTTTATTGCGTACTTTGAATCCTGTATCTAGCATTTTGTCCAATCGTTTCATTTCCAGTGTAAACTTATGGAGAGCAGCACTGTAATTGAAAAGATTTCACTGACTCTCCATTTAACCATATGTTCTTTAATGGGGATCTAAACGTTTTTAGGTATGTTTATGTTAATTCTTTTTTAATTTATAAAAGAGAGACTCAAATTGAACACGTTTTCATTTTCTACCTGCCAATTTATTTTATTTTTTTGGAGTAGGAATGTTTACAATGAAAAAATGACAATAACAAACCGTCAAATATTTACAATTAATTCCATTAACATTAAGTGTCACTACTTTGAAAGAGGTAGTAACGCAACATATCACAACAAAATTGCTCATAAAAAGTCATTTTATCGGAGTTATCCGAGTTGGCTTAATTTGTTAAAAACTAGTTATTGATTTAGTGTCTTTGAAAAGTCATCAAATTCTTGTTTCACGCGTTTTCTGTATTAGTGGTCATTTAAGGAATAAGACTGTCATTAACATCAATCTATTTTGTCAACAACATTCGATAAGATTCATTTCTAACTGTCTAGGTTAGACCGGATCAATTCCTTATTAGGGTCTTTTGAATATGGTTTGGATTTTTAGTTGAAAACAGTCGATATGGTTTTTTTTTCAAAATTTAAGTCATTTAGCCATATTCTCTAACAGATCAAAAACATTTTTGATCCCTTATGTGTAAAAGTGGGACATGATAGATATAATAGTTTAATCGACTGCTGTGATATATATAAATCGCTTTTTAAATATTTTAATGTAAATATTGTCTCTATTGTGTTAATTAATAAAAGTAAATTGATGTTCACTTTAAAACGATAGAAACACATACGTTTTTTATTTAATAATATAACCTCTTTCTTTAGATGAGAACATAGTTAAACAAAGAACAGATAAATCGGCTTCAGCTTGTAGTGGTGACTGTGTTCGTGATGTAGCAGTAGGAGTGACAGCTGGTATATGTGTCTCTATTGTAACATTTGCAGCTGTTAAATACTTCCTAAGCAAGTATACAAGGTAAGAATATAAAACCTTTTTAAATTAAACATATGTTCATTAGAATATCGTGTCTCAGAGAGAGAGAGAGAGAGAGAGAGAGAGAGAGAGAGAGAGAGAGAGAGAGAGAGTTTATTTGAATAAAACAAATATAAAATTCACTAAAAACAGCAACTAATAAAACGTCTAATTTTCATCAACTTTCAGAGTTGGCCATCCAAAAGAAAATAAAAACGGCGAGATTATTTGAAGATGGGCAATGCAATGGTTTTTGATTTTGACGTATTTTCAGATATTTATTTCAATATTCCTTATTTAACTGTTTGCCAATAGATATCCATCAAATATGAACACTTGTGTATTAATTCAAAGCACTGTATATTACAATAGGATTAATCGAGAAATACAAAAATGATACAAAAGCAGTGATTGGCTATAAAGATTGTATTAAAGTCTTTGGAGTTATTATCATTCTAAAATGGAAAAATTACTACAAAGAATGCTGGCCTTAGCTGCGTCCGAGATCCATTGTTTTCTAAAAACCAACATTTCATTTGTGAAGACTTTTTTTTGCCAAAACTCTTGTCTAATTAACTCTGTATCAAAACCAAGAAGATGATAGATGAATCATATATTAACTATATTGATAATGTCGATATTGAGTGATTTTATACTTGCTTTATCCAAATATATGAAATATCGTATTTCACCTTGACACCTTGTCAGAGTGGGTTATAAAAGCATCAGATGTATAGTAAAATCTCTATCCTTCTGTTTTCAATAAAGCAGAAGTGAGAAAAGAACTAGATAGATTGCACGATCAGTACGTACTGGTCCCTGCTGATAAGGCAAGTAACAACATTGTCTTTGTTTGTAAGGTACATTATATTAATTGCATTTTCAAAGAACTAGGTTTCGATTCTACACATGGTAATCCTACTTACACCAATAGCAGCCTTTCGAAGCAGGAAATACTTCAAAATCATAAATCGGTTCTGGATATCTTGAATATCCCCAATAAACAAAATGAATTTGATTTACCTTATTTGTACTGGATTCCAAAGCTTCACAAAAGTCCTTACAAACAGAGATATATAGCAGATTCCGGTAAATGTTCTACCAAACCTCTCTTTACTCCTTACTAAAATTCTTACAGTAGTGAAGGAGAAACCTCAAGAGTACTGTACAACGATGTACCCCAGAAGGGGTGTGAATCAGATGTGGATACTAAAAAACTCTAAAGAATTATTAGAAACTTTGAGGTCACAAAATCAATAGCATCAAAACGTACAATCTTTCTACGCTTTATACAACCATTCCCTATGACAAATTAAAATCATCGACAGTTGTTTCTTCAATAAAAATGGAAGTCATCAAAATGCTTACCTAGTCATTGGAAATCTAAAAAATTATTTTGTTAAAAACCATTCTGATTGCACACACAAGTACTCTGAAGTTGACATTAAAAAGATGCTTGAGTTTCTGATAGACAACATCTATGTAGTTTTTGGAAATCAAGTCTTCCAACAATTTGTTGGAATTCCCATGGGTACCAATTGTGCCTCATTGTAAGCAGACCTATTTTTGTATTCTTATGAAGCAGAATTTATTCAAAAACTTGTACGTGAAAAAAATAAATCACTCGCTGTGGCCTTCAACTCAACATTCAGGTATATCGACGACGTATTATCAATTAACAATTGTCATTTCCATACTTACGTCTACTCGATATATCACAGTGAACTTGAAATAAAAGATACCACAGAGTCTGCGTCATCTGTTTCATATTTGGATATTTTACTGGAAATGGACATTGATGGTAACCTAACAACAAAACTTTATTATAAACGAGATTTCAATTTTTCTAAAGTCAACTTTCCACTGGGTCGCATGCTGACTGACGTTTTTCATACTAATTGTTAAACCAGAATTTATCACCTAATTGTCTACGGACTTTTCCGTTTTTTCCCAATTACGACAAAGAGCACACGGCGGATGTGACCGGTCAGCAGAGGATGCTGTATTTGCTGACAAGGTTGTTTTATCGTCAATAGAACTTACGAGATGACTTCAAATGAGCCTGTTGATAGTCCTGTTTTATCAACTTTTTTGTCAGCAGCTTGCTTCGCCTTAGAAACTGTTCATACGAGGAGCATGTCATTGCGTATCCAATTAACTGAGAGACAAAAACACCATATGCAGGTAATGAAGGTACATTGCTACATAAGTAAGGAAAGTTGACTATAGAAAAATTGAAGTCATCGCGTTTATCATAAAGTTGCTTTTAATTAACTTTCAATCTGCGGTAGAAAAATTATAATATTGCAATAATGACCACCTCCCCGCCTGAAAATTTTAAAAAAAATTATAAAACCTATAATTTTAGCGAAAAACTCAAAGATCCAAAAAGAGTGCATGACCTGAAATTGAAAAGGTGCCAAACTCTGATAGAAAATGTATATATGTTTTCATATACATTTATAATCAAAATAAAGGTGGCTAGTATACATGTTTTATTTATAATGACATGTGGTGATAATGAACAGTGTTTAAATTCAAAAGTTCAAAGGAAATTAACAAAACAGGAGCAGAGCAAAAACGGACCTCTTAAAAAAATAGAGGTAGTATCAGGTGCTATGGAGGAGTGAGCATCCTCTGCTGACCGGTCACACCCGCCGTGTGCTCTTTGTCGTATTTGGGAAAAACGGAAAAGTCAGTAGACAATTAGGTGATTAATTATGGTCTAACAATTAGTAAACTTTTTTGAGGGAAAACATTAAACTATTTTACTTTTTATTTGAGTCACAATTTACAAGTTTTGGCCAAACATTATTTAATTTATATGAATTTCAAATGGTATCAGATATTCTTGGACACCCAGTATGTTTAGGCTTACCGATTGATTTTACAGCGATGTGTAGAAAGTCACTTGTCTGAACTTCATACTATATGACGTCATAATTAACTTTGACATTACGATCTTTTTAATTTCTAAACATTATATGCATTTATACTATACATCATTTTGGCCCCTAGAGTCAAAATCCATTCTCCGTGGGAGATGAAATTTACAATTTTAGAAGAGGACTTCCTGGTTTTTATAATTATGAAGTCAGTTTTTCATACAGACATGTAAGAGAAGAGAAAAAGAGTTTTAAACATTATATGCATTAACACTATATGGCCAAATTGCCCCCCCCCCCCCCCCACCATGGCTTGAACCCCTGACCAAATGGACATGAATAATTCAAAAGTTAGGTAAAAGAGTTCGTGGAAATCATAATCATGCATTTAGTTTTTCCCCCACATGTGTGGGAGCAAAGAGGAAGATATATAAGATTCAACACACTTTACCTATATGGCTATATTGGCCCCGCCCTATGGCCTAATCCCCTGTCCCAGGGGTCATGAATTTCAGGTAGAAAAAAAGGGGAAAAAAAACTTGATGGACATCATAAACATGCATTTAGTTTTTCACAAATATATATGGGAGTAAAGAAGATTTTCTAAGGTCTAATACATTTTTACTGTATGGTAATATTGGCCCCACCATAGAGCCTGAACTTCTGACCCAGGGGCCATGAATTATGCAATATTGGTAGAGGGCTTCATGGACATTAAAAATATGCATTCATTTTTTTCTTCACGTGTGGGAGTAGAGAAGAAGGCTTTTGAAAATTTGACTTTTTTGCATATTTGGACCCACCTGTGGCGCCTCGGGGGTGGTAGAGCCATAAATTTAACAATTTCATTTCAATTCATTTTATTCAGGTAAATATATCACAGAATGCCATGATTACACATATAAAATATAACAGATAGAAAAACAGACTTTATCACAGCACTATGCAACTTTAGAAGAATCAATTTGTTCAATTATTATGATATAGATTACATGACATACAAATGATAATTATTACCTAAGGATAGCCTATAAAAGCTTTGTTAAAAAGCTTATTTAGATTCCACTTACCATGGAGATGTTTCAAACCAACATTGGTTACAATTAACCTTGTCGTTTTCATGAAGTTAAAAATTAAAATTGTTATATCACGTCGCACGTCGAACGACGGACGACAGATGACGCACATCGCACACCACATGACACACAGCGCACGACGACGGACGAAGACCAATTGCAATAGGTCACCTGAGTGGCTCATGTGACCTTTTAAATATCTCTTGAAAATGACATGTTGTCATAACGAACATTGTTAAAATTCGAAAGTTCAAAGGAAAATTACAAAACAGGAGCAGAGCAAACACGGACCTATTCAAAAAAATAAATAGAGGTAGGATCAGGTGCCATGGAGGAATGAGCATCCTCTGCTGACCGATCACACCCGCCGTGTGCTCTTTGTCGTAATCGGGAAAAAGAACGGAAAAGTCCGTAGACAATTAAGTGATTAATTATGGTCTAACAATTAGTTTGAAAAACGTCAGTCAGCATGCGACCCAGTGGAAGATTGTATTTGCTGACAAGGTCGTTGTATCGACCATAGAACTTACGAAAAAAGATGACTTCAAACGAAATTGTTGATAGTCCTGTTTTATCAACTAGTTTGTCAGCAGCTTGCTTCGCCTTAGAAACTGTTCATACGAAGAGCTTGTCCTTGCGTATCGAATCAACTGAGAGACAAAAACACCATATGCAGGTGATGAAGGTATATTGCTACATAGGTAACGAAAGTTGACTATAGAAAAATTGAAGTCGTCACGTTTATCATACAGTTTTGTTGTTAGGTTACCATCAATGTCCATTTCCAGTAAAATATCCAAATATGAAACAAATATCGCAGACTCTGTGGTATCTTTTATTTCAAGTTCACTGGGATATATCGAGTCGACGTAAGTATGAAAATAACAATTGTTAATTGATAATACGTCGTCGATATACCTGAATGTTGAGTTGAAGGCCACAGCGAGTGATTTGTTTTTTCACGTACAAGTTTTTAAATAAATTCTGCTTCATATGAATACAAAAATAGGTCTGTAAACAATGGGGTACAATTGGTACCCATGGGAATTCCAACAGATTGTTGGAAGACCTGATTTCCAAAAACTACGTAGATGTTGTCTATCAGAAACTCAAGCATCGTTTTAATGTTAACTTTAGAGTATTTCTGTGCACAATCCGAATGGCTTTTAACAAAATAGTTTTGAAAATGACCGATGACGAGGTAAGTAAACTTACGTGATCCATTTTTATTAAAAAAAGGCATCTATCAATGATGTCAAAAAGACGGAGCTTTAATTTATCGTGGGGGATGGTTGTATAAAGAGTAGAAAAGTCCTAAGATTTGATGCTATTGATTTTGGTAAAATTTTGGGATTTCAGGTTTTCTAAACGTTTCTTGGAATTCTTAAGTATCTACATCTGATTTACACCGCTTTTTGAATATACTGTTTCACAGTACTCTTGAGGTTTCTCCTTTACTGCTGTTAATATTTTAGTAAGCAGTAAAGAGAGAGGCTTGGTAGAACATTTACTGGAATCCGCTAGATATCTTTATTTGTAAATGACATGTGGTGATAACGAACAGTGTTCAAATTCAAAAGTCCAAAGGAAAATTACAAAACAGGAGCAGAGCAAACACGGACACTTAAAAAAATAGAGGTAGGATCAGGTGCCATGGAGGAGTGAGCATCCTCTGCTGACCGGTCACACCCGTCGTGTGCTCTATGTCGTAATCAGAAAAAACCGGAAAAGTCCGTAGACAATTAGGTAATTAATTATGGTCCAACAATTAAATTGTAAGGAACTTTATGAAGTTTAGGTATCCAAAAGAGATAAGGTAATTCAAATTGGTTTTTCGTTGTTGGGAATATTGAAAATATTGAAAACTGATGTATGATTTTGGAGAATTTCTTCCTTGGAAAGAGAGCTATGAGTAAAAGTTGGATTTCCACTTGCGGAATTAAATCCAAGTTCTTTTAACATACAATTTATATAATGAGCCTTACAAACAAAGACAATCTTGTTTCCTGCTTTGTCAGCAGGGACCAGTACAAATTGATCGTGTAATCTATCCAGTTCTTTTTTCACTTCTAAATTATCAAATTTAGAAGGATAGATGGTTTTCATACTGCGCTTTAATCGCTTAATACGAGATTTTAACATGCATCGAAGACTATTAGTCCATTGTGACAACGTGTCAAGGTCTTCTCTTTCATGTTTGGCCCATCGTCTGATGTATTCCTCCGTTTAAGGAAATCTAAGAATGAAAACGTTTTCTTTCATACATTTATCTTTTAATACAAGATATCAACAGAAAAAAATCTCACATTTGCGATAATATTTTAAAACCATAAAAAAGGATAATCCTTTTTTATCTGTCTAATAGTTGGTTCCTAATCAACAGCAACAATAAGTTACAGTCTTAATATCAAAGAAAACCTTTAAGGTTATTCAGTTTTACATGTCGTATGTCCTTGAGATTTGACACTTGTTTGGACGGTATACCGCGAGCTGCAAACTTGTTCTTTATCGATGTATCGAATCCCATGTTGAGTTTCCACGTTTGACACCTTTCACATTCTTGAGTTATTTCGCCTTAGCGCGGATAATGGCTTCTATTAACAGCCCAAGTGATCTTCTCTACAAAGCTAGAAATTATGCCCTTCACTTTGCTATTTTTTCCTTCCTTTGATAATATACAATTTGTGCAGTTAGAATTATATTGAGAATACTGGCTTGAACAAAGGTAAGAGTCATAATTTTATCCATTGTGAGAAGAAGGGAGAAGGTAAATCTTACGAAGCTCTGGAACAAACTGAGGAAAGCGGAGGCAGTGGATAGCTGACCCGTGCCATGGTTTCTATAGTTTGTATAAATCTGCATAATCTATAAAATACAAACGTGCGGTAAATCAGCTTTTGGACACATTTAATACAATACAAAATTCAATATTACTCATTTAAGACCAAAAATAGTAAAATACTCGCAGATAAACGTATCATCAATGATGCTCATTGTTCAGATGATGGTAAAATATTTTAGAATTGTAATTCTAATGTATATCAACAAGCATTTTATTTTCTTTATTCAGAGTAAAAAAGCTACATAATCTATCATAAACATTTATATGCAGAGCCTTTGCTTTGCTTTTTCTAAACACATGCCAATTGAGCTGAGTCTGCATGCACTTATATCAATTTTGCAAAATTCAATTAAATTCAATTAATTTATTAACCAATTTAAGGGCCCTTAAGGTTCAACAAGACTCTTACTAATACAGTAAAACTTGTTGAATCCGGATGTTGTGCATTCCGGCGTGTTGTCAAAACCGGCGAAATTGTTCAATCCCTGACATTTTCCTGTCATTTTATATTTAAAAAATGTTGTGCAATCCGGATCTTGTCTATTCTGTAAACCGGCCACGATGAAAAGTACAGACTGCTTATAATTAATGAGAGATATCTTCCGTAATCCGGCCACTCACCGATTGGCCTTATGCGGGATAATTGCTGCTCAATTATCGATCAATTTTCCTGTCGTTCCTATTGATTTTTAAAAGCAACTGTGAATATAAATCCAAACTATCAACTCATTTCAGTTTATACCGTAAAGTCTTGTTATAAATAAATACGCATTTTTTTCAGCCAACATACTTCACCCCTTTTTTCCAGACCGTGTTTCTGGATACCGCAGTAGTAAGACTGTCGATATCGTCTGTAATGCGCGTTGTATGGTTACAATTACAGAATTACATTTTATTCTCTCAAAATGCTCCATTCTTTATTAAATCGTATTTGATTATATATTCACTGTTCCCTGTATCAAACCAGCTCTCGCTATTACGTAATCAGCCACCTGTTGACTTGTCGCGTGGTCAATGTTTGTTTAACAATTTCCGGTGAATCATGCACTTGTCTCGTGTCGGATTTCTCGGTATGTTCAGGTGTTTGAAAATTTATCATTTACGATAATTCGATTGAAAAAAGTATTTTCATTATTTGTATTCCGTTATGCAATTATTATTTTGCCAAATAAAAAAAGAAAATGAAAATTGGCACCGTAATCACGATCGAGGAGGTCTAATATATTTCAGAAGAATTGAAAATATTGTAAGAATAGACGATCAAGACCTACTGCATTAAATACTAAAATTAATTTGCAACAATGTCCTCTAAACCGGATGTTGCCGAATCCGGCCAAATTTTTCAGAACCACCCTCCGCCGGATTAAACAAGTTTTACTGTATTAATTCATTTAAACTTCAGTCAAGATTTACTTTGCTAAAACATGATTTTCTTTCCTTCTATAAGAAAAAAAATATTAATATGCACGTTTCGAAATATTCTTATGATAAAAGTTGAGGGTGTTTTACTAAGTAAAAATCATTGTTGTTATGCACCCATGCCAGTGTATTTAAGAAAATTAATTCATTTCTACAATAGCAATGTGTATGTAAATTCTAAATGAGTGAAGGTTACAACTAATACTAGTAAATTAAAATCAATTCAAAAAGCATTCAGTAAATACAAAATTAAATTAAATTACAAAACACATTTGTCAAATATTATTAAACTTTTTCTCCTAAAGAAAAAGGATTGGAAAATTATCGTTTTGAGAAAACTTTTTTGTAGATGATATTGTAAAGGTGCGTGTTCTACGTAAATTGAGATAAAGTGGATTTTTAGTCAAAGTCACGAAATATGTAGAATTATTTGATCGCTATCACCATTAACCTTGGCTAGGCATAATATGCACAAATTGAATAGGATTTGTCGTCCTTTATGACAACCGCAAATTGTGAAGAGGGTTAAATAAGATTTCTTATGCGTCTTTTCTTAGTAAAGTTAAAGGTTATATACGATTATTTTTCGAAACGCAAGGCCATTAAAGATGTTATTTTAAATGTACTAATTTTATTATTTGAATAAGTGCCATTGTTCGTAGATATTTTACATCAAAATATTACTTTATCAAACACACAGTGACTGAGTAAATATATCAATGTAAACATCGTCGATGTCTCCATTTATCAAATTATCTCTAAATAAAGGTAGATATCTTACCCTGCTTATGCTAAATATTGGCATACTGAGAATATGTAGAGAGACGAGAAAAGTCGTCGGAAGCAGGGGCAGCAGCAGAAGCAGCATATTGACAAGCAGAGCAGCATAAAAATCAGTGCCGATAGGGGGCGCCTGTTGTATTGGAACAATGAACACTCTAAGATCACGTTCTTCACTATAAACACTAGATTTTCTCCCCAGGTACTTGAAAAAATATAAAAGGAGCATTAAAAAGTGCGGTGATTTTTATCTGCTTATTTTTTTTATCAAACATTCATATGACATTGGTAAAATACAATACAAGTTTCTAATGAACTAATAACCGTTTACAACTGCATTTGTAAAAACAGTTTTCAATATACGAGTCTTAATAAAACATCCTTTGTTGTGAACGTACTTGATAGGAAACTGCTTCCACACGGAGTAAGCAACGGTAGAAGAGGACGCCTCCAGCATCAGAAGAGTGCTCATGACGTTGATTCCGGAACCGTTACGTCTTTTTAGCACTTTGAATATTTGAAGAAGTTTGCCTACAGATGTTCAACAAAACAAATAATTTTGCACATTCGCTTTATAACATTAAATAGGTATTAAATGAAATATAGACACAGGAAGAAATACAATGGTGTTCGTACATTTTGTATGTAAAAATATATTATCAAATATCATGAACCTGATCAGCACGTAACCATATATTTTCACTATAAACGTCAGTAGACATTGTCCTACGAAATAAACAAGAGGCCCATGGGCCACATCGCTCACCTGAGCAATGATAGACATAAGAAAATCAGCTTTATGGAGTCATTAACAAAGTATCTGAACAATGTTGTATAATAGATCCTGTATAAAAAAAAAAACTCTCCTGCATATTCTTATGTTTATCATTGACCCCTTTTGTAAAACGATGATTTTACAGTCATATTACATATTGAGCATTGCAGTTCTCGAGAAAATGATCAGACTTAAACAACTGTTTATATATGGATAATAAAAATACATCAAACTTTGAACCCCTTGTGAGGCCAAAGAATTGTCTAGGGACCAGAGTCTAAACAAAAAAAAAAGAAGCAACAATAATTCAAAATACTTGCATATAAGTAAAACCATATATAATAACATTTGAGTTTTTGTGGATAATTTAAATGTTTTCCTTTGTAAAATTGGACCCCCCCCCTCCTC
The DNA here is from genome assembly GCA_033439105.1 of Magallana nippona. Classification (NCBI taxonomy): domain Eukaryota; kingdom Metazoa; phylum Mollusca; class Bivalvia; order Ostreida; family Ostreidae; genus Magallana; species Magallana nippona. The sequence goes on from CM065920.1 coordinate 41,047,323, forward strand.
CCCTCATATGGCCCAACCCTAGTCAAGATTATGATTTTGACAAATTTTTATCTACAACATCTGAACCGACTTTTCTAGGCAAATGATTTTTAAAGATATTTCCCTTTATATTCCTATTTTAAAGTAAAAGTTTGACCCCCCCCCCCCCTTGTGGCCCCACCCTACCCCCAGTATCATGATTTGGACAAACTTGAATCTTTCAAACCTTAGGACGCTTCCACACAAGTTACAACTTTTCTGCCTGATCAGTTTCTGAGAAAAAGATTTTTAAAGATTTTTCTCTATAAAGTCCGATGGGAAATTTTGACCCCCCCACCCACTGTGGCCCCTACCCTAACCCCCGGGGATCATGATTTGAACAAACTTGAATCTACACTACCTGAGGATGCTTCCACACAAGTTACAGCTTTTCTGGCTGATCAGTTTCAGAGAACAAGATTTTTAAAGATTTACTCTATATATTCATATGTAAAAATTCAACCCTCCATTGTGACCCCACCCTACCCCCAGGGATCATGATTTGAACAAACTTGATTCTACACTATCTGAGGATGTTTCCAAACAAGTTAGAGATTTTCTGGCTGATCAGTTTCATAGTAGAAGATTTTTAAAGATTTACTCTATATATTCCTATGTAAAACTTCGATCCTCCATTGTGGCCCCCACACTACCCCCGGGGATCATGATTTGAACAAACCTGAATCTAATCAACCTGAGGATGCTTCCACACAAGTTTCAGCTTTTCTGGCCGAATGGTTTTTGAGAAGAAGATTTTTGAAAATATCAACAAATTTTCAATGATTTTTTTAATTATCTCCCCTTAAAAGAGGGTGTAGCCCATCATTTTAACAAACTTGAATCTCCTTCACCTAAGAATGATTTGTGCCAACTTTGGTTGAAATCGGCCCAGTGGTTCTGGAGAAGAAGTCGAAAATGTAAAAAGTTTATGGACAGACAGACAGACAGAGGAACAGACAGACAGACAGACGGACGCCGGACAAAAGTGACCAGGAAAGCTAACTTGAGCTTTTAGCTCAGGTGAGCTAAAAAGTATCATGTAGATTGGCAAATAATCACGATGGTTTTAATTTCACTATGTTCGCGATTTATCATTTTCCGTGAAATTAAAGCCATCGTGAATACTATCATTAGTTTTCAAAAATGTATCAATGCTTATACTTTGTTCATTGCACTTTATTATAGTTGTGTATAAACAAAGAGAGATAACTCATATTGTGCATTGCAATTAATACCAATATTCAATAAAAAAAAAAAAAAATACTGTATGTGTTTGCGTCATTTAATTCTTATATATAACATAGCAGTGCAATACAGATACAGAGAACACGGAGAGAATATGGCAACCTTTGTTCCTTGAATTTGCTTGGACTGGCTAGGAAAGGTTTCTTAATACTTCTAACAGTACATTCATTTACTTTTCTTCCCAGTGTTTTGCTTAAATGAGCAGCGGTTTTTGTCAGTCAATATTCAATCCATCTTCACAACGTCAAGGCTTTGTGATTACGGAACTTCACACAAACCCTTGACACAAGTCGCTATTTAAAAGTCGGGCTCAGGCCGTCGTATTTCATTGGTTCCAAGTCTCAATTTGGAGCCAATCAGAATGCGGTTCTCATTTCATATCAGAAACGATGTAAACAAATGTGGCTGCACACATGTTGATCCCAGAAAAAAGCAAGTTTTCGATCTTCTTGTCGCATTTGTATGGATAATAACCTAAACAAATATTGCTAATTAATCTTTTTTTAAATCGAAATTCGTTCACTGTGTTAGAACAGCTTTCTGAAGTTATAAATACGTTTCATACTGTTGGAAAACGATGGAAAGTCACCATACATCAAACGTGCATAGTTCCAATTAATACGTCCCGGTTATCTATTACATGTAAACATAATATCTCGAGCGTTTGATTTTCAGTGAGACAATTAATATTGTCGCAAATTTTTCATTCGAGATTTGCCATACATGTGCTCAACCCAAACTACGTTTCAAATGGAGTTATTTCATTGGACATTTTATTTTTAAAATTATTACGTATTGTTAAGCGTGAGCCCGACTTTTAAATAGCGACTTATGTCAAGGGTTTGTGTGGAGTTCCGTAATCACAAAGCCTTGACGTTGTGAAGATGTATTCAATCGCATATTTTGCCATTTTCATTCACGTTTCAGGTGAGTAACTGCCATATTCGCCTCGCTTTCTTTTTTTAGTATGGGTATACAACCTTTTCGACTCCCACATTGCATATAGTTGTAATCTGTGCTTCTGTCTCGTCGGCGATTTAAAGAGGGTTCGGCAATGTGGGTGAACTAGATTGTTTAATTCCAAGTTTTCCCAGTTTAGGATAGACATATTTACTCTCGGAAGATTATATCAAAAAAGAATTAATTGTAGTGTTACCTAAACACGTAAGGTTTAGTGAGTTTAATTCAGAAGAAGTTATAGGTGAGTTTTAATTCAGAGTACTATCGTATTTACCGCCAGAGGTGCATTAGGAATCAGTAACTAAGACATTCGATACGGTAAACTGATTTATTTTAATTTATATAAATTTAAATTTATTTCTTGCAGCGTGAAATTAAAACCATCACTATTGGTACTTTTTTTGAGAAATTGTGAAATTTTAGCAGCGTGGAATTAATACGACTTATAGTATTTAGAAACCAGACACGATATTCTCTTTGATATTAGATAGAGGCGTTTTCTTATGTTTTTTTCTTTTATTTGTGTTATTTCTTACCATAAAATAAGTACCTCCTTTGAAAAAATTCCGTGTAACACACGTCTGGAATGACACTTCCGTCAATCGGCTCGGCTGCAGTGGTTGTCGCATCAAACATATTCCAGGCGCTGTATAGGAGCTCTAGAAAATCACGATTACCGAGCACCACGCTATCAAGTGGCTTATATACGTGGATATGGGTATCATTCATGATACACGCCCGCCGTCTTTCTGGGAGATAACGATGAAAAACAACAAGATGGCGCGAAAAACGACAGAAATATAATCCTCCTAAAGCCGGTCATTAACCCAGATAGCATGACTTTGTTGGGCCAACGTTGGCCCAACGCAACCAGTTACATTGGCCCAATGTTGGCAAATTATGTTGGCCCAATGTAGTTTTGCTAATCGGCCCAACGATGGCCCCACGTGTTGGGCCGACATCGGCACAATGTCACACTTGTCATCAAGGTACGTAAAATATGACCAACATTGGCCCAACGGTGGGCCAATGTACGTAAAATATGATCAACATTGACTCAACGGTGGACCAGGGTACGTAACATAGACTAACATTGGCCCAATGTTAGGTCAGTGTTGGCCCAATGCTGGGTCAATGTTAGTCCAATATAGGTGCAACAATACAACTGCAACAATATATCAGAATTTAAATGGATTTATTTTGAATCCAGAATGCACAAGCCATGATAAAAATATCCTTGAAATTAAATAAAGGCCGTTCGTTATTTAGCTAGCGTATGTTCACAGGGTAAATCTATATCCACACATTTTAAACTTAGTTCCTCCAATATAGAATAAAGTAATAATTCACTCTCTTCTGTTTGTTTTGCTTCATTTATATTTTCAGTTGTTCAAAGTCGTCCAAATAAAACACTGGTTTTCACAAACATCAAATTTCAAAGTTAGTGAAAAGTGGAAAGTTCATGAAACTGGGAGCGGGCAGCTTGAACATTCCCTTAAAAATGAAAAAAAAATATTCAATATATGAGAGAGATATATATTTAGACTTTAAGAAAATTGGCTTAACATATGCAGTTATTTGAGAACAATTCCTTACATTTCTGTTTTATTCGCTAGACTGTGGCTATACATTTAGCAGACTATTTAACTCTAGATCTGTCCTAGAAAATGCTAAATGGGAGCAGATTTGGCCATCCCAACAGATCAGATATCACAATAACCATGGAAACTCGCCAGTCTCACGCTGTGAAAACTCTGTCCTAATTGCTTGGTCAGTGAATGTCCTATCTCTTATCTCAGGATCGGCAACTTAAATTCTACACTTTAGAATAATTGTGCAGCAGAATAGATTTTGCAGAATATCCTCATTGTGAATTTGGGCTTTTACAATTAAGCTTCTTTAAAAGAATAAAAATTAAACTTGCATATATTTACATATTTCCTTTTATAAAGAGTATACATGTAACTATTCACAGTATATTTAGCTTTTAGTAATTATTCTATTTCTAAAGATGGAAAAAACTAATAAAAACACGTAAACATATAACCATTGTTAAAAAGTTATGCATGTTTTAATAAATGTAATCGACCGACCAACTTATCAGTAAATAAAAGATGTAATTAACGGATGTTGATTCATTGTTGGGCCGATATCATGGTCTCAACTAACATTGATGGTAAATTTACAACATTGACCCAATGTTGGCCCAACGTTGTGTTCCCCACTACATTAACACTCAAGTTAGATTTGTCAAGTATACATTGACCCAATGTTGGCCCAACGTTGTGTTCCCAACTAACATAAGACAAAGTTGACATGATCACTTTATCGTTTAGTTCAAATATCAAAATAAAAAAAGACATTGTGAAAATACACAAACATATTTTTTAAAAAATACTTTCTCTATTGTTTGTTGACCATATATTTCAGTGCTTTTACTCTAAAGATACCGTTAAAATGTTTTAAAAGATACACTATCATGTATACTCTATACATCAAAAGCTTATTCAAGATTAAATGTTATGAAGTTTGCTTTTTCTATTACCTTACAGCCTTTAAATATGATTGATATTTTAAATGTTTGTTAGGGATTCATCACATTCAAGAAATGCTTCATACAGGACGTTATTAGTAAAAATACTAATGAATTACTATAATTATTAATCAGGGAGTTGCACAGGTTATTTTATATCAATTTTCTTAAATGTTAAATAAAGATGAAAATAATTGGTAGCTAAATGAAATATTTTCATGCAATTACGACAATTCTAGTATTGATTAAATAAAGTGCCTAAAATATTAACCAGTCTTTTTTTTTATACGTTCCCACAATCAGCCAGAATTCAAATTTTTGAAATTTTACTAAACATCAATTTCACAAGAAAACCTAATGCTTTCGAAATACAAATTGTATAATTGTTTTTGATTCAGTGCTTGCTTTATACTTATGTTTTGTTTTGATTTTCTTGCTTTTTTGAACAATACGAAGAATATTAACATACATTGTAGCGATCGGAAATACTTCGAAAATTGCAAAGTACTTCGACTTTCTTTATATTTTTTTTTAATTTATTTTCATTAAATGATTTCAATAAGGTTTGGAAAATTAGGAAGTTCCTTGTTTGATGGATCAATTTTATTTTGTGTTTAAAGTTCTCACTGAGAAAAAAAATAATTGAACACGGAGCACGGTTGATATACCTACAAGAGATAGCTACGCAACCGGAGCCATTAATATCAGATACTTCTTTGCATTCCTCATTTTCCAACTTTTGATCCATGGAATGTAAATATAAGTTCGCAATTTAATTATTTAACCTTATCTTTAATAGGTTTTATAATATGACTTCAGCCTCATACAATATTGGGATGGGGGATAGCCTTTATCACATGTTAGTCAAACAAATTGATACAATTATATTTCGAAAGTACACAATTTTACAGAAAATGCTAATATAACCAAGACATCCTGTAAATAGCGGGTATATATGTTTATACTCAACAAATGAGTTTTGTTCAACTTATCTATGTACCCACGCTTGTTTTGTCTAGACCTTGTATCGTCTGATGGTTGATAAAGAGCATTCATCAAGGTTGCTAATAAACTGTACAAGGTATCCGCTGATAAAGATGGATAGTTGGTTAAATATTCAGTGTCCGTAAAAGCGTATTATCAAAGAGGCGTAATAGAAAACAAATCGTCAAAGAACCTAAAATTTTATTAGTACAAATACATGTATGTATGCGTAAATATTGTTCTTATTGATAATTAATCATTGAAAAATAATTTTACCCTTCCTGATAAATAAACAATCTTATCAGATTATATTACACGCATTGCATAAAAGGAACAAAGAAGTACTTACACACAAAATCATGATAATGCTTAGTCCAGTACTTGATCATGTGAAGCAAACTAATAGATAGTTTGCAAAACAAAGTCATAGACTTTACAAACTAAGAAATGAATACGTTTAAATTGCAACAGTAAAGATACAAGTGATAAACAGGGACATAGATGTACATTATCATCATTCAAAATATAAATAAACCAAATTTTTAAGATAACATGTGATTATGAAATTAAGTGAACATCGTTTAATAATTTAGAAAATTAGCTTCCTCAGCAAAAACATCATCAACAATCTAGAATTTTTAATATATTAAAAACAAGTTATCATACACAGAAAACATTTAAAAAGCTTAACACTTGATATGTCTTTTCCATTTTGTTTAAATATCTGCTGATTGAATGCCAAACTTAGACATTGTTCATAATGTGTACTGGATAAAACAAAATATTGCTACTGTAATTGGCTTTCCAGAATTAAAGCTCTGTAGAGAAAAAATAATAAATTTGCAATTTTTTGTCAGTTAACTTTATTGGAAAGATTTTGAAAATTAAAATAATATAGTTTCAAACATGGTACAATAATATGCATCTTCAAATACTGATGTCGGTGTAAAATATTGTTTTTACATTCTTGTATATAACTGTAATGCACCTTAAATAAAAATGCAATACTTTTTCTCTTTTTTTAGAACTTATCTAGTAAACCGATACATCAGAACTAGTTGACAATAAAAAGTCCACTAAAACGACTGTTAGCTAGCACTCAAAACTAAATTGTTCTTTTAAATCCAAATGTTAAGCTCGTATAAAGGCAATATTTGCGGAGTTAAAATGTTGTCCTGTTCTCTGTTAGAAAATTCACCAACCAATTAACATGGCTTATTGGTTGAATGTTTCTTAAACAAGTCTACTAAATGAATTCTCTTTGTAAATACTTTTATATGAAAAATTATCAGCCTGTTAATCTGTCTAGGTTGTCTTTCATGATTCAGTAAATTCTTTATAAATAAATTCATATTCTTATGAGTATTCTATATTCTATAAATCAAATTAAAGAAAAGGTAACCTATTTTGAACAAAATATGGAGACATATTGGATGTTTAGCGGTCTACATTTAGAGGAAGTTTGTGAGTCAGCAGCATGCTAAGAAACTATCTGTTATTAAATAAATTGGACGTTTGGTTATTTTGTAGTAGAAACATCTAGTTTGGTGATATAAATTAGGAGTCATTTTTCTTTACTCATGCCAAAACTCTGCCTTAACGTTAAAAGTGTAATAATATGAGGTCACTTATTACTCCCGTGAATTGTTCTTATTTAAATCAATTAAATCGATTAAATATCGAGCACTGCTTGTCAAGTATTCTCATATTAGTCATTTTATTAGATAATTGTCAATGTTTATTCAGTAAATTATTTTGAAAAAAAGAAATGCGCTTCTGTCTGAAAACCCCATTGCATATGGCACTGGTGGTACAAAGCGTTCAATTCCATACTCACTGGGAGCAAAATTGACATAAATCCATGAAGTAATGCTTTATGTAATTTAGAGAAACAAGCCTGCGTTATCTGCTTCCTCGATAGAAATGAAATGAGCAATACTCTTTCAATTTTTAAAAGAATTAAAGAAACAAAATTTATTATGTTGGTCTTTGTTAGTATTTTTGTTTGTGTATTCAATATTCAACAAAATGAAATCAAACGCAAAAAAGATTTTAAAAAAACCCTAAACAACAAACAAACAAAACCAAACAAACAAACAAAACATAAAAATACACACACAACAAACAAAAACCAATAGAAATAAACCTTGTGGTTTGAATTTTCTAATAATTAAGATTGCTATTACACTTTTAACTGAAATTCACAAAAACTGCCATGACTTCTGCTGTACCAAGATCTATAATCATAAAAGAGGAAATGTGATTTGAATTCTCCCAAAAATAAACAAACATACAAATATTCGTTTAGAAAATAAAGTTTTAACGTAATATATTTTTTTTAATTAATTCATTTGACATAATATAGCAATCTGAAGACTTAATTTCCTTTGTTTAGTTGTATTGATAATTCGCAAAAAAACTAGATGCTGTCATTAGACAGTAATACCCGCACCAAGTGTTTGCCTCTAAATAACATTCTCTTGTACCGGTTTTAGTCAAAAAGAAGGCCACATGCAATTCCCGGTACTTTTTAAAAACTATGATTTTCATAAATGATGAGATCACATCCCATAATAAATATATTACTTTTATGTACAATTTGGGTTTGAACTGTTTTCATATGAATTTTAAATTAATCGAAAATCTAAACATTTCATGTCATAGAAAGTATGGTCTATATAATTATTACAAACAAAATTAAATCATTGATTTTGTAACTATTAACAACTTATTTAGGGCCCCACTCTGCAGATGCCCTATAGTTATCATTCTGTCCAATTCTGGCTAATCATGTCAAGATATATTTAAGACAAATTGGCCCTTGCCCCTTGGGTCATTCCCCCTAACCCCCCCCCCCCCCCCCCCAAAGAGTTGCTTTTAAACCACCACCGAACCCCCCAACCCCCTCCTCTGAAATAGGGAATGATAATACATTTTAATAATTGTTGAGATCCCCTCCCCTAAACCATATTCATTCTTGCTCCTTGTGTCATTGCACATCAATTGGTACATGTATATAGGTTATACCCCCTTTGAGATGCCCAGTGACTTTCCAGAGTTAGAACTAAACAAGTAACCTATCTTATTCATATGTAGTGTATTTCCTAGCCCTAGCCCAATGATGACCCTGCTTTGTTTTTTACAGCAAGGTTTTTGTTGACTGACTTTATAATTTCCACAATTATATATAATATTTTGTTTATCTTTAAGATTAAAATGCAATTCCCAAAATCTCTTTATGTACATCTGACATCATACAGAAAAAACCAATAAAGAAATGATTTTGCTACTGTAAAAATGTGAGAAGAGACTCTGAATCTCCCCACCCACCTGCCCCCCGAAAACATGAATAGTTAAATATTTTTAAAATATCCTCAAAATCATCGAAATCCCCGCTCCTAAACCATATATATTTTTGTTTCTTGAACCATGATTATGTCAAGGCAAATCTTTTTTGTGGTATTAGTAGGTCATGGCATCTGGGGGTCACCCTAACCCCACCCCACGCTCCCAAAATCAAAAATGATCAAATAACTTGAAAAAAATGCTTGTGATCCCACCCAGCATATATATTCTTCCTCCTTATGCATCCTATGGTACGTTATTTCAATCACAAGAGATAAGAGGAGGTCCAGGAATTCGGTTTTTTATGGGACGGAACTTCATTTTGCAGATAGCATTGACCCTCAGAATCAAATTTATATTTCTAAAACCTTATTGCATATCTATAGCTCAGCCCCTGTTATATCCCTATAAATGATGTGGCTATTCATTAAATCATGAGAGGAGTTCTGGGAAGTAGGTTTTTTCAGGAGTGATCAACGTCAATTTTCAGCTACTATTTGACTCCCTGGATGAAATTAAAATTTTTAAAACCTTATTGCATGACTATATGACAGCCCCTATCAAACCCCAAGATATGATGTGGCTATTCATTGAATCATGAGAGGAGTTCTGGGAAGTAGGTTTTTTTTAGGAGTGATAAACGTCAATTTTCAGCTACTATTTGACTCCCTGGATTAAATTTAAATTTTTAAAACCTTATTGCACATCTATAGGACAGTCCCTATCATATCTCAAGAGATAACATAGCTACTGCATAAATTGTAAGAGGAGTTCTGGGAACCATATTTTTTTGGCAAAAAAACGTCATTTTTTGATGCCCACAGATCCCCGTGATAAAAACAAAAATTCTGAAACATGATTACACGTCAACATGACACCCTGAAGCATATCCTATTAGATCATTAGGCTACTGCAAAAAGAAATTGACGTTTTTTGAAACCAGACTTTTTGTAAAAAAAAAAAAAAAACACCTCATTTTTCAGCCATTTAATGACCCCCAGGACAAAATTGAAATTTCCGAAACCTTATTGCGCATCTATAGGACACCCCAAAACATATTCCAAGAGATGATTTGTCTACCGTTGAAAATGTAAATGGAGTTCGAGGAAGAAGGTTTTTTGTCAAAAAACATCATTTTTTACCAATTATATGACCCCCAGGACTAACAGAGAATTTTTGAAACCTGTTTACAAAACAACATGACACCCCAAATCATACTCCAAGAGTTCAGTTTGCTGGTTTATAAGATGTAAGAGCAGTTTGAGAAAGTAAAACGTGACAGACGGACGGACGGACGGATGGACGGACGGACGGACAGACAGACGGAACAGGGTAACAACAATATACCCGAACTTTCTTTAGAAAATGCGGGTATAATTAAGCCTATGTATTCTACCTGTTGATCCGCTTTGATAGTTTACAGTATCGTCTGCCGCTGAATAGAGAAACTGGGGTTTGTTGGGGACGGTGTTCCAGAGGCAACATCCTGTTGCGGGATCCAAAACTACCATCCATCCTGTGTCATTCGGACAACCGTTGTAGTGTTTGTTGACAAAGAATGATCTTGAGCATTCAGAATGCCTTTCAGTCGAAAAGTTATAAAGACATATAAATGAAGAGGAGTGATTTCTTGCAAATTGTTAAAGTGCATAATAGTTTAAATTGCAACGCATATTTACAAGATGAAAGGTAGTATGCTTATCTCTACCTAACAAGAGACAAGTTTACACGTTAATCTTTAACTTATACGGAACAAAATAAATAATACGTTTATCTTTTCCTTATCAGGGACAATATAACAAGTTCATCTTTAACTTATAAAGACAACGTAACACATTTATCTTTACCTTACAAGGGACAAAATAACAAGTTTATCTTTACCTTTTCAGTGACAAAATAACACGTTAATCTTTACCTTATAAAGGACAAAATAGACGTATTTCTTTACCGTATTAAGAAAACATAACACATGTATCTTTACAAGTTTTTCGATACCGTACAAGGACAAGTTAACATTTTTTCTTTACCATACAAATATAAGTTAACGTAATATTCTTTATCGTACAAAGAACATGTTAAAATATTATTCTTTACCAAATAAGGACAAGTTTACATGTTCATTTTTACCATACAAGGGGCAAGTTTACACGTTTATCAAAACCTCACCATATTAACATTTTTAAAGATTAATTTAATTTTACTGCTGCAGAGAAAATTATGAATTCAGAAAATAGCGGCTGTTTCTAGAAAGCTTATAATTATTTTCAATTTCATCAATTAAATGCATATACATAATCAATTCTTTGCAGTGAATTTTTTAACCTGTATTATATGATAAAGTATCAACACAAAAAAGCGGGGTTTTTTTTCCACGAATGCAAATGTTTGACAGTGAAAGGGGGGATGTGACAGACCTACTTAAGGTGAGGATTGTGGTTACAGAGAGATAACTCACAGATTTCATGGTGGTGTAACACCAACTACCTTGTATTTCAGATATGACGTCTAGATTTTTGTCTTTATAATTGATTTCAGTTTCTTTTTATTTCGCGGAGTTTTGTAGTTTACAGTGAAAAAAGTAACAGAATACAAGAAATTTAATCAATTTTCTAAAAAGGAAAAACGAAGTCCACATTATATGGTTTTAGATATTTTTTTGAAACACCAGATTGCACATATACTAAGATAAGTTTTTTCCTGAAATCGGTGGACTTAGAAAGGTTTCAAATAAGATGTTTTCGTTTACCTTACAGTAGTTCAAATTTTTGACTTTTGCATTTTGATTTATTTTGAATAATTCATTAGAAATAAGTAAAAACAAATCATGATAAATGTATAAATAGTGACATCATTTTCGAACATTATAAGCATAAATAACCTTCATACTAGTCACATGTAAAATGTTCATATTTTCCCGAAATTATTTACTTTCATTAAAACGACAGTTTGAAATCCCAAACTTTGACCTTTTGTAGATATAAAACGTGTATATATATAAATTACTGATGTGCAAGATTATTCATTATTCCTCGAGGCCCTAAATCTACGATGAGCCCAAATGTTTTCTCAATATTGTGGTAGAGTCAAGTTTATGGCATTCCTACTAGCTCTGACTAGTGGGTTAACCCTTTAGCTCAATCGCATGAGGCTGGAGTTGCATGCCAGAGGACCCGTGTAAAAAATCCCAGCAGAGGCATTAAGTGTCCTTGTTACAGTATCACTTTTGCAAAAGGAGTATTTAGTAGTAATGTGATAGTGGGTTTGTTTTTTTTTTATTTTACCTCCGGTATCAAAGCATTATTTGAATCAGATCTAGATCTCAAAAAGTGTTTACATTATTAGCAAGAAAATATTGAAGCAAACGTAAAAAACAGCCGCAAACTATTTGTTTTTCTGAACATAAAATAACGAAATAAAAAAAGATCGATTTCTTGCACTAAATGAAATATCCACTCACAGACATATGTACAAAATTGTAAATAGACATTAGCATATTGTTTGTTGAAAATGAATAAAATGAAAAGAAACAAGAACACATTCATTTTCCTAATCCATATTACATTTTTAATTTTTTTTTTCTTAAGTTGAATAGTTAAACATTTGCTTTCTCTGAGCAAAGTTGTGTTACATATACCAAATTGCTGGTTGAACTAGCTCCGCAGAAACGCACAGCAACTTTTATTTTCATATCATATAACCGACCACCTTCTTGCTTCCGGTAATAACTGTACAAAGCATGTACAAAGCAAATAATCTCTCTCTCTCTCTCTCTCTCTCTCTCTCTCTCTCTCTCTCTCTCAATTGTTTTTGCAACAAGCTCAGTAACGTCAAAATTTTACGATAAAATCAATTTGTTTCAATCCGAGACTCTTCAATGTTAACACTTATATGGTCCATGTCAGTCTGTAGGAAATTTGGAATGTGATACCGGTTTAAAAGAGTCGTCTTTACACGTTATATAGTTAATCAATGAATACAAAAACTTAACAGCAATCACAGGAAAGTACACTAAACACATAATGCGTCAAATACTTAAGCAATCATTGAAATTTATTAATCAGTCATGATTATGAGAATGTTATAATGACAATTGTTTTGACAATATATTGCAAATACCTTGGTCACTCTAACGCTGATTTTCAGTTTACTTTACTTATATAGGACAATCTCTCAGTCTATACACGAAGAATGATATATGTGACGCGCCAAGCAAAAACCTCCCTTAACTGAAGTTTTTAACAATTTCAGTTTTTTATTGATTCTTATCAAGCTTGTCCTTCTTGTTCTAATGATATACAGCATTTCATATGTTTCTCATTATTAAGGTGTTGCAAGAGCGCATTAAAATGAAGAAGTATATCTTTTGACGTCGACCGCGCAAAGATAGGCTACACAATTGTTGCTATATTAATAACTATCGATATTTTAAGAACAGTACATGTATGTTTATATTTACTATCTTATATTGATTCAGTATATTGCAAATAATGAATAATAATGTATGAGATATGGAATGCTAAAAATGATTAAAAATTCATAAAATGTAAACATAAAATCTCTGCATTTTTCTTGAAGATGATGTAAATAAACATGTATACAAAACACGATGAAAGCACGTCATTTTATATTTATATGATAGTGTTGTGTTGTGCATATACAATGCCTGATAAGTAGTCTGAGTTTGACATGCAGTGAACGAGCCAGAGGCTTAATATTTCCTACAAACCGTTCGCCGTGTTATATTTTGCCAAAGTTTGCTTACGCTACATAAAAGTTTTGTATAATGCCAGTATGTTAAAGAATATGAGTATTTAATACACAGTAAAAAACTGACAGGAAACATAATAATTCACACTACACTTAAAACCTAAGATGGTGTTACAGGTTTTAATCACGCGCAGATGTATGGGGGGGGGGGGGGGGGTCTGGACCCCTCCCCTTGGAAATTTCAAATTTCTAAAATTTATATAGTAAAGTTAGCAAGACACCTCTTTACAAACATAAATATCCCTCGGACATTCCTTGGTAAATTTTCTGGATCGAGCATGTTACATTGTAATGTTTCAAAATAATTTATAAATTAGCCAATTTAAAAATTTCATTATTCGTTCTGAGCCACGGAACAAGTACAATGGTAACGTCTTTCCATAGATTGGTCACAAAAGATCGGATTTGGCTATGAAAGCATATGTCTGCCTTATTCGAGTACGACCTCCTTGGTAAATCACCAAGGTCGCATATCATGATCAAAGTGTCGCATATCAGATTTCAAAAAATGCATGGAAACCGCCTTACCATCACTATGATTATAATGTAGTCAAAATGAAATACACGATTGTTCTCCGTCGCCCGACCACACCTCGATGTATCCGACGACGTATTATCAATTAACAATTGTTACTTCCATACTTACGTGACTTGATATAACCCAGTGAACTTGAAATAAAAGATACCACAGAGTCTGCATCATCTGTTTCATATTTGGATATTTTACTGGAAATGAACATTGATGGTAACCTAACAACAAAACTTTATGATAAACGTGATGACTTCAATTTTTCTAGTCAACTTTCCTTACTTATGTAGCAATACACCTTCATCACCTGCATATGGAGTTAATGTCTCTCAGTTAATTCGATACGCAAGGGGATGGTCTTCACTCTTGAACAGATTCTAACGCGAGGCAAGCTACTGGCAAACAAGTTGATAAAACAGGACTATCAACAATCTCGTTTGAAGTCATCTTTTCGTACGTTCTAAGGTCGATACAACGACCTTTTCAGCAAATACAATCTTCCACTGGGTCGCATGCTGACTGACGTTTTTCATTGTTAAACCATAATTAATCACCTAATTTTCTACGGACTTTTCCATTTTTCCCTATTACGACAAAGAGCACACGACGGGTGTAACCGGTCAGCAGAGGATGCTCACTCCTCCATGGCACCTGATCCTACCTCAAAATCTTTTTAAAAAGGTCCGTGTTTGCTCTGCTCCTGTTTTGTAATTTCCCTTTGGATTTTTGAATTTGAACACTGTTCGTTATCACCATATGACATTTTTTTTTGTTATAGGCAAAGTTATTACTTGGAATACATAGAACTGAACTGCATTATATTAAATGTACTAAGTATGATATGTTATACAGTCATGAATAAATGTGTTTTGAATTTGTACGTAAACTTGCTTTTAGAATTTTAGATAAGAATTCTTTAAAAAAATCAAATACATGTATTACTTAGTCTGCTGTTCGTGCAATATTGTTCGGCCCTTATTTCTGTTCTGGAGAATTATCGGAAGTACCACAGTCTCTTTTTCCCTCCCCCCTCTCTCTCTCTCTCTTTCTCTCTCTCATTTGATGTTTTTCTGTTTGTTTTTTTTAAATTCTGGATAACATCGACGAAAATACTTGGAAACATAAACTGGGTTTTTCAAATTGATTATAGAAATAAACTAGAGCCGTGTTCGTTGCAAAGCAACGAAGAGGTCTTCCGTTGCACCTAAACATTAAACATATAAAGGTATGCCTTTGGTAAGTAGAAGTATATTTAGATTGTATGCAAATATGAAGGTCTTGTAAAGATAACCTGTTGTCGATACCTATCAGACCTTGACGAGTATTAGAAGAGGGATGGTTTTAATCAGATTAGACTGTCAATATGATAATAGTACGTTCAGAAAATCGAAAACGAGGTTCAATTTCAAAGTATTATTTTTATACCAGGCAAGTTCTCCGTTTAACTTACTTCATGTTTACATCAGGTTAGGATAATTTAAAGAAAAAAACATCATATATGTACATGTATATAATTATTCAGAACACAAACACAAAATGATAAATACGGTTATGTACAACTGATTACAAGATACAAACTGGGACTAGCCTTATATCAAAGTGTAATCAACACAAATTCCACTGCGCTAATGCATGCAACAAACAGTGTTATGTCTGACAAACATTTCCCTGTACTCATACTTACTGCTCTACTGCTTACTAAGGGAATAAGTTATATAAGGGCAGTGTTAAAATTAAACAATTGAAACGAACACAAATTGTAAATAAACGATGACGCCTTCTCCCGCCTTAGGGTGCGCTGTACGAGAGGTGCTCAGCAGGAGGGACAACTCTCCGTATAACGTTAGGCCATACAGACACTCAGCATCGTTTTTGCTAGAGGGAACATATTTATCCGAAATCTTGACAAGCAAATCTTCAAAGTCCTAATCCGTGGTGGTGGTAGTGGAGGGGAAGCTGTGAGGCAGCTGTATCTTCTATTGTTTAATATGCTTTTGATTTAAATTTGCGAAAAAAATTTTGCTTTCTCCTTAAAAGTGTGTGTTTGGGGGGTGGGACAATGCCTCAAAATCCAATTTTCTAAATGTCAATTTAAGGAAAATTTTGATTGCGAGGAAGGGGGGAGCAGTGCTCCCACTGGATCAATTAGAGGTACTGTGAGCAAGCTAACAAATGATACCTCCGCTAAGAAAAAATCATAACTCAAGTATTTCTCTACTAAAAAATAATTGATGCTTCTATTTCTTATTATGACACTGGAATTGCACAAATGACCAAAGCTCAAGTCAGAACATATTTAAGGTCACAAGCAATCTTTGTGTCAAATTTTAGCTTCTGATCCTTTCTATTAACATTGTGAATTTTTTCTTCCACTGACCTTGAATTTGCCAAAATGTCCTTTTGGACAAATCATTAGACACCCTCAGGTTATAAGCCATCTTTGTGTAATTAGAACCTTGTTTTTCCATAAAAGCTATATAGACCAGACAAGAATTTTGCACTTTCCCTGTCAGTTTCCTTGATCTTGTCCAAATGATCTTGGTTCAAGGTCATGACACACCCTCAGGTCATAATCAATCTTTGTATGAAGTAAGAACTTCCAACGTTTCTGCATAAGAAACTAGGATATGGACAGGACACGAATTTTGCACTTTTCCTGCCAGTGACCTTGCCCAAATGACCTTGCATCAAGGTCATTACAGACCGTCAGGTCATAAGCAATATTTGTGTGAAGTAATAACTTCCAATGTGATTCCTATATAAGGTGATTCCTATATACCCCCCGAATTCGTTTTCGGGGGGTATAAAAATCCTTTTCGCCACTGTAGTGCTGCACAAAGAACGACCTATGTTTTACTATCATTTCTATCAAATCACATATACATGTATATGTGTTAGTTATTCATATTTTGTACTGTTTAAATATACATGTATTGACCAATGCATTGTATGTACATTTGCACTCGGAACCCACGAGTTTTCTATCCGTTACACTACCTGAAAAGCAGTATAACGGATAGGAAACCCGTGGGTTCTGACGATGTCTCCTCATTGACATTTGACAATTTGCATCACTACATGATTTCCAAGTGGTAAGGTATCAAAGCTTTTGAAAAGTTAAGATACTGAATTTCTACAGTTCTAAGTTTGAGGTAAAAAAAAAACCAACACTTTTTTATATGATGAAACAAAAACAAAAATACCTTTATGGACTCAAACACAAAAATAAGAAGAGGAGCAAAAGCCATAAAGACATTATTTCTTTTGTTCTAGATTATTTCTGAGTTAACAAGCTTCAAGTTTACAATCTCCTATTTTGACAGGCCAGATGTAAAAATAAAATATTCTGCTTGGTTTTCAGTCAATTAAGTTGCATTACTATCTCATACTACACAGCTTCAATAAAGTGTTTTTAATCAATGTTCATATAAAAATAAATAAAATCCCCAAGAACTATATTATTGTTTGTAAGCCAAGTGAACAATGGTCTTTCAAAGAAATAAGAAAACTGTCGACACTTGCAGTACTCTGATGATTTCTATGGCGACCGACTACATTGCATCATATAATTGTATTTCCTAACTTCTAATCCAGAGAACCAATTTTATTTAAGATCTTTGACTTAAAACTTTTAACTTATAATATATTTTTTATTCTGTTCACAACTATAGAAGTTTAGCGTGATCAACAGTTTAATTTATTAGCCCCATTCTCAGATTACGATCTCGCACCTTTAACGTGAATTAAGATGACTGACTTCTAGTTAGACTAGATATCTAATTGTTTAACAATTGACCACTGCAGTGAAAGCACCCTTCTAAGTGTTTAATCAATTACATATCAATTGATGATCTGCAGCCATAAATAACCTGGAGCTATATATGTTCTGAGCTGTGTGCGCTGAAGCGACACGAGATTTTTGGTCGCATGTTGGATAGAATAACACAGGCTGATCGAATAAAAGAACGGATGGGAAAATTTTACACACAATAGGTCACCAAAAATTGATATTCGCCACATTTGGATTCCTTTTCGCCAGTTTTGAAAAAAAAAGTCAGCATGAGCACTTTGCAGGAGTGGTCAACACAGCAATGAATTCGTTTTCATAATGAAACAAACGGCCATGTAGAAGTAGTACAAAAGTGATTATGTGATTGCTAGAATCAAAACAAAACTTGTTTAAAACTCATGTGAATATTCTTTTAAAAAATCACCCAATCCCTCAATTCCGGACATTTCTTTTATCGTGCCAGCACCTACCGCATACGTGTAACATTAAAACACGGAACTTTGATTTTAATTTGATTTGATTATTTTGACTGCCTTGAACGCTCGGAGAATATTTAATTTTTTGAATTCATTTTTACTTTGTACACCCTGATAAATAATGCACCGAAATTTGATCTCTCTCTCTCTCTCTCTCTCTCTCTCTCTCTCTCTCTCGCGCGCGCGCGCGCGCGCGCAACTCTATCAAAATTTCCTTCTGTAAAAACTCTCAGCATAAATTAACGGAAATAATCATGGATACATAAATTAATCTTCAGTTGGAACACAAGTCGATTTTAAATGGACCGGTCAAGCCCGTTAGAGGCCGAGGTTTTTAACCGGTTTACTTCTGGTGTGATGCCCCGAGGGAAACATGCTCGCTTGTGTATATTGTCTATATGCACGGGTGTTAAAATGCTCTCAACAGAGTTTCTCTGATGATCTAGAAAATTATTGTATTTATATAATTATGAACTAGGAAAAACAAATTAAATGTCAATCGTTGAAATGAATATCGGCATGAATAACCGCCAGCGACATGAGCAAAATCTTTCGTTTGTTTGAACAAGTTTTCGACGGGATTTACTGAAAAATTATGCAACATACGATCATCGTACCGTACTCAAATACTAATGCAACTTTGGTGCAACATACGTTTGTATAACTTCTCCGATCATCTGCTACAGTGCACAATAATTCTACCAGCTGCGCATTTACCAGAGTTAATTGTCTGTACCTGTTTCTCTTCCGGTTTCGGCTAGGGAAATTTCTCAAAGAAATGTGATAACTAACGTTTTAAATCGTAGACACAATATTTCATTTATTTATATAATTATTTAATCTCAATTATTCCCAAACATCTTTAATTATAAAAGAAATTTTTCATGGATGATCGGCGCTACGTGATTTAGATAGACTATAGGTGATCAGCGCGTTTGGTGTGGTACATAACCATGCAAGTACGAGTAAATTTTTACTTCAATCTTTCAATTTCCAAGAGTAGAAAATTTAATCTGTCGAAGGTAGTTTCTTCGTTAAGGTATGCATTAAAGGACAAAAGTAAATTGCACGGTCATCGCGAGCGCCAAACATGGTATACACAGGACGAGTAAACGAATATCAATCATGCATTTTCTATCATCCAATCTGAGGCCTCGATTCAGTTGATTGACAGGGGTACACTGACCTGATAAATGTGAAGGCGGAGCTCATTTTCTCGGTCTTTAAATTTTTAATCTTTGTGGGTTTTTGTGCTTATCCTAAACATTATTTGTACAGTTTTTAGAACTTTTTAGTCTTACTAAACCAACATTGATCTATGACTGACGATGCTTCTGATTTGGAATAATATATTTTTATTAAATTTCAGAACGATTTCTTTATTTACACTCTATCGTTATAAGACGAAGAAACTTCTATAACATAAGATCAAAACAGATGAGTTCTTGTGTTTGCGGCTAAAAACCCATATATAAAGACGCGAATCCTGTATATTAGATAACCGCTGACCGCTAAGTAGTCCAGCCGCAACCGATCTCCTCGGCCGCGGGCGAGGGATAGGTGAACCAAGGATAATTAAGAAAGCTAGCAGTATTTTTAAATGACTTAAATATATTACAACAAGTTATTTTTTTACATAATTACCAACCATTGATTTATGTGTGATGTTGCTTCTAATTGGGAATTACACTGCTTTTATTAATTAACAGCACGATTTCTTTATTAACACTCTATCGTTTAATTCAGTTTAAGAAGAATAAACTTTTATATGTGTTTGCGGCTAAATAAACCCATATATGAAGACGCGAATCTTGTGTATTAGATAATCGCTGACGGCTGGGTAGTCCAGCCGCGACCGATCTCCTCGGCCGCGGGCGAGGGACAGGTTACGTAATGGTATACACACACAGCTCAGATCCCAGAAAGATTTCAAATGCATGCAGTATAATAACTAATATGTATAACAAAGAAGTTTTTTAAATCCGTAATTTGTGTCTTACTAAAAAAGAATGTTTATATTTTGTGTCTATTGATTTTATAGGATTTTCACTCTAAAAACAACAAAATTGGCTTATAATCCTCACATAAAAGCATATATACTGTAAAAAAAAAAAAACCCTTTTCTAATGAATTAAAGCATCCTGTATAAACAGATACACTTTCTGAGATAACTTTATGTCAGTTGTACGCTCAAAGACTTTTCGTTAACTTGCCAAATGAAAACAGGTACATGTTAACAAGTAAAGCTTTTTACACTCATATTACGCAATACCCTAATAAAATAACATTGTAACGACATTGATAAGATCCCAATGAACAACTTTTCCTGCGACAGCCATATCGAAATCTTAACCGTTTTTGAGTTATAAAGCAAAAAGTTTAAAGGGCTGTTGGCCCCTTATTTAAGGGGCCAGCCCTTTTTCAATAGTGTCAAATGAAAGCCCTTGAAATTCTGCACAACTTTTATTCTACATGTCTTAACAAAATATTTTTTGTTTAAAAGATACAAAGGAAATTATATGTAAATTTTCGCACTTTTTGGAATCCCGTTTTTGACCCCCTACCTTTTTCTAAATAAAAAACGAAATCCCAAAACAAAAACCGATGTGCACAACTTCAATGCCTCTATTATTCAAATTCGTTGGATTCCCATTCCCTGCTATTATAGTCTCAGAGCCTTTGTCTGGAAACCAAAGGCCCTAAAAAATTTTCAAAGGGAAATAACTCGTTAACGGAAGAGGAATTTTAAAGTTTATGATATATTTAGATAGTGTTTTGTAAAGTCTATTAGCCCTGAAAATTTGAGCAAAATCCGTTCAGAAATGAGCAAGATATGAAGCTTCAAAGTTCGCGTCTAGGAAAAAAAAAAAAAAAAAAAAGAAAAATAAGAATAATCTTAACCAGCACAATAATAGAAAGGTCTTCCGTTGGAAACGGAAGACCTTAAAAATTGATAGGCAAAAACAGAAAAAAAAATACTTTTGATGATAACAATGCATTTACACGTGGTTTATCTCCTACGACTGTGAAAGTACAGAACATATATTATTTAAAATCAATTGTTATTTTATTTTCATGGGTTCCATTGGAATGAAACAGGAGAATAAAAATGGGGAAAAAAAGGTATAATAAAATGTATATATGTGAAAGGAGTGCACAATCGCTTGAATGAATATGTTATAGCATAAATCAAAACAATGGGAATGGAAACAATTTAGAATAGATTTATTTGTAAGTGGATAAACATTAGTTTAAGGGATTATAAATAATTTAGAGTAGTTTATTTGCATGTGCATCTGCCAAGACGAAGGACAGAACAATTTGTTCTCCAGGAGAAATATGTTTTATTTTCATTACGGAGGAAAATCAATGATACTAAATAAGCGAAATTAATTTTTAAAAAGAATCTGACCATAAAAGGAACTATTTAACATTATCACAACAGGAAAAAGGGACTTAAATTTTCCATACCATGAGTACATGTATTTTTTCTAAAAATCGAAATTTGTGATTTTATTCCCGAAGCTGAAGTCGAATCATTCGTGTCACTGGTAATATTGGGTTGTCGTGTACTACAACACAACTACATGTATTTAATAAAAACATTAACTAAAAATTTTTCATTTTTCATCTGACATTATATTTGTTTGTTGGTTTAAAGTGAAGCTGCAAATAACTATTTTAAATCCAAAGGTGTTAAATTACAACGTGTTTTCAGATCACAGAAAATAAAATGAGACTTGAAAGCGCCCGACATTTAGATCAGATCTTCAGTTCAGCATCACGTCTGCTTAGAAAACAAACATGAAAATAACGTAGTGTTTTAATATTAAAAAATTAACTTGGAAACCCCGACATTTTTCTTAAAGCTTAGGATGTTTGCTTGAGTACATTAACTTCTCAGCTATTAAAAATAAACAAACAATAGAATTCCAATGAAGGGAAATGGATTCACCAAAATTATATCCGCCAAAATTAATGATATACCTTGTAGGCCCAAATCCGCCAAATTTATGTACCGCCCGAAATTGGCTATACGGTAAGTCATGATCATCATTCTTATTTATTCATTTGATAAAGACATTTTTCAAAATTTGCTAAGCCCTAATTTTTTTTCTAAATTAATCTATTATTTATTAAAGAAAATCATTTATTAAGGCTTAGCAGAATTTCCTTCATAACTTTGTAATTTATGTTTGAACACGGAAGTGAAACACATGGCAGAGGAAAATACTTAAACAGCGTTTACGTTATTGTGATATGTAGACGCGTATTTTAACGTTACTTCATGATTGAGATAAGAGAGGTTTTTGCTTGTCGCGTCACATATGGGTATATCCCTCCAACTATTTTTAGAATCGGTAGGACAACAAAGTAGTGCCTTTAAGCAAAATAGTTCCTATACTTGCAGAGTGAATATACATTTATTGGGACATTTTAAATCAGAATGCTTGACACATGTCAGAAAAGAGGATTTGCAATTTTAAAAGCAATTGTCAAAATCGAATTATCACTTGAAGAAAAGAATTGAAATTGTTTGATTTACACCTTTCCAAAACTGTGAAATTCCCATCTTTTACTTTCATTTTCAGAGTTTTTTAATACAGACGCATTTTGTGGGAAAACGAATCTGACTTCACACCACGAAATTTTAACAGGGGAGAGACAATTTGATGAGCTTTCATTCAAGAGGTCCCTCGTTGCTGAACGAAAATTAGGGCCGGAGCTATGAACCCGAACGTTAACATTACCGCCTATGGAAAATGCGTTAGTGGACTATACCCATATATTATGTTTAAGACACAATCTTCAAATGTTTGCATCTAAATGTTTTAGTGGGTTTTTTGGGTTTTTTTTTTTAATATAAAAAACCAACTTTACGTTTTTTAAAGTACTTAACATTCATCCTTGTAGGATCAAAGTCTAAAAGACAATGAAAACCACTGTATATTTTTGAACTTTTTTATCATAAAGGACATTCCTTTGTTCATAAATTTCACTTTTATTGGATTTAAATCTTCTATATTTAATGTATCAAAATGTCCTTTAACGCCATCTTGGAAATATTAGAATTTTGAGAATGTCTTACTTTTTAACGCCTAATTACGGATAATTAATCATTTAGAAAAGAAATTAGGTCAGACCTGCAGTCATTAAATGTTTTTGTATCATAAATTTCGAGTTAGGTTGCTATAGATATCGAAATGTTTAAATTATGTTGCATCTGATCTTTTGCGTCTATAGCCTACATTTACAAAGTTTATTTACTGGACTTGAGCAGCCATCATTCAGCATGTCCTATGAACATTTGTGTATTTCCATGTTAATACTTTGCTATATATTTTATTTGACAGCAATTTAAATATGCAACAGAGGGCAAAGTATTGATGTACAAAGTTGTTGTGAGAACACATAAACTATTATGATAATGTATGTGTGTGAGAAACGAGACAGGGTTTTATACGATTATTTGATGCGCACGTAACGTCCAGAAAATTCCAGTCCGCAAGTCCCATGCCCACAAAGTAAAGTGGCTTATGTTTTGGCAATTTCAAAATTTGCTTGATTATCCTTGCCATATTATCAAATTATATATCATAAACAATGATTTGACTGTCATTTCATGTGTCTGCCAAAAAATGAAGATTAACTTTTTCTAATTATGAATAAAGTAATTTCCTATTTAATACTATATTTTGACAATAGATATGTTTCTGCAATGTTTGCTTGAATCTTCATTATGTAATTAAGTACACTTTACTTTTATGCGATACATATACATTAAAACGATTTAAGTGTCTGCAATCATAGCCAAAATAAAAACGATTTCAGTATCTGCATTCATAGCAAATCAAATGTATTATTGTGTAAGCACTAATTTACCCATTCTAAGCAAAGTTATGACTTACCCGTCTATGGAGAAATAGTTGTAGATGGTAGAGGAGGTCACATTGCTCCAGCTGCTGTTTAAAATACGGGAAGAATCGAACCAGTTCTCAATGGTCGAATCTCTCCCATCGAACGCTATAAATGCCACCTTAGATCCGTGCTTGTACAATTCGAGAGTAACCTTAAAATTACAAATGGGTAGTTTAACTCTAAAACTTGCGGCCAGTGAGTATCTCCTTAGTATCTAATTCATCTATTTATTAAGAAATCATGTTTTATTTTACAAAGTTCTTTAGCTGCAATGGTACCATTATCACCAACAGCTATATATCATAAATTTCAATAACACCATAACCATTATAAATTCATCAATTTACAATTAGTTACACAATCATTAACTGAATTTTAAATCTTAACATTACACCCCATCACAGTAAAATCGATTTGAGATCAATTTTTTCAATGAAAACACATAAAAAACGTACATTGGCTGATATTATCTTGAAATTTATTAAACTTTCGCACTCTAGCAGACTCCTTTGCTTAAGCACTTACTGATGAGGATGTTCTTCTCAAACAACCACAAACTTGTGTATTCATTTAATATATCCTAGACTTTCATCTGTGCATCCACATTACTTTCTAAAAGTTCTTTCCATTAGACTGTATAAGCCGATATCGTCAAAGAGAGTGTCTCCTCCCATGAGTTGTATAGTTTTTACACACCAAGAAATTCTTTACATGATTTATAATGGCAAATGCATTTTCTATATATGTGGAGTATTTTATCCTATTTTGATCGCTTTTAGTCACAGTTCAAAGCACATTTTTCAAACTAATTGTGACTTCTTCCCCTACAATTGTCAAACGTTTCAGGTTTGTCCCCTAAAAAAATCCAAACGTATTTCATATATTTGACTTTTCCGTTCAAGTAAAAAAATGTTGCGTACAGATATTGATTTTTTGTTTCATATATTTCATTATGTTTTAAAGGAGTAACACTCCCCTGCTTTGGCTCTAAACACCATACCACCCCACCTGAAAGCTTATGGGTGCATTTAAAACAACGATGTCCTAGCGATACATTTCTTGTCTCCAACCTTTGTTTTTTCCAACTTGTTTGTAAGATATAGCACCTAGTTTTGTTATATATATGATGATCTATAGGACGGACAGGTTTAAACTGTGTGTATTCTTAAGAATGCAAGAAGGCTGGAGGGTCGTGGCCTTCTTAGGCTGTATCATTCTATTTTAGGAAAAATCCAAACCCAAACTTAAGCTAAAATATTTGGATTTTTCCTTTTTCTAAATTCTTTTGAATTATTATATATTCAATAATAAATATATATATTTTTTTATTTATAAAAAGTAAAACGTCTTATTGACATTACTGGATATGATTTATAAGATATTAATATTACGCATTTGTTCACACTAAATTTTTAAATCTACATTGTGTTACTTGCAACCATAACAGATTTTCCATCTTCTCATAATTTTATTTTTTAAAAATCTTTAAAATAATTGAGAGCATAATTATATCTTTCTTTGAACACCGACACTATATTTCAGTTATTATACTTAAACGATCCATAAAAGAAAACTGTTGCGTAGCATTCCACCTTAAAGCCTCCGATAATAATGATGGCGAAACAGAGAGTTTTAAATCAAGAACGTTTAAGAATTGAAGAATTGAAAGGCATTGAAAGGCATTGATTGCTTTTCTTCTGACAACTATCCAGACAGTAATAGACTCCTTTAAATAAAAAAAGCCCCACTACTACCAATGAGAATCTATTGAAGTATTACGCATTATGGTCGGATGATTGATGCAATATTTCATGTTCTCCAATTTATGGTTGTCACATTGATTCTGTAAAATATCCATTTTTGCGGAAAAAATTACATAATACCAAGTTGCAGTTATAATTGACTTTAAATTCGATAGTAAAAAAAGTCTCCATAATGAAAAGAAGTACAGTACTTGAGAAATGGAAAGACTTTCCCAGATATCCACCCGTGGATTCCGGTAATGCGTGGAGCATGACGTGTTCTCCATGGAAACGCACGTGTCTTCAGCGGTCGGGGGAAGGAAATTCCCTAGCCAGGTGTCCTTGACACTCAGCCCAACTCCCGGGGTACCCCGGAACATTAGCTCTTTCTGCAGAACTGTAACGAAATAACGAGTGGTGAACATCACATGAACTTGTTGAAGTTATTCATTATGATTTAAAACTAAAAAATACATTTCTAATTTTAAGTTATAAATTGCTTTAAACACACTGTGGATAATTAAGCCTTGAATATATATCGCTTTTTGAAAGGAAATCAAAAATGTTACAATCTGCTAAATGAGTAGAGTAATAGCAGTCACCAGCAAAACGATTAAAATTACCGTTGGTTCTGATGAATAATATCCATGTTCCGTTTTGGTTTTCATCTACCAAATCCCCGTATCCACTTGGACCCAGAGTATTTATTTCACAGAATCTGTCATCTCGGTGAATGTTGACGCTATAACAGTGATGATATTGCAAACACATCATGCAACATTCGGAGAAATGACCATCATATAAATTGAATGAAGTGAAGGGATTTCTGACGCGATACCCCACAAATCCTTTAAATAAACTTGTATAAATTGACTCTTCCGCGGTGTTCATTGAAAAAAAGACTGCAAAAAGGAGACAGACCACTTCATAAAGAATAAATTTAATCATAGTCCTTTTCAATAAGAGCACGTCTTGTCAATTGCACTGTATGTATTGGTAGCACAATGTGATGATTACTCTGTCTGTCTCTGCAGCTAAAAGAGTTCCCAGACACCACAAAATATTGGGGTACGTCATGTATGTTCATTGATTAAAAAATTGATCGTTTTTATTCTGCCCAATCAAATTGTTTAATAGGTACTTCATCTTTTGTCTGTAAAGTAATGTTACGACAAACGAAATCGATTGTGCTTGCAACGCTCTATAAAATGTGGAATTGAAATCAATGGCGTAATCCCAAATTATTTCTACTAAAATGGATATCATATTCTCAAATAAAATTAAAAGCATATTCATAGAATTTCCCATAGCATGAAAATTGTAGTTTAGTAACATCAAACATATCTTATGCTTCATTATTATTGATAGCAATTAGTTGTAAGTTAGGCAGAGTTTCATTTTAGTGGGACAAGAATACTATTTGCTCTGCAAATATCCATGTGATTTAATACTTTTCGGATCAAATTGATAGGATGAACACATCACATGTCATTAGATCAATCATGGTAATGCGTCCACTCCTTTCGTTCGTGGACCCCAGCATTTGGAATTAAGCTTTTCCGATTTCTTATTTTCATTCTCAACAAATATGTCAAATGTTATCGGTCCCCATTCCTCATTTTTAAAAATTTACTGTTTTAAACTTTACTGTAAAAAATACACTGTTCGTTATCACCACATATCACTTTCTGTAACCGACCAATCATCAAAATCAAATACTTTACTAAAAGACTCTGCATGTGTATTTAGAGATGTCGGAATCCGATCCGGTTTTATGACATTTCCATTCTTCATATACAATCTGTATATGAATGAAACAATACTTTTCAGCTATATTGTCATACTGCCTACCTGACATATGTACACTGCATTTTGATAACCACTAAAAATTCTCACAGTATTGATATATGTTCTAATAAACAAACAATAATCTTTGGATGATATGCATATGGTGAAAAAACATGTAACTGTGAAAATTCTATGTTATATAAAGCAATTAATTTATTGATATTGTTAGCAAAAAGGTTTATTTGTATTAATAATTGTCAGTACATTTCACCTTCTCTATGAACTCGCTGTTTGAAAACATTAAATGATTTAGATATGTTTACATCTACTCTTCTCATCTATTGAGCATACGAAAAGAAAATGAGATAAAGGATATTTAGCGGATCATCGCAAAAATATAGCTTTTTTATGATTTTCATTTTTTCATTTTTATATTATATAAAAGAAATCGATTAGAAGAAATACACAGATTGTGAATGAAATAAATAAAACGTTTTCACACGTTTACCAACAGGTTGCTTTTATAAACTAACCAATATAATCGTTCACTTTCTTATTCTTCAATTTGAACTTTTCTGATTCTCTAATTAGAAAATCGTACCAACGTCTGAAAGCATTTCTTTCACTACAGACACAGTATAACAGGCACTGGAAGCTAAATATCGTGTAAAAACTGATAAATAAATTAACTGTGTTGGAGAATATACTGATTTTGCATGGTTAGACATATTTAAAACTCCGCCTGCAATTTAGTAGATCGAACAAATTATTTTTGTAAATATACACGTATATCCCGCTGAATATAAACCAAATGGTAAAACTGTAAATACGAAATATCGGGCTACACCTTTTATACATTTTAACATGCAATTGCATTTGTACGACAATGATAATAAAAAAAGTCTATTGTTTCTTGCATCAGAATATTGACAATCTCTCAATGTGTAAAGTTTTTCCAAACTATATTTTATTTGTAACGTAACTAACATCGTCAAAGTCTACAAACATATTTATGTTTATCGAATTGCATAATATATATCATTTTTGGAATAGGTTCTTGGTGATCATAGTGATCGAAATTATTTTAAAAAATTAAAAAGTATCAAAACTTATCAAATTACTTGGTTGAGAGATCTATTCTATGTTAAATGTTCTTGCTGTGAAGAAATATCACTGAAAAATCAGCACAGGGGATAATACCTACTTTAATGTCGTGAGATTGATTAAACAAGAAATAGTTTCGCAATCACACACACACACACACACACACACACACACACACACACACACACACATATTTATATATGTATATATCAAAGACTTGAATTTATATTTCATGTTGCATTTACTAACTCTTTATCAGACAGTCAACATGTGATCCATGTGTTAAAAATATAGTTCTCAATTTAATTGATAACCTTCTCCTTATTTTTTTGGTTCTGAAGCCAAGCTGCAATCATGTCTAAATTCTAACACGATGTTTGGGATGGTGCTTACTTAAATAAAATCGAAAAAAGAACATTATATAGATCAACATCTTTAAATGATAGTTTCACTATATTTTCATAGTTTTAGCACACCAAGTTGTCTTACTGATATTAACTACATATGTACACTATGTGTTTGGGTTTTTTTCAACCTGTCTATGTACCCATGCTTCTTTAGTCTAGTCGTGATTGATAAAGATGAATATCTGGTCTGGTATTCGGTGTCAGTGAAAAATGAATCAACAAATAGATATAATCAAAAACAATCCCAGTTAGGAACCTGAAACATTTATTAGTACATGTATGCGTACATATTGTTCATATTCAGAAACAATTATCTGTTTCTGATAAACAATTTTGTAAGGATTATATTACATGCAAAAAGATGAAGGAAACAAATGAGTACATACACACTCACACAGAATCATTTTAATGCTAAACCGAGTACTTGATCAAACTAAATATTTCCTAAACAAAGTAATAGATTTTACAAATTAAGAAATTAATAACCAATATATTAAATACAATATATTAATAATATATAATATTATATTGATTTTTGAGATGGTTGACGGTTTGTTATTGTCATTTGTTCATTCATACAAGTGAAAGATATGAACACGAATCTTTTAAAATAGATACACAATAGATACACAAGTTAGAGGATTACATGTGGTAATTATATTAAGTGATAATCATTTAAAATAGATACACAGGTGAGAGGGTTACATGTGGTAATTATATTAAGTGATAATCATTCAAAAAAGATGCACAAGTCAGAGGATTACATGTGGTAATTATATTAAGTGATAATCATTTAAAATAGATACACAGGTGAGAGGATTACATGGGGTAATTATATTAAGTTATAATAATTTAAAATAGATACACAAAGGAGAGGATTACATGAAAAAATGACAATAAGTCAACCATCTCAAAAATCCATAAAACGAAATACAAATTCAAAACAGAGCAACACGGATCTCCAAAAAGATAGAGGTAGGATCAGGTGCATAGGAGGAGTGATCATCCTCTGCTAACAGGTCATACCCGCCGTGTGCTCTTTGTCGTAATGTGGTAATTATATCAAGTGATAATCATTATACATGTGAGAAGAACAACAACTGCAATAAAATCATCAACAACAATCTAAGATTATAATAAAAGCAAATGATATATGGTGAAAACCGTGCAGCTTAGCTGTATGAATCATTTAAAATAGCAAATCATTCAAGTTTTCTATTTCGTTTTCTTCAATCTCTGTTAATTGATTGTTAAAGGGACATGCTCACGATTTTGGTCATAAATTATTTTTCTGATTTTAATATTTACAATGCTTCAGTAATGCATTTTTAATAGGCAACCAAAATTTGAGTGCCATTCGTTGAATTATAAGCGAGTTATAGAGCTTACAATTCTTTGCTATATAAACAAAGCTTTTGATTTCATTTTGAATGTTGAAGTGAAAATTCCAGTTTAAGACCTAGCATGAATGTGTTTAACGTTTTGAACTGTTTATTTATGCTTAAAATGAATAAGACGATAGACAATTCAGATTAAAAAAGAGTATTTACTGGTACGGTGTATTTTGAACCTATATAAACAAAAACAGGGCACGAGCCTTGTTTACATGACAAAGAATTGTGAAGCCTGTATCTTGCTTATATCTCTGCGACTGACTCAAATTTCATTTGATCAATAGAAATGCATTCTTGATTAGTCGTATATAATAAAAACAGAAAAAGAGAATTTGACCAAAATTGTGACCGTGACTCTTTAACTTCATTATTGTTCAATAGTTATACCTTATTCAACATATTTTGATCCAGTAATAACTTTTTTACATGTTCACAAGTTACAATACATGTAATGTACCTAGGAATGCAAATAAAAATAAATTTCTTTTCATTTTTTGTTTTAAATTTATAATGTTTTACAATCTTTTTTACAAGTTATCTGTTGCATCAATCTATCATTACCAATTAACAATGAAACATGCAATAAGACGAAGGTCTCATATAGCATTGAAAACTAAAAGTTTCATAAAATTTATTTCATTAGTTTAACTCATAGAAAGATAACATATTCTGTTGATATTTTGTCAACTGTAAAACAAAATCACCAAACAATATGACTTATATCATATGTTGAATGTTTGTATAATAATGCTTACTTAATGAAAGATCTTTGATATCGCATTCATGTGAAAAATGATCAGCCTGTTGAGGCCGTCCTTCATTAATCTGTAAATTTTCCGGATTTAAATTCATATTCCTCGGAGACTATGTAAGTCAAATTAAAGTGGAGGTAAGCTATTTTTGAAAACAAATTTGGAGACTTATTGGATGGTCGGGCATCTACATTTAGAATGTGTTTTTGTCATGAACATGCTATGAAATATTTTCCTATTAAATAAACGGAACTTTTGATTTTTAAAGTAGAGACATGTTGGTATGTCTCTGTCTTGTTATTCGAAGTAAAATAATATGATGCCCCCATTATTATTTTGGTTTTTTTTTTTTTGGCATTTAAATCCAATAAATATTTATTTTAATCGGAATCTGCGTAAACATCTCTTCTAACATTCTCTAGCTTAATATACTCCATTTAGTGAACATGATCTTCAACCATATATCTAATGAATAATGAGCATTGTTTAATGGCCTTGTTTTAAGATTTTTGAATTCATTTTGCATAAATTATATCTATTGGTTGATCAAACTTTTTTTTATCAACTTTGAACACAATGAAATATTTCCATAAGGTCAATTTTACTCACTTTGTGTAATTTTTATGAACATTTTATACAGCCTATGGAAATTCAGTCATGTAAAAGAGTACCAGATTGACCTATTGACCATTCCCCCAAATATTCCTTTTTACTCACTTATGAAATTTAGATCATTTTATATGGAATGTTGATGTGCGATTAGGTTGTGTTGTGTATTTCTCTGCAATTCTCGATACCTTAATACAGATATGAATCACCAACGAAACATTTTGTTAGTCTCCTTCCCATGAAACTACAGGGGACTTTATTCTTTATTGCTGTCTGTCAGTCACTCTGTCTGAACTTTGTTTCTCATACTTTTTGATATCGTTTGGTAAATTGATTTGAAACTTGCTACTTTGATACTTTATAATGAGAAACTATAGATCGGGTTATATTTTTTTTAACATTGATCAATAGATTATAAAGATATAGATTTTAAAGGGACATGGTCACAATTGTGATCAAAATTTATTACATTTATTTATTAATGTTCGCAATGCTTCTGTGATAAACAATAGATAGCTTCAATAGGTAAACAAAACCATGGCACGATACTTGTTTACCTAACAACGAATTGTGAGTTCTATATCTTGCTTTTGACTCTACGACGGACACTCAAATTTCGGTTGATTATTAGAAATGCACTACTAAAGAATTATAAACAATAAAAATAAAAAAATAAAATTTCACTGTTCGGTGACAATGTTGATGTCTAAAATAAACAAATTAAGAAGGCGATCAACACATTCATTTTCTCTGGTCTAGGGAAAAAAAATAATTCGAGCTCTGCAGCAAAAGTGGAAGAACATGTCATGGCGTCAATCGTATGACGCGTTTCAGACAATGACAGTGTGACAATCTTGTCCATTGTAAAAACGAAAGTTGTTCTGTATTATTTACATGTCACATGGCACATGTTACAGAACAAGATGACAGCATACAAACTGGCGAGTGCATAATTCACAAAATTTCTACTTATGATTCTAATCATCTGTTATGGCCAAGAGCACTAGAAATTATCAAATCATTTCGATTTCATGTGTAATCCTGTGAGTTAGAAAGAAATTATAACTATGTAAATAATTCGATATAACGTAGTATGAGCTTTTGTCTCTAATCTCATTGGCATAGGAGACACTGGTAGTATACGATTTTCAAATGCATATTCACATGGAACAAAACTGACAAAAATCCAGAGTACTTTATGTAATTTGCAGTGAAACATTTTGCGCTTTCTGTCTTAAACACACGGTTTTTGTTTTTTTGTTTTGTTGGTTCTTTTTTTTCTTTTGTTTTTGATTTAGATCTGTTAAGAATATCTGTTTGTTTGAATAAATCTCCTTTAATATACACTTAATTGTAATTCACAAAAACTGCCATGACTTCTGCTGTACCAAGATCTAAAATCATAAAGCCGAAATTAAATTTGGGATCTACAAAAACAAGAAAAATTACAGAAATAAAAAGACTCGTATGAAAAATAAAGGGTTTTAACGGTCTTTTGATATAAAATCATTATAATTCAGTTGATATAATGTATAATGTACTGAACTATAAAATTAATTTTGTGTTTGCTTGTTACACATAAATTGTATTAAAAATTGCAGCAAAAGATAGAGTAAAGTATTACATAGATTTCCTTACCTGTCGATCCGCTTTGATAGACTACAGTGTCATCTACCGCTGAATAGAGAAATTGGGGTTTGTTGGGGACGTTGTCCCAGGGACAGCATCCTGTTGTGGAGTCCACAACTACCATCCACCCTCTGTCACCGGGACACAAATTGTATATTTTGTTGACAAAGAATGATCTTGCGCACCAAGATGGCCTACCAATGGAAAAGTTGTACAGGCAAACAAATGCAAAGAAGTGGTTCTTACAAGAATTGAAATGTAAGATAACTTCGGATTACAATGTATTGTTTATTTTTACTAGAAACAAAGTACCACGTGTTCAATTATTTTAACGAGAGTCCCAATGGTAACATCGATCTATCGTTTAATTATCAAATCAGCTTTAAGGTATTTTATTAAAATATATATCTTGAAAATTTACTAGAATGTTTCAATAATTTAAAAAAGATTTTCAATTGTTTTTTTTTTTTTTTTTACATATTCTTATGTAAAAAAAAAAATCAAGCCCCTTTTAATTTGTTGTTTCAGTTTTTCAAACATTTTCTCTATTTCTTCATTTGTAAAATTCAACTTCCCACTGTTGCCCTACACAATCCCCAGAATCACGATTAAAACATACTTTTTTCTTCACTACCTGAGAATATTTTCATACTTGTCTCAGCCATTTGGGCCAAGTGGTTTTTGAGAGGAAGATTTTCAAAGATTTTTCTCTATTTATTTCGACCCTTATCAGGACTGAATCAAAGAAGAACCTGCACTACATGAGAGTGCTTACATTTAGATGGTTTTGCTCAGTGGTGTTAAAGAAGATATATATTTTTTTAAATCTATTTATTTATATAAAAAATTCAACCTCCAACTTGGCCACCCCACCCCTGGGGTAAAGATTAAATCAAACATGAATTTACATTAACTGAAGATGCTTCCACACAAGTTTCAGCTTTTCAGACTTACTTTTGGAAGATTTTTTAAATGCAAACACGTTTGCAATTATTTTTATTATTTCCCCTTGAAAGAGAGCGTGGCCCTTCATTTTAACACACGAGTACTTTTCACTCAAGGGTTTTTTTCTACCATGTTTGAAAATTGGCATAGTAGTTTCTGACAGACAAAAAGTAATCAAAAGATCTCACTTGAGTGAGCTAAACTGAAATGTGATTGAGAAAATTATTCCATTTGTAGTCCATTTGTTTTAAAATCTAATTCAACATTTGTGAACGTTATTTCCCAGTGAGATATGCTAAATTGTCAAAGATTTAAGAATTTTCGGCGTTTTTTCGAAATGCTCATCAGCATTATTTTACCAGCTTATTTTTCAATTTTACACCCAGTATATACGGCACCATGCATATTTATTGTTAAATGAATAACGATGTGTAATACTTATTTCAAACACGATTTATTTTGTGTTCACAAACCTTTTTAAAGTATAAAACAACATATCATAAAATTTAAATTTTATTATGTTTTTACTGCAGAGAAAATATTATGAATTCAAACATAATAGCAAATGTCTCTAGAAAGCTTATTTTTGGGTCAGTTTTAAGATTTAAATACAATAGCATTATCAAAAATTTGCTCTAAACTTTGGCACGATGGATTTCACAATGTGTCATCAACAAACAATCCTTTGTTCAGCGAATGCAAACGTGACGAGGATGAGATATACCTTCTCCAATATATTAAATTTTAACTATAAAACAACAACCCATCGTCATGATTGACACTATTTGACTGAGGCAAGACAATTTAGATGAGCTCGCCTTTCATCGCGGTATCTTATTTACAAAATGAATAATAAGTAGTAAGTGGAACTGAGATGAAAAGTAAGCTAGTCTATGTTTAGCGACGATTACAATATCAATCCCTTTACAACGCAAACTCTGTCTCCCTCTTTCTTTCTCTCTCTCTCTCTCTCTCTCTCTCTCTCTCTCTCTCTCTCATTTCTTCCAACGAAGTCAGCTACGTCAACATTTTACTGACAATGAAGTTAATTTGTTAGAATCCCAAATCCCAATCAATGTTAACACAAATATGATCGACACTTAGTCTCGAGGGAACTTCAATTGTAATACTGGTTTAATTGTGTAGCCTTAACATGTTAGGTCATCGATCAATGAACAAAGATTAACATCATTTACAGGTCAGTACACTAAGACATATTACTGTCTAAATAAATCATGTTATTAATGAAATCAATTTCTCGATAATGATAATCAAAATATTGTCAATAACTGGAAAATGCTAACCCTAGCTTAAAATTACATCAAATTGTAGGGTTATCTCTAGTACACAAAGGTTGCTATATGTACGCTGATATATTCTTATAAACTGTTTGCGTAAAACCATCTCTGCATTAAATAACCACACATATTTTCTTACAAATGTGAAAAAATTGTTGTTTTTTAAATCAAGCTGAACAAAACCCACTGCAAGTTGTAAAACGTCATCATGTGAATATCTAAATATTTGAATTAAAATAAAGAGTATTATACTGTTTTACAATGAAATACAGAAAATTTAGCATTTAGAAATTTGGCCAAAACTCCAAAATCATTAAACGCCTTTAAACATCGATCTACAATACAAATTCGAGTACATGCAGTTAGGTTGCTATAAAGATAGAAAAGTTCAACATTTTGCTGCGGGGGATCTATTCTGTCTATGGCCAACATTTGCAAAATTTACTGAATTTGAAGCAACCAATATTCAGCATTCAGTACGTCCTACGGGATTTTTTGTATTCACATAGTTGAAGGTTTATTAAGAGAGTTTTAATTGATTTTGAAATACCATTAATATTGAAATGCAACAAAAGGAAAACAAACCAAAGTATTGATTAGCCTTCGTATAAGAAGTAGTAGGTCAAAACTAATAAGAAATCTGTATAAATGAGGACAGTATTTATTATCAAATAATTAATCATAGTTTTTTTTTTTAAAATTATTTGTCTGTAATGTAATGTGTATGCGACTTTAATTAACTACAACTTTTGTATATCTGAATTAAGTTATTTACGCTTATTCCCCATTAACTACTATTATTTGAGCATAGATAAGTTTCTGCAATGTTGGTTTGTTTTCTTAATTACAGTATTAATAAAGTATGCACCAAATACCCAACAAATTATCTAAACGGATTACAAGAAAACAATTCTAATATCTATTCTCTGAGCAATTCAAATAAGATTCCATTAAAATGAGGTTGGTTGTGTACACATTTATTCATCCTTAATAACACTTTATATCAACAACAATTCTCTCTTACCCGTCTATGGAGAAAACGTTGTAGATAGTTGAGGGAGTAACATCGCTCCAGCTACTGTTCAGAATACGTGAAGACCTGAACCAGTCACTGATGGTCGAATCTCTACCATCAAACGTTATAAATGCCACCTTAGATCCGTGCTTGTACAACTCGATGGTAACCTTTAAATTACAGAATGAATATTGTAAATGAATTTCGTCCGGAAGAAGGTTAATTATTTGTACAGCTTTAATCCGTAAATCATGATTAATCTTCAGTCAAAAGTAACATTATTTTCTCACAGTTTGGCTTTCATTTGTTTTAAAAAGACTTTTTCATTATCTTTAGCTATCAATGATTGAAAGTTGGCTTATTTTTCCAGAAAATTTCATATATTTGACAGAGAACGCAACCAAGTAATTGACGCTTATAATATAACACAATTATAATGCAGGTTTTGTCATTATAATGTATAATACACCAATATACTTTATGCTTCAAAACTAAACCACAAGATAAGCTATTAAATTACAACCTACACTAAATTACTTATAGATACTCAAATATACAATAAGTTAAGCCTCAGTCACAACTGGCCGTACGTGTTTAATGATCGTGCATGTGCTACGATTTTGCCAGTCGTGGCTCCGGAGGTTGATCATAGCGTTAAAAAAAATGTGTTGAAGTGGTTGATAGTGCAACGTAAGCCAAACGGACGTTTGACGTGCTACTCGTAGGTGTCACGTACATATTTGTTTGGAGACTGGTTGCCACTCGCAACGTGCGATGCCCGTAGGAACCGTACTTGCGTCTTTCGATTTTTGTGCAACAGACGTAAGTCTACCCTGCGAACAACAGTAATAACAAACGCCTCGTAGGTCACCTGCAAGTTAATCGTACCGACGTCTATTTCTGTTTCACGACAGCTGCACGGACAATTATCAGTTTTCATATCAAAAATAGAATATCATTCTTTTCTGCAGACATGTACTTAAATAAATCTGCCATAAGCAAGTGAATATTGAAATGTCAAAGGAACTCGAAGAAAAAAAAAAGAATATTATTCTGTAATTGCTGCTTTGTTGAATAAACTAATTAAACTGGACAAACCAATTAAAGAATGTTTTGATAACTAAATTTATCATCTGTTTATGGGCGATTCACACGCACCACGAGCAATTGGTGTACGCTTGAAGTAAGTATGACGTACGTGTACTGTACGTTCAAGTTATATGCTGATGGTGGGCACATTCAACGTAAGTGTAATTCAAGGGACAATTGATATCATTTCTGCAAGTCAAATCGTATGGTTATTTTACGGGTTCCTTGATTGAAACGCAACTGCCGCATACGTTGCAAGATCTCGCAGGGAACCTTGGGGATTGTTGTGTATGTCCAAAAGCCACCGTTCGTGATTACGGGAAACATATGTCCTTCCACAACTGTAAGATGCTATTGCGTGTCTCATTAAAATCCGCCTGTTTCGATATATCAGGGAAATTTTTAAAAAATATACAATTTTTCACAAATTTTTTACAAGGTAAAGATGTCACGGCGTACTGACGGCGACGGAGGTGGAGGAGATTTTAAGAGTGAGAGTGTCAACGGAGCTTTAGTGGCGCTCTGTAGATATTAGCGCACTGCCATGGCAACTCCACTTTGTTTCTGCTTCGTATTTATCAGAACGCAGAGAACGAGCCGTCGAATGGCGTTCTAAGCGACCGTATCGCGACCATTCAAGGTGTCACTGCGTTGTTGCGCCGCTGTTAAAGAATTTACCTCGGTCTGGATTTTTCATTGAGGCAGCAAGATTGCCCTAAGTATGCAGCACCGAATGACAGAGGTTTTAATTTACCCCTGTCATCTTATTTTCACATCCTTTTTATCTAATGTTTTGTTAATGTTGAATGATGCACAAGGATGATTTAGATAATATTTACCTAAATATTGATTGATAAGATATTGATTACGATCTTAGGAAGTAAATTTTATTAGCTTGAGTAATCAACAAATTTATATAATGACTTAAACCAGAATAATGTATGAACAGTTTTCTTTTTATTATGATAGTTCATCTGACAGCTTTGATTTTAACAAAGACTAAACGTTCGGTAAAAACTAAGTCACAACATGTTTTGTAATGACTTCAAAGTTAAGGATTATGTTTTTGTAAGTTTGAGAAAAAAAACTTCAATTGACTTTAATGAACTCCTTAAATTCATGCTTATGTTAATTTTGATACAACGTCACAAGATGGCGACTTAAATATTTTGTGAAATTGTTTTTATCGATCGTTTTGATTATAGTCTGTCCCAGGTTATTGTTTTCGTCACATTTAGATGATTTTTGATTTTAAAAAATTCATATATTTGTGAAAGAAGTACAATTATATCGATGAAAGGGAAACATTATAATTTTTTACTCGGGAAAATTAATAGGAAAGAACCCAGATTTCTCACGGAGATTTATAATCTTTAAACGTTAGGAAGTCACTTGGAATGCCTCGCAGAATATTTCAACGTTATCATTAGGGGACTTTTGTGTATATTTCAATACAAAATCCCCGTATCTTTTTTATTTTTAGTGGTGTATTGAAACCTGACAGAAGCTTTGAAAGAAAAAATCTTGGAAATTTTTTTATACTTTTTAATGAACATCGTTTGAAGCCTGAAGTATTTACAAATATTGAGTAATTATACAAATTGTGAATCGAGGATATTTTGGGACAAAGTATAATCAATTTCTCAACATCCGATTATTTCAACTATTCAAAAAATGAAATTCTTTTCATGAACGATGGATTGACATCTAAACCTGCAAACTACTTGTTTATTACTACTTGCATATGTATTCGTATAAGTATCTGTTTGTCATCACAGATCGTTCGAACCATCATACTTAATTATATGGCAAAATCGGTGTCAGCTTAGTTTCTGATTGATTAAGTTACAGAAAATAAGCCAGTGACACCTATAAAAGAGTATTTACTTGGGGAAATTGACCAGGAATAATTGACAATTAAGAGCACTCCTTAAAAAGCAATAAATATATCTAAAATCTCAGGGCTGCCAGATCCAAAATGAATACAAGTTCACAATAAAGATTTTTGCATTTTATAAAAATGTCAATATCAAAGCATCCTGCTGTTTATTCAGATCTGAAAAGCAAGGTCCATCATTAACGGCTTCTTAAGCTTCCACATCAAGCTCATCAATTTTAGGTGCACGTATTCTTTTGTAACATCGGGTTCACATTCAGTCAACATTGAACATTATCCAGATTGTTTACCTACCATTCGATTGATTATGACTGAATTAAAGGGGCATGGTCACGATTTTCGTTTAAAAAAATATTTTTAATGTTTACAATGTTTCAGTAAGGCATTTTTAATAGACAATCAAAATAAAATTTGAGTGTCATTCGTTGAGTTTTAAGCAAGTTACAGAGTTTACAAATTTTTACTATGTAAAAAAAGCTTTTGTTTACATTTTTAATATTGATGTGAAAATTCCAGTTTTAGACCTAAAATGAATGTGTTAAACGTTAGAAACTGCTTATTTATGCTTAACATTAATAAGAAGATAGACAAATCAACTTGAAAAAGATTTTTTACCGGTAAATTTAATCTATGTAAACAAAAACAGGGCACGAGCCTTATTTACATGACAAAGAATTGTGAGCCCTGTATCTTGCTTATAACTCTACTACTGACACTCAAATTTCATTTGATCATTACAAATGCATTTCTAAAGCAATATTAATAATACAAACAAAAATAGAATTTGATCAAAATCGTGACCATGCCACTT
Source organism: Magallana nippona (assembly GCA_033439105.1). Taxonomy (NCBI): domain Eukaryota; kingdom Metazoa; phylum Mollusca; class Bivalvia; order Ostreida; family Ostreidae; genus Magallana; species Magallana nippona. Next base: position 41,088,369 of record CM065920.1, read on the forward strand.
TAAACAATTAACATATTGCTTTAAAATTCACTGTAATAAAGCAATGAACGTTTTCACTATTCTCTAAGTTCATATAGGGAGACATATTTGCAAATGTGTTTAAATGTGATAACCAGCATCATTTAATTATTTGTGTATTGACTGGTTCTTCAAAAGATTGAACATTTTGGTCTTTGGGTGGTCTAGGTAAGAGATCGAGTTCACACAAAGAACCACAACTTAGATGATTTTCAAGTTGCTGTATGAACATTAAATGATGTGATTTACTTATATGTTGGTAAATTAAATACAACGCAATGTGACACTAACACGTGGAATTTTACATTCCCCTAAATGAAGAGAAAACAGAAGGTCCGCAAATTTGGTATTGTAATCGATATAGATTATATCTTCCAAAAAGATCTTATGCTATACAAATTGAAAATTCCTGTGAGAGAATTACGATCACTGTTAGCTACTCTTAACTTTATCCTATTGTCCTTTCTGATATATTTCATTTTATCAAATCAAATATACAATCTTTTTACCTGGTGTCAAGCTCAAGATGTGCTCAGGTGTCAGCAGATTTTCTTTGTTAAGGGATTATCTACGTTAAACTAATTATTTCTTGATGGCCAGTGTCCGGCAAGTACGGTCACGTAGGTCAAAGTTAAAATTACCAAAATAGTCTTCGAACAAAGAATCTGAATTTTGATTGGCTGAAATAGACCAGGGAAGCCCAGGTCTCCGATTAAGGTAGCGTACCCTACCTCGGTCATTCTGATCGGAGACCTGCAGCAATAAAGTTATAATTATTTTCTGAAGGCTTCCCTGCTTCTATTTTCAGGTAAAATATGGTTTTGTTTATTTTCTCTTTAATTTCAAAGTTATTTTAAAAGCTTTTTCATTTCTTTATTTTGGAATGTATAAAAGTTCTTTTCATCGTGAAGTTAAATATGTTTTTAAGAAATTTGAGCTTTCGTCTAAGTTTAAGTTTATGTTTACTTCATTAATTTTCTTAGTCAAGTTTATTTGATTTAAACCTTTTTTTTAATTCTAATTTGTTAACTTTAGTGGCCATTATATTTTAGTTTATGAATTCTTAGTTAAAACAGTTAATCATAGTTATTTTTGGTTTATTGATTCATAACTGGCACCTGCGGCATTTACACTTTATTTCTTTTTTTTCACAAAGTCGGAAATAGTTATTCCGTTTTTGGTTCTTGAGTTTAAGATTTGTTTACTGCACAGCGATGCAACAGTTAACTTTTATATCGTAAGTTTATACTTTAAATACTTAATAGATCCTTATTTAAAGGAATTCTCAGGTAAATTTATGCATTGTTTGAATCACCGCTTCGTTTGTGTAAAGCCTCATTCATCAGATAACTGTTAACTCTATTTACTTTTATAAGTTCGAATTTCCTCGACAATTGTTTACATTAACTTTTATTAAGGAAAATGTCATTGTTTATATTTTTCATACAGAGTGGGTGTTTTTATATTGTTTAATCACTCTGATAGTCACCAGTGTTAGGTAGGCTAGGTCACCTACATTTAATGCTTAATGCAGATAGTGTCATAATTTTTATTGTGCCTGGTGACTAATATTATATGTGCATTCTGATCGGAGACCTGCAGCAATAAAGTTATAATTATTTACTGAAGGCTTCCCTGCTTCTATTTTCAGAGCAATAGTCCCAAACCTTTTGGACTGGACATTGCTAAGTGGGTCCTCCCACTGCAAGCGAGTAAAACATTCCCCATATAACGTCATTGTCAAAAAACACGACACGACACTATTATTGCACGTCTAAAAGTTGAGAAAATAATCTATACTCATATAAACTGCATTTAATTATGGTACTATTTAAAAATCTATACTCATAAAACTGCATTTAATTTTGGTACTATTTTATAATCTTTACTCATATAAACTGCATTTAATTATGGTACTATTTTACACAAAGTTTATGTTTTGTTCTTCTCTAGGCGAGGGCGTGTGCCGAGGGTCTTGTCAGATTTCCAACGACCGGAAATATAAAAAAAAAAAAGTATAATCACGTATCAATATACATATATACCTATATACTCGCTATAAGGACGATAGCTAGTTTGTTATCCGCCGAGACAGCAGCTTTGTCTTTTGGCTTCGCCTCGGGAAATACACTAGTTCCTGTCGAAGGGGTCAATGAACTTGCTTTGGTCCAAATAGTCAGTAATTAGGTTTTATTATACCGAATAAAGCTTCATTTTCGACGATGCTGAGTTTGTGTCTGGTAAACAAGAGTTATTGAAGTTTGAATTTAACGTAGCACTGTGTGTGATAACAATAGAGGAGTTTCAAAACTAAATGCGAGGAGAATCTATAAGCATTTAGCACGGAAACTATTTAACAGTCAGATAGAATTATATGTTTATTCGTCGTAATTTTACATTGAAAATATACACAAATGTGTAACTAATTAAATATTAGATGTTAGATTCAAATAGAACGTAGTTTTCTTTCTTTTTTTCTCTCCAACGTGTGCTACTCGACATAGAAAGAAGAAACTTTAAGTACATATTCAATTTCAGTTTTTTTTTCTTTGTTTCCGTTTCATCAAATTTAAAAAACAGTTTCAGAACTGTTGTCCGAAAAAAAAATCTGTCTATTCAGATTCATTAAAGGCCATATTATTTTGGTATTATCTTGTGTTTTCCCGCATTTTTTTCTCAATTAGCTCAACAACCGAGTCAACAAATATTTAATGTTATCACGGGGTATACACATAATGCTCTTCTATACTAGACTCTGTTCTACCTTCGATTACAGTGATGACAAAATAAAGAGTATTAAATCAAGCCTGTTTAAGTATTGGCACTGATGGCTTTTCTTATTATTGACTTACTAGTAAAAAAACATGCTAACGGCCACTATTGAGCTATAAGCATGTCAACTACTCGGAAAGAAATAAAGACTCCTTGAAATTAGAAAAAAAAAACTACTTCAATAAATAAAAAGTGCTTATGCTTATTTCAAGCATTAAGCCTTAGGGTCGAGTGATTGATGCAGTATTCATGTTCTCCAAATTAGGATAATGCAAAATGTAAAATATTCATTTTTGCCATTACAGAATACTAAGTTGCAAATATAAATGAAGTTGGATAGTAAGAATAGTCTAAATGAGTACATTACTTTAGAAATGGGAAGACTTTCCCATATGTCCAATCGTGGATTCCGATAATGCGTAGAGCATGACGTGTTCTCCATGGAAACGCACGTGTCTTGAGCGGTCAGAGGAAAGAAATTCCCAAGCCATGTGTCCTTGACACTAAGCCCAACTCCCGGGGTAGCCCGAAACATTAGCTCAATTTGGAGAACTGTTATAAAATAAAGAGAAGTGGTCGTCATATGAACTTTAATTCTTGCAGTACAAGTATGTGATTTATGTGCCTTATCTATTGACTCCCACAATGTTTTCTTTCTCTCAATAACTTAAAAAAATGTTCTAGCCTTCAGTTTTAAACAAAATTTGACGTAATATATTTAAATTCAGTGTATATTTCCCCTTATGTTTCCATTAGAAATCTGCGACGTTCAATTTCCAATGAAAATACTTAGGCACATGAATACAAATATAAACGTCATCACGCGGTTTTAATATATTTATCATTGTAAGATTAAACGAAACGTTCAAACTTGCATAACCAATTTGATTTGTACTTATGAAAAATAATCGTTAAATCATATCTATTTGTTAATAAAAAAGATTTTTCTCTACAAAGTTTCTAGCACTATATTTTTTGTCGTGGAAGAGAACTAATAACATGGTAATATGGTTGTCCCATGTACGTTTTATTTCCTTGACTAAGAGCGTTTATAATGGCTTTAAAGCGACGATACACAAATTATCATACCGCAGTAACGTATTGAATTTGTTTGCACCGCCCTGGTGTGTTTTAGGACCGATGAAATCCCCCAAAACCCATTCAATTCTTAAATCAATAAATAAGACTGAATGCATATTGCTTTTTGAAAGAATTAATATGATAGAGATACCAATCACAAGCGGCAAAGTTTATTACCGTTGGTTCTGATGAATAACATCCAAGTTCCGTTTTCATCTACCAAATCCCCGTATCCACTTGGACCCAGAGTGTTTATTTCACAGAGATGGTCATCTACTTGAATGTTGACGCTATAACAGTGTTTATATTGCAAACACATCATGCAACACTCTGAGAAATGACCACCAGACAAAGTGAATGAAGTGAAAGGATTTCTGACGCGATACCCCGTGAATCCTTTAAAGAAACTTGTATCAATTGACTCTTCAGCGGTATTCATTGAAACAAAGACTGCAAAACAGAGATAGTACACTACAAAATGCATAAAGTTAATCATAATCCTGCTAGTAAGTATATTGCCTTGTTAATATAAGGTCTTGTTAACTGCCCTTCATGTATCGGCAGCACACCGTGATTATTGCACTTCCTGTGTCAGCAGGTCGAAGAGTTTTTCAGACACCATAATAACACCGGGTGTTGTATTATTTATTAATTGATAAAAAGGGATTGTTTTTATTCTATCCAATCAAATCATTTTATATGTACTTGATTCCTTGTCAAGAACTAAACGTGGCCACAAACGAAATCAATGATGTTTGAAACGCTCTGCAGAATCTGTAATTGAAATCAATGGTCTCTTCCCAAATTATTTGAGCAAAGACTGACATCATAGCTTTAAACAAAAAAACATAGAGAAAAACTTCTAATGCATTTGTTGTATTTCTAAACATACGGCGTTTTAATCAACACTTAGATTGTATCCAATATTCTCTTTTATTTTCATAAAGAGAAAAATATGAGTGAAGACTGTGTGCTTTTGAGCTTGTTCAACCAGATATTTTCCCTTGAATTGTTCAGTTATCCATCAAATAAGTGACTGTATAGTGTGTGCAACATACCTTTATAGTAAGTTTATACAAACGTCAAAAGTCATTGCTAAAGAATGATGAAATTTGTTAGGTCCAGAATTTCCTTTTTTTAATATCAAGCAATATCAGATAATCTGAATAATTTAGTCTTTGCTGTTCATGAATATCGATATGATGTAACAGAAAGAAACACGTATAGACGTACATCAAAATTAATAACAAAATATTTCCACAACAATTATTCAAAATATTAGCCAATGTTTGAACTAGCATACTTCAATAAATCTAACACAAAATGAGAGAAAAAACAAAATGAATTTGTCAAAATATCTTAAAAAGTTAGCCCAAAATAAACAGTTATCCAAAAATAACGTGTTGAATTAATAAAAATCAGGTAAAAAATACTACAAGTTATGATAATAACACGCTTTATGCATTCCACTTTTCGGACGACGTTATGAAATAACGTCAAGTTTTTGTGACGTTATTTCTCTGTTGGTCAAAAATGCCATAAGACCTTTTTCTCATGGGCGCAAGCGCATATGCTATTTTTCATAAGGTGAAATAAAACTAGCTGCAGGTCTGTAGCTCCCGGTCTGAAAAAACTCGGATAGATGACCTGGGAGCTATACAGTGCCTCCCATAGTAAACAAGAGGCCAACAGGCCTAAACGGTCACCTGAGTACCATGACCCATACAAAAGCTTGTGGAGGAGTCTCATATATGCATTTAATTAAGTTTCATTCTGGAGTAGAAAAATTATGATATTGTAATGATGACTACCTCCCTGCCTGAAATCTTTCAAAATGGACTATGAAACTTATAATTTTAGAGAAAAACATATTAGAGTGCATGACCTGGTATTGTAAAGGTGCAAGACTCTGAAAGAAAATAGTTTCCCTACATTTGTTAACTTTCAAGATAGGTTTTAGTGTATATGTTCTCATGGATAAACTAAAACAAGATGGCTAGTATACATATTTTATTTAAAACAACCTCCCAAACCTCATCCTCGGGGACAGACAGAAACTCTCCCTGTGGGCATTTAAACAAAACAAAAAAACTTTTAAAGCTATAAAGTGATTTTCACTTCTCCTGTTCCAGCTTATTAATATTCAACCTTCATTGACATTTCATCACCATCTGGCATTTATACCAAAATTATTTTACATGTACTGTTTATCAGTGATTTTGGTTAGCCAACTCTTACTTTACTATTATCAAGTCTTTTTGTTCATTAAGAAAGCTAAAAAAAACTGTTTTTGTTTCAAATGATAAAAACACTTGCATAACTCTTTTGATCATACAACTTCTTCATTACATTATATTCATTGATTAATTACTAAATATGAACAAGCATATGAATTTACTCATTTCTTTCCTAGATATTCGTGAGCAGAATAAAATAATAAGACAATTATACCCCCCCCTCCCTTAAGCCATAACCCTTGTCATACATGTAGGTGACAAGAAATATTATGAAAGATGACAGCTTAATTGATTTTTTTCTAAATGTGCAGTCAATTTTTATTCTGTGTCAGTAGATGGTGTTTAAAAACTTTATTGTCGCTAGACTTCTACTTCCAGTGCATCGAATAACCGCCCCTTGAGCAGAAATATACATCATTTAAACTGGTTAGGGAACCAGTTTCAGGGGCTATTGTGAATCTAATGTGTGGGGCTTACGTACATGATTGCAGGGGCAGCTACGCATTTTTTGCTGCATTTCCAATGTGTTAAAATTATGCACAACGTAGAAATTGTACAAGTTTGTTTTTAAAAGAGGCATGATAATAACCAGCTTGTAAATGTCATGAATATAAACATGCCAACTTCAGTTTACTTAAACTTTAAAATAAAAGATATGGACACTACTTCTCAGTTTCATGGTGTAACATCCAAAGATGAAATTTCTATGTTCTCTTCTACCATTGCTACAAAAATTCACTTTTCGTTTTCTTAAATAATTTACCAGCAAGTAGTTCTACTTGTCACTGAATGCTGATGAATCATCTTGTAAAGATATGTATTCTCTTAAAATTTTCATTTAAAATTCAATATCTGATTTCCAAACTGCATGAAAACTACATATCTCCTCTATTTTTCACATACGGAAGTTTTACCTTGTATGTTGTTATATGTTGTAAATAAATAACTAATTATTCAAAGAAATTTGATTTATTAAAACATTATTTCATATGTTCTCTCTCTAAAATGAGTTGTACAAGGTCTAATTCAAAACACGGTGGTCATCAGCAAATAAACGTAATCTTTATCATTTTGTGTCATTTATTATTATTGATTATTTTTACCACACCGTCGGTAATTTTTTATTATATATGTTTTTAAAAGCTGTTTTATTTTGACAAAATGTTCTTGTTGAGAGTTTAGCTATGTTAAGAAGCCATTTAGCGATGCTGCAAAATAACCTTTCACAACGCCAGTAGCTGCATAACAAAACAAAATAAAGTAGTGTTATTTAAGGTGGAATATCACACCTGGAAAAAATCACTCAAATTGGCAGTAAATTAATTGAATATGAAAGATATCATGATAAATAAAAAGTACATATGTCAAATAAGCAAACTATTGGCAATTTGGGGGGTAAGAAATGAATATCTAATAATTCAATTAGTACGTAACAACAAAAGCCCTAGCGGGATTCGAACTCTGGATGTAAGGATCATAAGGCCGACACTCTAACCACTCGGCTACAGAGTTATTTGCATGTTACCGTCGATAAACTTCTTTTAACAAAACTAAATGGCGTTTCGGTCAGAGGTCAGCAATTTTGTGATGATGTGTTATTCCACCTTGAAGTGCTGAAGACGACTGGTAAATAGCCATTGTTCTTGGTGCTGATTCATGCTATCATTTCTTCAGTGACAACCCAAGTTGCGACATGTGTGGAAACAATTATAAAACATGTTCTCACTTTTTTATTGAATGTCCAAAATAGTGTGTTCAAAGACATTTACTAATCCAAAATATAGATTCCTTAAGACTGCCAATACCTTTTTCAGTGAAACTCATTCTTAATGGTGACTATGAACAAAATATTGCAATGTGTAAATATACATGAATTTATTAAATCAACAAAGAGATTTGAATAATCTATCTAGTCCTTCTTATTGTCTTATACCAAAGAACCTTAACCTGTGTATACAGCTGAAAATGTTTGTATTTTTTTTCTCTTTTGTTATTATTATCAAGTTATACTCGTTTCCTATCTTATCGCGGTATTTCTGTTTACGTATAGTAGCACGCGCTGAAATTGACATTTGACGTCGGGATATTTTTAGACATAGTAAACAGAGGCACGCTGAATATCACTGAGGTATATAATAGAGGAAACTCACAATAACATTAGTTTCTGGAAATATTTCCGTATTGATAGATTTTTCGACAAAATTATATAACTACCGCGATATCATAGGACCGGCTCATACTACAAATAATAATATTATAACTAGACACGATCTCGTTGCGAGCAACGAGGAGGTCTTCCTTCCAATTTTAGAAGTTGAGATACATGTATGACCTTTATTTTGCTATTTACCAGCTAAATGATTTGTAAAAAGAAAAAAAAAAGATCTCTTGATTCTGAACAGACTATTTTCTTCTATTTCTTTATCTTTTTTTTTTTTTTTCAGCCCCTTTTTTCTTGATATCAACTGAAAGATCTTATTATTTTAAACACATTTTGTTCATTAAGTGTTCAGAAATGTGTTACCGTTCTTGAGATATTTGGGAAAGATTGCTTTAGGGGCCGACCCTTTATCTCCCTGTAGGGTCCATTTGACGAAACTTTGACGGTTAAATTTTATTACGAACACAATTCTAAGCATCTTCTCTTATATAATGCTTTTCAAAATATTTCTCCTTTTTAAGATATAAATGATCAAAATATTGGACTTCTAGCCCCTCAAAACCCCTAATTATGTAACATATCCGAAAACTTTTAACATGCGTAGATAAAGAGCTAGAAGATTAACATTTTTGCTTCTATATCACATTACAAAATGTTTCTTATTAAAGAGATATAGATGAAAGACTTTAGACCCTTCTGGGCCCCTAATATGAGGGGTCAGCCCCTTTTGCTTGGTGTCAGTTGAAAGGTCTTGTTTATATAAACTTTTAATGTTCTACATATGTTAACAAAATATTTATGACAAGAAAGATATTCGTGATCAAATCTCAAATTTCCCAAAAAACTGTCAAAAAAGTTAACATCAACATTTTCAGGTTCAGGCGAGCTTCCAGGACAATGACTTCTAGTGAAATCTAAAACAAGCATGCAAATCTACCATAACCACTCTATCTTGCACATAAATTTCTAGTCTTTAACTATAACGGTTTTTGAGGAGATGCGTGGACAATATCATGTCCCAAAATACATGAAAAAGGGAGATAATTCAGAAGCGGAATTGAATTTTCAGACAAAAAGTTGTATGCAATGAGAGGTTCACCTAAGACATCATCCCTGTAAAAATCATCAAAATCGATGGAGAAATGGCTGAGAAATTAAGGGTGTCTACCAAGAAGAATATTTAAATAATATAGAAGAACTAGACATGATCTCGTTGCGAGCAACGAGGAGGTCTTCCTTCCAATTTTAGAAGTTGAGATACATGTATGACCTTTATTTTGCTATTTACCAGCTAAATGATTTGTAAAATGAAATAAAAAAAGATCTCTTGATTCTGAACAGACAATTTTCTTCTATTTCTTTATCTTTTTTCATTTTTTTTTTCAGCCCCTTTTTCTTGATATCAACTGAAAGATCTTATTATTTTAAACACATTTTGTTCATTAAGTGTTTAGAAATGTGTTACCGTTCTTGAGATATTTGGGAAAGATTGCTTTAGGGGCCGACCCTTTATCTCCCTGTAGGGTCCATTTGACGAAACTTTGATGGTTAAGTTTTATTACGAACACTATTCTTAGCATCTTCTCTTATGTAATGCTTTTCAAAATATTTCTCCTTTTTAAGATATAAATGATCAAAATATTGGACTTCTAGCCCCTCAAAACCCCTAATTATGTAACATATCCGAAAACTTTTAACATGCGTAGATAAAGAGCTAGAAGATTAACATTTTTGCTTCTATATCACATTACAAAATGTTTCTTATTAAAGAGATATAGATGAAAGACTTTAGACCCTTCTGGACCCCTAATATGAGGGGTCAGCCCCTTTTGCTTGGTGTCAGTTGAAAGGTCTTGTTTATATAAACTTTTAATGTTCTACATATGTTAACAAAATATTTATGACAAGAAAGATATTCGTGATCAAATCTCAAATTTCCCAAAAAACTGTCAAAAAAGTTAACATCAACATTTTCAGGTTCAGGCGAGCTTCCAGGACAATGATTTCTAGTCAAATCTAAAACAAGCATGCAAATCTACCATAACCACTCTATCTTGCACATAAATTTCAAGTCTTTAACTATAACGGTTTCTGAGGAGATGCGTGGACAATATCATGTCCCAAAATACATGAAAAAGGGAGATAATTCAGAAGCGGAGTTGAATTTTCAGACAAAAAGTTGTATGCAATGAGAGGTTCACCTAAGACATCATCCCTGTAAAAATCATTAAAATCGATGGAGAAATGGCTGAGAAATTAAGGGTGTCTACCAAGAAGAATATTTAAATAATAGAAGAATGAGAAACAGTAGAATAACAGTAAGGTCTTCCGCTGAAGACGGAAGACCTTAATGAGAAACAGTAGAATAACAGTAAGGTCTTCCGCTGAAGACGGAAGACCTTAATAAGTATTATTATACCTATTGTAATTTCAGGTCATATATTATATATATAATATAAAGGAAAACACATAACTGTGAAGTTTATGAAACAGCAAATCACGTTAGCTATCAAGGAGTTCTTTCTGACGACGCAATGAAAACAGAACGCTTTGGTTGTGTTTCTATACAAGAACTTACCGAAATAATGTCTCCCAAAACTTTTATTTCACCAACAGTAAGCATCCTTATTCAATATTTTCAACTTCGATTCATTAGGCTAGTGTTCGTTTTATAAAACATCAACAACTGTTCCTCGTTCGAGTCAATTCAAACTAACGAGCATTCGCAACTTTGTGTATGTGAACAAACTTGATTATTCACGTCTTCTGATCAGAATTTCCATTTAATTAAGTGATTAAGCTCTAAGAAAAATTATTTGGAGATAAAAAAAAAATATTTCAAGGTATATTTCAGTGAAACTTTACATTAAAACAGTTATATTTATCTCCGAAATGACGTACTTAATTGTATTGCGCAAGGTCATAATAACCGCATAACACAACGTTGCATCATCGTTTAATCTTTCAAAAAAAATTCAATTCGGGTCATATTAGGGGCTGTCTCAAGAGCTTCATAATATAAATCAATTTGTATGAGATAAATAGAACATCTATAATTGTGTGATTTTATATTTGCTTTATCCAACTCGTTGAAATGGTTATATTCGCTCGGCAAGGCTCGCGAATATATACACCATTTCAACTCGTTGGATGAAACAAATATAAAATCACACAATATAGATATCCTCTATATATATTATAATATTACTGTCAATATTGTACAACACAAATTCTTGTAAACATGACTTTGACCTTAAATTGTATGTGGGAGAGGATTTATACAGGCAATGCCTGTTATCCCATCCGTTTATGTGTTACATAATAAAATATTGTTTAAATTAAAAATAGTTCTTGGTGCTCGCCGCTCTTCCAACAGCACGTATATAAGGAACTTACTAAACACTTCGAGTTTTCATTGTAAATCTCACCCGTGTGGGCGTATATCTTACCTCGCTTATATTTGTTACTTAGATGCAACAACATTGTACTAACACGTCGCACACAAGGTACAGGTGTGAAATCAAGTGTAACAAAATCAATGGCTTTTATATACCAAGTTTCAGGCAAGTGTCCATTTACAAGTCGTGTTCAGCTTTAATTTACATTAATTTTAGTGTATATGATAAATCATAATATATATTTAAAGAGAACGTAATTTCGACCAAATTTTCTTAATCAAAAATAAATTGAATAATGATAAATATGGATAAGTACTACTTCAACGCCATTTTGACCCTTCTGGCCTTGGATACTTTCAATTGATATTGATTAAACATATGCCAAAATTTCAATACGTCTCATTTCTAACTAAGCTTGCACAAAGTAAATTCCTTTAGAACCGAGCTAGGTTAGCGCTTTTCAGTACTTTGATTAGCATTATATACATTAACACTAAATGAATATTTTTACCACACCCTGCATTAAGAACCGCTATACCCTATACTCTATATGAGTGTTTTGGCCTGCCCTAGATTCAAATCCCTACATTGGGAGAGATGAAATTTAAAATTTTGATAGATGGCTTTATTTTCTTTCTTTATCTGCAGTCATTTTTATTCAGTATAAGCAGAAGTAAAGAAAGCGATTTTTTAAACATAAAATGCATTAACACTATATGACTATTTTGGTCCCGCCCTAGAGTCAGAACCCCTACCTCAGGGGACAAGAAATTCATAGTTTTGGTAGAGAGCTTCCTGGTCTACTGTGACCGAGTCAATAATAATAACTGCAAGGTTCTTTGTTCAGGATGTTTAATATGTACAAAAAGGTGATTCTGTAAATAAATATAAACACATGTAAATATATATACAATTTATACACAGTAATTCATTACGGTTTTAATAAACCTTTAAACTTTATCATAATCTTAGTTTACTTTATGTAGGCACTAAGAAAAGTTATGTTATATAAATTAATACAATAAATACCTTGTGCGAGGTGCTGGTGTACTAAATCGCCGGACCTACAGTGAAACAGAAATAAAAGTTACCGGGTTTTAGAATAATAGAAATGATCTGATTCAATAATACTAACCAGTGGGGAATAACGGCCAATGGAAGAGTAAAGAAAGTGTTCACCAACTCAATCCACATGCGCACAATAACTAGCTATAGCGTAACTTAATAGATACATAGATATTTTAAACTTGAAACTATATTCATTTGAAAGTAACAAAATGTTGTATTATAATTGATTATTTTAAATCTGCCCACACTACAAAATTATGAATTCAGTTTTCCTTACAGGTATGTTGGAGTAGAGAAGATAGTTTTAAACAATATATACATTAACACTATACATCCATTTTGGCCCTGCCCTAGAGTCAAAACCCATACTCCAGGCGAGATGAAATTTACAATTTTAGTAGAGGACCTCCTGGTTAACATAATTATGAAGTCAGTTTTTCTTACAGATGTGTGAGAGTAGAGAAGAAGATTTGTAAACATAATATGCATTAACACTATATGGCCCTATTGCCCCCCCCCCCCCCCCCTAACGACCTGAACCCCTGACCTAATACATTTTAACTATATGGTCATATTGGCCTCGCCCTAGAACCTGAACCCCTGACCCAGGGGCCATGAATTTCACAATTTTGGTAGAGGGCTTCATTGACAGCATAACCATGCATTCAGTTTTTTCCTCACCTGTGTTGAAGGAGAGAAGAAAATGTTTGAAAATTCGGCTTTTTTGCATATTTCAAGGTGAGACTGAGATCAAAAGTGAGCTCGTCTATGATTTTGGGCCACACTGTTAGAATCTCTCCCCCCCCCCCCTCTCTCTCTCTCTCTCTCTCTCTCTCTCTCTCTCTCTCTCTCTCTCTCTCTCTCTCTCTTTTTCTCTCTCTCTGTGTGTGTTGGTGTGTGATATTTTTTCAACGAAGTCAGCGACATCAATATTTGTTTTTATGAGATCAATTTGTTATAATTCATGATTCATTGATAACACAATACAACATCAATATTTTGTCCCTCAGAAGTGTAATACTGGTTTGATTGGTTTACTAGTAATACAGTTATATCGTCGATTAATGTATACAAATTTGAACAGCAATCACAGTTTAGACATTATTTAAAACGTATTTCTGTCTAAATAAATCATGCAATTATCAGTGATGATTACGAGAAATGCAAATAATGAACATCATTCTGACAAAATAGTGTCAATATATTGATCAAGTCAGCCCGTTATTTAAACTGACAGTTTCTTTAACCACTGTTTAACCCCCGTACCACTCGGAATCCGGTGTCATCTGAGTGGCAAACGTCCTAGTTTGAGCGCTAGGCATGCTAGGCGCCCTGTTTATATTATTTTTTAATCAATCGGGATCGGAAAATCCGTTTATATAGGCGATAAATCTAAAATTTCGTTTATTCTACAGTCGCTGATGTTGCTTGCTGATTGGCCCCACTCCCCAAGAGTTATGGCGTCTGAACCGAAAAGACAAAGGATTGCATATGAATCTTCGGAAGGAAGCACCGGTAACTTACAAAGTGACACAATTCGCGATTCCATCAAAACTCTAGAGGGATCCCATCAGACTCAGAATAAAGATGTAATAACGGAAAGTGATACTGGTTGTGCCACTAGTGGGACAAGCAGTCTGTTAATATCTTCACAGAGTAATGATAATGACCAGTTTTCAAGAATTCCAAATGATCTTAGTAACTGGGACAGAAAACATCTTGAAAAACTTAACATAAAAGTATCATTTCAACCAGATATGTCTCCATCTCAACTTATAAGAAAAATCCAGAAAACGGGACTTCAAATTCACGAAGTTCGAAAGATGGAGACAGATGAAGAGGAAATAAAGATTGCATCATTAGTTACATACGTAAAACAAAGCAAATTTCTGGAGATGTTGGCTAAAATAAACTACACGACATTTGATGATGTAAACAGGAACTGTATGAGGGGTATAGACATGTATGCTGATGACAGGTACATGTGTTCCTTTATTCCAGATGATTTGCCAGAAAACCTCAAATTATGGTTTTACAGGTAAGCTTTAATCATTTCATGTCATTATTATTTTGGATAAACTTTCAAGCATAAAGCTTTTTATTGAAATTGTAATAAAATCCCATTACCGAGCTGCAGGTCTGTAGCTCCTGGTCTGAAAAAATTTGAATGGATGACCTGGGAGCTACAGTTCCTTAGTGATCTGTTATAAAGTTGTAATTTACGGCACATAAAAACTTGCAATAGTTTTGGACTGATTCATCTTATTTCTGAACACATTATGTAGAAATATTCCATTCCAAAAAAAATTTTAAACTACTAGTTGCATCTGTCAAGACTCTAATTGGAAACATATTCAAGGTTTTATCCACAGAGCATTGCTTGGCTATTTTCATTTACTGGAAAGGGAGGGGTTAATGTCACTTTGTTGTTTTTTCTTTAAAACAATTAAACGAAAAAAATATCCTCAGATACAAAAATTTGTAAATGTATTACATATGTATTTACATTGAAGTTCTGACAATTTTGATTTTTTTCTTTGTTAACTAAATTTCTTTTTACAATTCTAGAATTTTTATCTATTTATGTGTTGCAAACCTTTATTATTCAATTCAATTATTTGTCCCATTTGAAATTAGCCTTGCGGGGGTACTAGTCCCATTAGGACAGTTCTAGTTGTTATAAATACATGATATAAAAATCATAACATGGCATTTTTTATATTGCATCTCGTATTAGCCCTCGGTCACGGTATATCAGCCCTCGAGTCTGAAGGCTCTTGTGCTGATATACAGCGACCTTGGGCTAATATGGAATGTGATATAAAAAATGCCATTTAATAATCTATATATATTTTACTTATGTGAGTGAGAAGGTCTTTGGGCCTCTTGTTATGATTTAAAGAATCATATCCATGTTCCAAATCACTTGCTGATTTAAGTTATGTTATATTGCATTTACTTTAAATATTTTAAGGTTTCATACTCATGGGAAAATGTTTGCGTATGTTCTTCACAAGATGGTGGAAAACAAGGACGGAGGAGTTCCTATTCATGATTGTCATTTTCAACATTTATTTGACACATTTGCAAAGATGTTTGGCTTATGGAGTGATATAAGGTATGAAGTCATGCATGTCTATGAGGTATACATAGACACACACACACACACACACACACACACACACACACACACATATATATATATATATATATATATATATATACACATGTATATATATATTGATTTTGACATCTCTGCTCTTATTGCCATACCATAGCATATTATATTCAGTAGTTTTGAGGTATTGGATAAATCCATCATTGTATAAGTTCTTCACCTTGGACTCGATGTTCTTGTTGAATTGCGACAATTAAGGGGTGACTTCGTTCATTGACTTTTACCGTTTTTATCAACAAAATGTGCATTATATCCCAGTAAAGCGTAAGATCCACAAGAAGTATACATGAATATTTACTTTCCAACAGGTTCTCTTTTATGTCCAGATTTCTTTGCTCCAATCTTTTCTATTTAAATTTTGAGATGAGGATTCATCATGGATAATTTTTTGCCATTGTCTCCCACTCCAGTTCCTTATTATTCTCGTACATTTCACAAATACAATTATTTTATGTGCTTAGAACAATTTTACCTATGAAATCAAATTTTAATGCAATCTGATTCTCTCAACTCAAACCCTAAGTAAACATAATCCTTATGTTATACAAAATGATACAAAGGTCAAGGTCATTTCATTGTAATCGTATTTATTGTTTTTCGTATTGCCTATATACAACAAATGACAATGAAAATATTAATTTTGATTCAAAGGCTTACTACTACTTAGATGTCTGTGGCAATAAATCCTTGTTTTGTGATTCCTTATGAAGTTGCTGCCTTTATTATTTAAAAATACATTGTTTAAACTATGCCTCTTATTTAAATCAATAATCTCAGAGACATGAAATTTTCACAAGAAAGTTGATGAAAATGAAAGCTTTTGGAGAACACTTTTTAGTAATGATCAGGTTTAAGTTGATAATTGCACTGTAAAGTGAATTCATTGCAGTTACAGGTACTGAAGAATTGTACTGCAAAATAAAATCTAAATTGCATAATGCACAAAAAGCTAAATTCTAGGTATAGATAAGTTTTGACTGTGCAATTTTTATTTTTTATTTTTTTGTGCATGGACTTGAAAATATTGATGGTTTATATTGCCCTTAGCATTAAAAAACTTTGCAACCTCACAAATGTATATATCAACTTGAGATTGTGAAGAAAATTTGAAAATTTCCAACTGACAAATTGAAGAATGTTATGTTAGCTAGTTGATGAGCTGATTTAAAACTAGTTTTCTAATTTCAGTACTGTGTCATGCCTACAAGTGCAAAAAATGAAAGTCATGGATACAGAAGTTTGTGGAGCACCGGATATGATATATTCTCGGCATTGTCTAAAACTTCCTGTAGATGTTGAAATTAAAAATTCCTGTATAGTGGCTGTGTGTAAGGTATCTATACATATTTATACCCCCACTCATAAGGAGAGGGGGTATACTGTTTTAGCCTTGTTTTTCTGTCCATAACATGCCATATAGTGGGATTATATTTATTTACAGGTGAAGAAGGAAAGGCCTGTTTTAGCAGAGAGTGAATCAAATACTTCACCAGAGAGCAAATCAAATACTTCACAACAAAGCAGAAAAACAAGAGAGAAAATAAAAAGCAAACAAAAACAGTTAGCCAATTCTTGTTCAGAAATATCTTCATCTTCAGTTACTTTGGGATCAATTGCTGGTCTTCCACACTTGTCAGACACACTAATTGGACAACATGGGGGAGAATTGCTGTTTAATTACCAACAGTCTAATAGATGCAATGTGATCATTGGAATGGTTGTCCAACAGACACAGGTAAATTTTTCAATATTATCTCTCTGAAGACTTCATCTTCAGAACCACAGGGCCAAATTCAATAAGACTTAATAGCAAGCATCCTTAGGTGAAATGGATTCAATTTTGTTAAAATTAAGGGCCAAAACTTATTTCAAAGGGAGATGATTAAGAATTATTGAAAATTTGATGGTATTTTTTAAAAATCTTCTCAAAAAACCAATCGACCAGAAAAGCTGTAACTTCTGTAGAAGCATCCTCAGGTAGTGAAGATTCAAGTGGGGCCACAATGGAGGGTCAAAATTTTACATAGGAATATGTAGATTAAAATTTTCCTCGGGGGTAGGTTAGGACCACAATGAATTTTTACATAGGAATGTATAGAGTAACATCTATAAAAATTTCTCAAAAAACCAAATGGCCAGAAAAATGCATTGTAATTGTGTCCAGAGCTGAACCTTACATATTCTTGTTCCTTGTGTCAACTGCATCAAATGGTAAGTAGGTCATGTCTCCCCGGGGTTGTCATACCCCCCCCCCCCCCCCCCCCCCCCCAATCTAAACAGAAAAGAACCAAATACAGTTGAACTTCGATATCTCGAAAAACTAATATTTCAAATACAATGGAAATGATGAAGTGATTCGTGAGTCCCAACCATTTTTTTTTTTATGTACTTCACCCTTCATATCTCAAATACTCAGATATCTCGAAGTTTTTCAACAGTCCATCTAGTTTGAGATAAGAAAGTTTGACTGTATCTTGAAAATGGTTAAGATCTGCACCCCCAAACCATATATATTCTTGATCCTCATATCAGTGGGCATTAAATGATTTGTAGGTCATGTTCTCCAGGGATGGTTCTGATCAGCTTAAGCCTTCAACAAAATATGACCAAATATCTTTAAAATGGCTAAGATCCCCACCCCTAAAACATATATATTCTTAATCCTAGTGTCAAGGGGTATTAAATGACATGTAGGTCATGTCCCCAGGGTATGGTTCTTGCCCCCCTGAAACAAAATGTGCCCAAATATCTCTTAAGTCATTGATATCATGACCACTTAATCATATTTGCAGAACAAGGTGGGCTGCTGCATTATTTCAATAGGTCTGACATCTTTTCAAAATGCCATTTTGTTCTGCAATGGTTAAACTTTGTCATGGAACAGATGCATACTTTTTATAATGAAGAGGAAATAAAGGATTAGAGTCAAATGACAAAGCTGTACTGATTGAGTGAAAATTCTGTGTATTTAAGTGTTAATACCCCAGTAGTTATGATATGAATATTTATATCTTTTATAACATTCCCTACATATATGTTGGTAATATGTACATATTACCAAGTACAAAATACATGTATGACTTAAAATTCAATTATAAGTAATACAAGTAACATGATCATTTTTCTCTGTACTATAGATCACCTTTACCACACTTGAAATGACAGAATGTCAGTACAGGAGAATAAAAAGTGGAAAATTTAAGCAAACAGACAAGAAAAGGCCAGTTTTTACCTTTACCAAGGCATACGATTATCTGAAAGAAGAGGATTTGGAAAGCATCGTTGAGCCACTGATACGGTTAGGATTAGAACAGAATAAGTGAAGAGTGGTATGCTGTTAGTGCTGTAAGGTTTATTGTAAGGTAAATTTACATAATATTTAAAAATGCAACATACACCGCAAGCTTTGTTTTATATTTTGTATGCATTGTATTTTGTCAGAAGATATTCATTCCAGGTCTGTAAATTCGGGTTTTTTAACATGATTATTGCAAACATATATTTATTTGCTTTATGAAGATCTTGTGTGGTATTGTATTGACCATAATTTCATCAAATATTTTGAAAGAAGTACTATAATGTCATCTGTATAACAATTTGATGGTGAAACTGAAAAGTTTCGACTGATTAGATCTTATTATTAGATATTTGTTTAAGTTAAAATATCTGTGCAATATTAGTATATACTACTGTGTTGATAATAGGACTTTCTTGGTCATCTGTTGTTTGTTGTTTTTTTCTATTTGTCATGTTTATATTTTTACTGAAACCTTGCAATAAATATTTTTAGGTTACCTGAGAGACCCAGGTGACCTATTGCATCATCATCCATTGTCGTGCATTAACAATTGAAAATTGTTAATTTTTTTCATGAAAACTACATGGCCAATTCTTGTCAATAGTAATATGATGCATCTTAAGTGTAAGAAAAACAAAAATTATAAATTGCGTGACTCCTGCTCAACAGGGGCCTTAGGGACAGGGCAAAAATTGCAAAATTTTGACCATTTTCAAAAATTTTCTATTCCTGCACACCTGAAAGAAAAACTGAATTCATGGTTGTGTAGACCAGGAAGCCCTCTACCAAAATTATAAATTTCATGTCTCCTGTTTAAGTTTTTGAAGCAGGTGCATATTGATGACAATCTAAGTTACCAAACTTGAAAAGATGATGCATGTTGTGATACAGAAGTACTTGAATGCTGAATCGAAGCTTTAGATTACAAATGCTAGATGATATTAAGGTTTTATGAGGAGGTCACACATCCATGGAAAGGAAGGTCCTTACTTTAGCAAACTTGCATGGTTTATTTAACTATGTGAATGAATTACATAGCTGGCTTCATATACAGAAATTGATTTTGATTATGGCATCTGATCATACCTATAATTTTTTTAGAGGTCCGTGTTTGCTCTGCTCCTGTTTTGTAATTTTCCTTTGGACTTTTGAATTTGAACACTGTTTGTTATCACCACATGTCATCCAGAGGCTAAGGCAGGTTGAAGATTTTAGAACAACTCAAATTGTGTTAGGGTAGACTCATGAGTGGTAGAGAAAATGGTTCTAGAAATTAGCATATGAAGTGAAGCAATCATATCACAGAGAATGGAGGCGTCTTTGACGGTTCATAAGAAAATTTCCTCTTATGTTTTAATATTACTAATATATAAAATATATGTGAGTCAGGTGGGTTATATACAAATTCATTTTCATTATTTCAGTGTACATGTATAACCAGTTTGCATGATTGTCGAGATATTCATAAAAGTGAATGGTAGACTAAGATACATGCAATCCGAATAACTACACTTGGTTTTTGTTTGATGCATTTTCTCTCCAATGAGTTTCTATTTGTCATCACTTTGATCAAAGCATCAGGCTTATTAAGTTTATGATAAAATTGGTACAGGGGTTGTAGAGAAGAATATTTTATGGTAAGTACTTACCATGAAGTACAGCCACTTAAGTGCGCCCCTAAAATCAATAATTTTACGGCTAACAGACCCAAAATGAATAAAAACCTTAAAAGCACTTCTTGTATGTTTTTACCTTACCCATTGAAAATTCTATTTTAAGTTGCATTTGTCTTTTTTAAGAAATTGGCATTAAGTCAATTGTTAGTGATTGTCTGTCTCTTGATATCTTGCATGTTTCATCATGATAAATATTAAATTGATATAAAGAACAATGTCATAAAAAATTGGGTAAAATAAAGAGACAAGGTATTTGCTGTTTTAATGTTTTTTAGTTTATTTGAATGAATTGAACTTTGTGTAGATGATGCTTGTTGAATAAAGTTGGAAAAACCTGTTTGATAGTCTTACAATCCAACAAATTTAGTTAAGATTTATAAACCGTTGATTAAGACAGTATTGCATGTTTTCTGGTAGACTTATATTTTATGGTAAAACCTTCAACAGCCAAGATAGTATAAAAATGACATGTGGTGATAACGAACACTGTTCAAATTCAAAAGTCCAAAGGAAAATTACAAACCAGAAGCAGAGCAAACACGGAGCTCATAAAAAAAATAGAGTTAGGATCAGGTGCCATGGAGGAGTGAGCATCCTCTGCTGACCGGTCACACCCGCCGTGTGTTTTTTGTCGTAATCGGGGGAAAACGGAAAAGTCCGTAGACAATTAGGTGATTAATTATGGTCCAACAATTTGTATGAAAAACGTCAGTCAGCATGCAACCCAATGGAAGATTGTATTTGCTGACAAGGTCGTTGTATCGACCATAGAACTTCCGAAAAGATGACTTCAAACGAGACTGTTGATAGTCCTGTTTTATCAACTTGTTTGTCAGTAGCTTACCTCGCCTTAGAAAATGTTCATACATAGAGCATGCCCTTGCGTATCGAATTAACTGAGAGACAAAAATACCATATGCAGGTGACGAAGGTATATTGCTACATAAGTAAGAAAAGTTTACTATTGAAAAATTGAAGTCATCACGTTTATCATAAAGTTCACTGGAATATATCAATATAACAAAGATGTAACAAAGATGTTTCAGATTCAGATCGTTTTATGATTGACAATGATTGCTTTTCCTACCCAGTAACAAGCTAGTACATAGACACACTGAATAACCACAGTTAAGCCATTAGCATGACAATTATTCGAAAGTAAAGACTTCTCGAAAAAATGAAAACACATCATTCAATGATAATTATTCGAAACAATACACCTTATGGTCGAGCGATTGATGCAATGTTTATGTTCTCCAGTTCATAAGAGGTTAACGGTAGTTGTATTACCTCTGTAAAATACCCCTTGCAAATGATGAATTATAACAATTACAGGAATTCACAAACTACGCTAAGTGCAGATGTGCATGATTTCACATTCGGTAGTGAAACCCCTTTTTGATATTGTTTTTAATTAATAAATTATGCATTATTTCAATATGCATGAATAGTTTTATCACAAATTCTAGCAGAGTAATTTATGAGAAGAACATAATTTTCTCACAAACACTTTACTTAGAAAACATCTCTTTTCATAATTAGATAAGTGCATATACTATATCATATTGAACGGAAGAGACTCTTCTATTGAAAAGGAACATTTTTTTTACGTCATGTGATTTCTTGTATTTTTTTAAGACTTGCTTTAGCGATCAAATAAAGAAGTGTTTTTATGGCTTTAAAACCTGAACATTGTTTGATCTATCATTTATCCACTGAGTTCAATGTTGATTCCTAGAAACAAAAGTTAAAATTCAGAACTCCAAATTTAATTCTTGTTCTTGCAACATAAACCTTATGAATATGACACCTTTTTATACTTTATGTAACAAGTGCAACATAAAAATATCACATGCGTTGATCATTACAATTTCGAGACATGACATGACAAGAAATAAAAAACATGAAAAAAATGTTATTTTGGGCCATCTACTTTATTGATTGTGACCTCATACAAACAAAAACGTTATTGTCGTTAATAACGGCATTGCTTGTTCCCCTATTGTTTACGCCGCCATGTAACAAACATCAAGTGGATGATTGGTACCATTCAAAATCCTTGTTTGATTGGTGTTTTGTCTTAACGCAAGGTAACATTTGTGATAGCATGAATGAAAACTAAATGCCAGGTGTATTTATTAGTATTATCTTTTCTTTATTCGTTTTATTTAACAGAATTCTTAATGAATAATATTCAGTTCAGGTGACCTATTGCAATTGGTCTTCGTCCGTCGTCCGTCGTGTGACGTGCGTCGTTCGTTAACAATTTTACATTTTTAACTTCTTCTTGAAAACTACAAAGCCAATTGTTTCCAATTTTGGTGTGAAGCATCTCTATGGTAAGAGGAATCTAATTTATGAAATTCATGGCTCTACCTACCTCA
Source organism: Magallana nippona (assembly GCA_033439105.1). Classification (NCBI taxonomy): domain Eukaryota; kingdom Metazoa; phylum Mollusca; class Bivalvia; order Ostreida; family Ostreidae; genus Magallana; species Magallana nippona. Next base: position 41,111,639 of record CM065920.1, read on the forward strand.
ATGCGCCATTGGTGGGGCCAAATGTGCAAAAAAAAAAACAACAACCAAATTTTCAAAAATCTTCTCTATTCCCACACATGTGGGGAAAAACTAAATGCATGATTATGATGTCCATGAAGCCTTCTACCAAAATTATAAAATTCATGGCCCCTTGGTCAGGGGTTCAGGCCCTTGGGTGGGACCAATATGGCCATATAATAGAAATGTATTAAATCTTTAAAAAATTTCTTCTCTACTCCCATATATATTTGAGAAAAACTAAATGCATGGTTATGATGTCCATGAAATCCTCTACTGAAATTGTGAAAATCATGGCGCCTGGGTCAGGGGTACAGTCCCTAGAGCGGGGCTAATATAGCGATATAGTGAAATAGATTAGATCTTAAAAAATCTTCTTCTCTACTCCTACACGTTTGTGAAAAACTTCTTGAATGGTTTTGATGTCCATGAAATCTTCTACCTAAATTGTGAAAATCATGGACCCTGAGTCAGGGGCTCAGGCCCTAGGACAGGGCTAATATGGCCATATAGTAAAAACAAAATAGATATCTTCTCTTGCTTGTTCATATTTAGTAATTGATCATTAAAAATAATGTAATTAAGAAGTATAATTAAAAGAGTTATACAAGTATTTTTATTATTTAAAACAAAACAGCCAAAACAGTTTTTGAACTTTCTAAATAAACAATTAGACTTGTTAATAGTAAAGTAATAATTGGCTAGCCAAAATTACTGATAAGCGGTACATGTAAAATGATTTTGGTATAAATGCCAGGTGGTGATGTAGAAATACTGGTTGGATATTGAAATGCTGGAATATGTGAAGGGTTTTATTTTGTCGTTTAATTGCCCTATTTAAATGGGTAGAGTTTCTGTCTGGCCCCTGGGGTTAGGGGATTAGAGGTTGTTTTAAATAAAACATGTATACTAGTCATCTTGTTTTAGTTATCTATGAAAACATACACATAAACCTACCTTGAAAGTTAACAAATATGGGAAAATTATTTCTTATCAGAGTCTTGCACCTTTTCAATATCAGGTCACGCACTCTATTATGATCTTAAAATTTTTCGCCAAAATTATAGGTTTCATAGTCCTTTTAGAAAACTTTCAGGCAGAAAAGTGATTGTCATTACAATATTTTTTACTCCAGAATGAAACCTAATTTAATGCATATATGAGGTTCCTTGACAGGTCTGTGTATGGGCTTTGCCTCTTGTTTAATGTTCTGAGGATTGTTTAGTGTATTTATTAAGGTTGTTGTTAAGTTGTACAAGGTCTCCTTTGATAAAAATGAATATCTGGTCTGCTTTTCTGTGTCAGTGAAAGGCACAGTAAAAATACATGTAATAAAAACTAAACTCACACAGAAACCTTAAACATTTATTAGTACATCTATGAGTAAATATTGTTGTAATTGATTCATTAATCATTGATATACATAATTTTGTCTGTTCCCAATAGATAAATAAGAAATAATAATATAATAATGAATAAACAGTCATATACTAAAAGCTAAATAAAAACACATTCAGATTGGAACCGATATATCAATCTTTTGGTACCTCACTACACATAGACTTATACGTTTTATGACACTAAGTTACAAGATGGCGATTTAAATGTTTTCTTAAATTTTTGGCATCAATCGATTTGGTTGTTTATGTCATAGCTCAGTGGTTAAAGTACTTGTGCTTGTGAACCGTATACAATATATTATGTGTTCGAATCCGCCTGGGCCTTTAGTTCATACTAAATTTAAAAAAAAAGAGATTTTTTTATAAAAAAAATTGCATTTTTGTTTCGCCTATTTGATTCATTGATACATTTTATCCATCATGCTTTCTAACATAATCAAGTAATTTTCTGCTGATTAGAGAGCCACCTTAATTTTTAAAAAAATGGGGCCATACATATACATTTATCATCAGTCATAATAAAAACAAAAGTATTTATAATAGATTGCATGTGATAATTAAATTAAGCGACAATCATTAAATGAGATAGAAAACAACAATTGCAACAAAAACATCAACAACAATCTAAGAATTATGATTATATTAATACTGAAGCAAATGATGTATGATATACTGTATAGTTAAGCTTTTAATCATTAAATGTAGCAAAACATCTTAAGAATTCTTTTTTAAAAAATTTCAATCTCTGTTGACTGACTGTTAAATTCATTTTTGTTCGAAAAGCGTATCTTATCCAACATATTATGTCACTATATTAGCTGTGTGTAATTGTTACATTTTTACACGTTGAAACGTTATTGTAATGCACTTAAAATAATAAAGCATTTCTTTTTCTTTTTAATTTTTTACAATTTGTTTTACCAACTTATCTGTCGCAACGATCTATCATAACAAGTTGACAATAAAGCAATAAAAACGAAGATTTCAGAGAGAATCTAAATCTAAAGTTTTCTATTTAATTGTTAAGTTCATAAGTTTAGCTTTCATTTAGCATAGATACCAATCAACAATGTAAATGACCTTGTCTTATACTTTTGTAGTTTAATATGCATTGGTTATTTCTTGGTTGCTAAAAACTTAAAATACAAGGAATGCACAGATTAACATCATTCTATATATTTTACTAACTTTATATGGACTGTGCAAAAGTTTTACAAGGCTTGCAATAGTGCGATCAGTTATTCTGATTGCTATTTTTCTTCAATTCTCGTCACCTTTATACCGACATCAACCACCAATGAAAATAGTTTATTGTTATAATAATACATAACATACATGTCATTTACAACATTGTTTAGCATAAATATTCCAAACTTAAAATCAACACAATTATATTTGTACAATTCATGAAAAGTATGAAAAGATAAACAAACATTGATATAATTTAGAAATTCATAATCTATAAATGATTTCGCGTTTACAGACAATCTCATAATCTTTCGCTGATGTACAGTTCTTTAAAATCCATAAAACTTTACCATGTCAATGGTCAATATGTCAATAAATCTACTACATAGGCGTGGATTTCCGACAAAGAATTGTGTTTCTATATCAAATACCCATGGCATAAGAGATTGGTTGTAAACACTTATTCTATTATATATTTACATTTTTCAGTGTCTTTACCTGTGATAACACTACGAATCGATTTTACTATACATACCAATAAATACAAGCGGAGTTTGCATGATTAGTATTCTAATATTTAATCGTACAATTGCTGAAAATTATTTAAATATAAGTAATAAGGAATCATTCTTTGAATATTATTAGGTGATAATTTCGGTCAGGGCATGATCAAATTTATCATAAAGTCCTTCGGGCTTCTTTTTTATTTGATCACGCCTCGACCAAAATTATCACCTCTTAATACTCAAAGAATGATTCCTTATTATTTAAATACTCACTTGAGTAGGAAAAAACAATTATGGTATTTCAATTATCACATGTAGAAAATTCTAAACAATCAGCTTTTAACTGTAATTTACAAAAATCGCCATAACCTCTGCCGTACCAAGATCTATAATCATAAAGAAGAAATTCAAATATCATGATTTTTTTTTCAGAAGCACATATATAAAAAATTGACAAGGTTATATAGGTCTTTTGAAATTATATAAATTCATTATGATTTTTTGAAGCTAACTTCTGGATAAATATTTGTTTCACATATGTTATTTCACATTAATATCACTTAAATTTCGTATTCAATAATAAAGTAAAGAGCTACAACCTATATATTTATATATATATATATATATATATATATATATATATATATATATATATATATATATAGCTACCTGTCAATTCCCTTTGATAGGTTACAGAACCATCTACCGCTGAATAGAGAAAACTCGGTCTGCTTGTGACGTTTTCCCAGGTACAACATGTGTTTAAGGGTTCCAACACTACCATCCACCCATTGTCTTTGGGACAACCCTGGTAGCATTTGTTAACATGGAATGATCTGGAACACACCGGATACCTACAGAAGGACAAGTTGTACAGACATACACATTGTACAGACATACACATTCATAGAAGTGATCCTACAGTGGGACAAATTGTACAGGCATACACATTCATAGAAGTGATCCTACAGTTGGACAAATTGTACAGACATACTCATTCATAGAAGTGATCCCACATATGGACAAGTTGAACACACATACACATTTATAGAAGCGATCCTACAGACGGACACATTGTAAAGACAAGTGATCCTACAGATGGACAAGTTATACAAACATACACATAGAAGTGATCATACAGAGGGACAAGTTGTATACACATTCATAGAAGTGATCCTACAGATGGACACATTGTACAGACAAGTGATCCTACAGATTGACAAGTTGTACAGACATACACATTCATAGAAGTAATCTTACAGAGGGACAATTTGTAGAGACAAGTGATCCTATAGATGGACAAGTTGAATAGAAATACACATTCAACGATGTGATCCTACAGAGGGACAATTTGTACATACAAGCGATCTTACAGATGGACAAGTTGTACAGACATACACAAAGAAGTGATCCTACAGAGGGACAAATTGTACAGACATACACATTCATAGAAGTGATCCTTTCAAATAATTGAAATATTAGATAATTTGATATTCTGTTTTACAATGGACCGTACAAGGACAAGGTAGCACTTTATCTGAAACAGTGTCCGAAGTTTAAAAAAGAATTGTGATAGAGAGATTTGTAGTAACTGTAGGCCATTTGTTCTAATCATCTGTTCAACAATTGTATTTTCTTTAAACGCCTTATTATTCGCGGTGATATATAGTGGATTGAAAGAGACATTAAGAAATTTCAATTATTATTTTTTAAATATCATTTTGAAAGCATTTATTTTCTTTACTTTAACGCATCGTGAACATGATGTAATGCAAATAACAAAATAAAGGGCGGTTTGACTTGTTCTTTACATGCCTCTTTAGAATCGTTATTTTTCTTTACAATTTCTTATAATGCGGGCACATATTTGATGATGCTGCGGAGAAATATTTATGAATTCATAAAATATAGTGGACTTCCCTAGAAAACTCATTGTTGTATTTAGATAAGTCTTTTTTACTATCTCTTTTATAGTAGATATTTAATGTTAAACCCTCTCCACCATATATTTTTTTCTTTCCTTCCCACCTTTTTTTCTCCAATATTTATCAAACATTTCAGAACAATGAATAAAGTTTTCAGTAGAAGGTATGTAAAGAATAAAATCTTCTGTTTTCTGTTTCCGATAAAGTCAATTTGTTAAAATTTCAAATTCGTTAATGTTAACAAAATATACCATCAATATTTAATCTTTAGGGAGTGTAAAAATGGTTTAATTGTGTTAATAGAGTTATATCGTCGACCAATGTATACAGAGGTTAACAGCAATCGCAGTATAGTCACTAAACGCATTACTGTGAAATAACTTAAGCAATTTTATGTGATGATTACAAGTAATGTAAATAACGAACATTATTCTGATAAAATATTGTCAATGGCTCGATCAAGTCACCTCGTTATTTGGACTGACAGTTTATTTAAGCACGGTTTGGCAAATTCTCAGACATTTAACGAAAGTCCCTGTAAACGTTCGCGGATACATCTTTTAAATGTGTGCAATTCGCCTAAAACCATTTAAAGGACATAGTCACTTTCTTTTTTAATTTACTTGTATCTTTTTTCGATGATTAAAAATTGCAACGGTAATTAGCAAGTTATCAGCGATATACGAAGTGTCTTTGTTATGCGAACAAAACTCGTGTCATTATTTGTTTACATTGGTTGTACATACTGGTAAAATCATAGTTATCCGTCGATTTTTCTACATGTATCTGCAAGTTTATCATGAATATAATTAAACAGCTTCTGTGGTGTTGTCTCTTATTTTGTTTCAAATAATGTATTTTCTCTTTATGTTATTTATTCATACCTTGTTTTATTTACCCGATATATTATTGGATGGGTTGATAACGATTTAAAAACACCATTAAGCTTCAATATGCAACAGATGGAAAATACAAAATCTTGACAAGTCATGATATTGAAAGTTATAATCAGTAGGTCGGGGCACTTGAGACTTTTGTTGAAATGAAGACTGTATATTGTGTGAAACAAGAATGACAGTTTTTGATTCGGTTGTTTGATGCGTCACTGTACATTGAAGAACATCGAGAACGTTGCTCTGATATTACTTTGCCCCCCCCCCCCCCTCCCCACAAAAAATATGCTTATTGTTTTCGCAATCCTTTAAATGGACTTAGACACGGTTTGAGCTCAAAATTTTAACTTTTATTTCCCGTTCTTTATGTTTTGAATGGTTTATATGGGTATTTTTAATGCCTCGCCAAAATTTGAAAGTCAAATATTGAGTTACAAGCAAATACAGAGTTTGAAATTCTTTGTTTTGCAAACAAAGCTTGAGTCAAATGTTATTTATGGGTATAAGTTTCAAGCAAATGTTTCTTCTTCTGTTGACATTATTATATATGAACACATTGAATCAGTTTATTTTGTTTGCCACGAGTCATTTTGTCAAAGACATGACGATTCCTTGCTTTATATTATTTGTAAACAAATATAAGACTCGAGCTTTGTAACAACATAACAATGAACTCTTGCCTCCATATCTTTCTAAGAACTTGACATTCAAATTTTTGTCAATCATTCGAATTACACAAGTAAACTATTGTATACATAAAAAATAAAAAATAAGATTTTGATCTCAAATCGTGTCTAGGCCCTTTTAAAGATATGCTAGTTTGCTTGGTAAAGATATATATGATGCAACATAAATAATGTTTAAGACTTCACAATCATTTTATTATGTCTTGGATTTAAGAACACATACTTAGCATTTCTGTATCAAGTTATATATTACATTCTCATCTTTTACCATATTTTGATCATAAATTAGTATTTGTAATTTAAGTTTTCCAAAAAAGAAAATAACCAATAAATTCCCATAAGTGACCTAAATTTACATTCTTAGACAACGGACAGACAAGGAAAGGATTATAATATATTCTCTCTTAGCCCTTTTTCAATGTGTTTTATTGTGTAGGCACTAATTTGCCCATTAACAGTAACGATTTTGGCTTACCCGTCTATGGAGAAAATGTTGTAGGTTGTGGAGGGGGTCACATCGCTCCAACTACTGTTCAGAATACGTGAAGAACTAAACCAGTCACTGATGGTCGAATCCTTCTCATCAAACGTTATGAATGCCACCTTAGATCCGTGCTTGTACAACTCGAGAGTGACCTTCAAATTACAAATGGTCAGTTAAACCTACAACTTGTATTTTATGGGCTTCTTAAAAGAAGTATTTTCTATTAAATATTATAGCAAACGGAATTTCAGAGATTAAACAGTATACACAATAACTGCATATGACCAATTCTGTGTCAAAGGTTCACTAGACGTTAAACAATGATTAGAATGTTGCCTTATGAATATTAACAAGCCGTTGTGATGTAAGAAAAAGGGCTTATTATGTTCGTTTAATTAATAGAGAATATACAAATCAATCCAGTCAGTACAGTATGTTTGTTGTTTGTTCGTTTGTCTTTTTTTTTTATTTGTCATTTGATATTTCTAAAATAATTTTCCTTTACTTTCTTCTGATATGATATACAATTTTGATTAAAAAGTCAATGTTTTTAAAAGAACATTTATTTCAGATGTTGGTGTACAAATTGAATTATGAGGGATCAATAGCTACTGCAAATCTATTTCATATAGAGAGAACCATGTTTGGAAGAAAATGATTTTTCCAGGAAGTTAGCGTAGCATTGAATCAACGAATTAAAATTACAGAAAGTTATTAATACTAAACATATCTGCATGATATTTAGCAAGTACGTGATATAGCAAAACCTGCCCCCCCCCCCCCCCCCCCCACACACACACACATAACTCATGTATTGAAACAGAATCAACCGAACTATTTCAACCCCTCAGATACTATTTAGAGATGAATGATCATATGATTAAAACTTGTTTCCACAGAGGCTGACAGGTCATATAAGGGAAATAACTTTTTTAGTATTTGTACTGCGAACAATTGCGATGAGAGTCGATGAGAAGTTAATGAACCTTAACAGTCAGAATCTTAACTGTAAACGCAGAAAAAGCAGAAGTTACAATTGTCAAGGTAACTAACTACGCAAAGAAATGCTATCTATTATACTTGGAGTATATATAACTCTCCGTAGGTGCAATGAAAAAAAGCAAAACATTCAATGCGCCTGAGACGATTTAGACATAAACTCTCCAACGGAAGTCTTAACGGAAAGATATTAGATTAAAAGGAAATACTTTCATCCAGAAACAAGGGGATTTGATAAAACAAAGACGATCCGCAAAAAAAAGACAGTACTTCTCTTTTAACATAAAATCCGCTTAACGACAGAGCCAAACATTTTGCCATTTAAGTGAAGAAAACATTTTACCCAGCAAAGCTTGTTTTAGATGACTGCAATACAGCTCTAGCAAACAGTACATTGAGGTATGAAACAGTCTCGTATGGGGGTATCGAAACCATTTTGAAGTTAAAATATGACTTCAGATGTTTGGCTAGTTTTGAATAGGGAACCGATCTCGGGGGCTGTAAATATACACCGGTTTTATTTTGAAATCCAACTTGTTTGTCAAAGTAGACCAAATACCTGATGATGAGTTTGTGTTCGCAAATAGTGAAGTTTTCGGGATGTCTCATACGGTCACAACTGTGATCGGCCAAAACCAATCACAATAAGTGTTGGAATTTAACAAATATTTCCATTGTAACTCATATTTAATGTCCTACAAAATCTATAGTTATTCAGATAATATTACAATAAGATAGATGGATGGGCTAAGACTTTATTTTAACACGATAATAGAAAATAGACTAAATTGTAATGTTAAATGTATCTGCCATTTATCGTATGCATGTTAACTCACTGTAACCAATAACATAAAAACAATTGGGAGATACTAGTAAGTATATTTTCAGTTGGTTATGTACTTGGCTGATACTTTGGTTAGTATGGAAACGGCTAAGCTATTCGGGCTATTATTATGTTTTGGAATAACTTTTATTCGAAAAATGAAATACAAAGGGCTACATTCTCATCATCAGGTATCTGGGTATATCCCTCCAACTATTTTTAGAATCGGTAGGACAACAAAGTAGTGCCTTTAAGCAAAATAGTTCCTATACTTGCAGAGTGGATATACATTTATTGGAACATTTTAAATCAGAATGCTTGACACCTGTCAGAAAAGAGGATTTGCAATTTTAAAAGCAATTGTCAAAATCGAATTATCATTTGAAGGAAAGAATTGAAATTGTTTGAAGTACACCCTTTTCAAAACTGTGAAATTCCCTACTTTTACTTTCATTTTCAGAGTTTTTCAATACAGACGCATTTTGCGGGAAAACGAATCTGACTTCACACCACGAAATTTTAACGGGGGAGAGACAATTTGATGAGCTTTCATTCAAGAGGTCCCTCGTTGCTGAACGAAAATTAGGGCTGGAGCTATGAACCCGAACGTTAACATTACCTCCTATGGACTATACCCATCTGGTCTACTCTGACAAATAAGTTGGATTTCAAAATAAAACCAGTGTATATTTACAGCTCTCCAAATCGGTTTTCTTTTCAAATGACATGTGGTGATAACGAACAATGTTCAAAATCAAATATCCAAAGGAAACATACAAAACAGGAGCAGAGCAAACATGGACCCCTAAAAATAATTAGAGGTAGGATCAGGTGCCATGGAGGAGTAAGTATCCTCTGCCGACCGCTCACACCCGCCGTGCGCCCAATGTCACATCGGTAAAAATGTCATTATTGGGAAAATTGTCGTAATTTGGGGAAAATATCATGATCGGGAAAAAAAGGGAAAAAAATCGTGGACAATTCGATATTCAATCAGTAGTCCAAAGCAGAGCAATCACAGACCTCTGGAAAACCGCAGAGGCAGGATCAAGTGCCATGGAGGAGTGAGCATCCTCTGCTGACCGGTCACACCCACCATGTGCTCTTTGTCGTAATCGGGGAAAAACGGAAAAGTCCGTAGACAATTAGGCGATTAATTTTGGCCTAACAATAAGTATGAAAAACGACAGTCAGCAGTGACCCAGTGGAAGATTGTATTTGCTGACAAGGTCGTTGTATCGACCATAGAACTTCCGAAAAGATGAATTCAATCGAGACTGTTGGTAGTCCTGTTTTATCAACTTGTTTGTCAGTATCTTGCTTCGCCTTAGAAAATCTTCATATGAAGAGCATGCCCTTGCGTATCGAATTAACTGAGAGACAAATACTCCATATGCAGGTGATGAAGGTATATTGCTACATAAGTAAGAAAAGTTGACTATAGAAAAATTGAAGTCAATACGTTTATCATAAAGTTTTGTTGTTAAGTTACCACCAATGTCCCTTTCTAGTAAAATATCCAAATATGAAACAGATAACGCAGACTCGGTGGTATCTTTTATTTCAAGTTTTCTGGGATATATCGAGTCGACGTACGTATGGAAGTAACAATTGTTAATTGATAATACTCCGATATACCTGAATGTTGAGTTGAAGGCCAGAGCGAGTGTTTTATTTTTTTTTACGTATAAGTTTTAGAATAAATTCTGCTTCATATGAATACAAAAATAGGTCTGCTAACAATGGGGCGCAAAATAACCAAACATTTGAAAGCATATTTCCATCTTAAAATGATTTCAATATATCCGTCAGAGATATACCTAAGTGTTCCACAACCGAGTCAACAAACATGTATTGGTATCACGGGCGATACAAAGAGTTTTAAATCAAAACTGTTTAAGTATTGGCATTGGTTGCTTTTCTTACCATTGACTAACTAGAAAATAATACGCTGACTTGCCATATTGAACTATTAACAGGACAACTAATGAAAAGGTAGCAAAAAGTCTTCAAAATAAAATAAAATCCTTTTCAATGGTAATTTCTTTAATTATCATGGTCGCATGATTGATTCAATATTAATGCATTCTAATTTATGAGGGATTTACAGTCTTTACATGTATTTTGCATGTGTTAAATATCCATTAAAGCGATAAAATTACAGTCTTCTTCACTAGGAATACCTAGTTACAAAATTATTCAGATCTTTTGCGATAGTAAAAATAGCCCATATAATGAAGAGAAGTACATTACTTGAGCAATAGAAAGACTTTCCCAGATGTCCACCCGTAGAGCATGACGTGGCCTCTATGGAAACGCACGTGTCTTGAGCGGTCGGAAGAAGGGTGTTCCCCAGCCAGGTATCCTTGACACTCAGCCCAACTCCCTGAGTAGCCCGGAACATCAGCTCAAATTGGAGAACTGTAATAAAATAAAAAGTGGTGGTCATCACATTCAGGAGTTTGTAAAAGCCATGTATTATGTGATTTTTGTCCTTCTTTTATTGGCTTCTACAATTTTGGATTCGCCATAAAGTCTCAAAAGTTGACTAGCCATAAGTTTAAATAACTTAAATATACACTTAGAATAAACGATGATTTAAAACATGTGGCATTTTAAAAATTAATTATTAATTATCAATTATGGTGATACCAGTCCTCAGCGACAAATTTTATTACCGTTGGTTCTGACAAACAACGTCCAGTTCTGTTTTCATCTACCAAATCCCCGTATCCACTTGGACCTAGAGTGTTTATTTCACAGAAATGGTCATCTACTTGAATGTTGACGCTATAACAGTTTTGATATTGCAAACACCTCATACAGCACTCGGAGAAATTACCATCGGACAAAATGAATGAAGTGAAGGGATTTCTGACGCGATACCCCACAAATCCTTTAAATAAACTTGTATAAATTGATTCTTCCGCGGTATTCATTGAAAAGAAGACTGCAAAAAAGAGGCAAGATACCACAAAAAGTATTATGTTAACCATTATGTTGTGAAAAGGTTTACCGCCTTGTTTACTGCCCTTCAAGTATCTTAACACAGCGCAATAATTGCCCGCGAAGAGTTTCTCAAGCATTAGAATAATACCGGGTTATTTATTATCTGTTTATTGTTATTTTCTGTCCAATCAAATTGTTTGAAAAGTACTTAAATTTTTGTCAGCAACTAAACGTAACGACAAACGGAATCAATAATGCTTGCAACACTCTTGAAAAAGTGTAATTGAATTCAATGGTTCGATCTCAAATTATTTTTACAAAATCAACATCATATTTTCAAATAAAGATACATATTTAGAAAAACTTTCAATGCATTTGCTGTATGATAATAACATTTAGAATATTTCCATAAATTCAATATGTTTATTTTGATTGCAATGATATGGTGATAACGAACAGTGTTCAAATTCAAATTCAAAACATTCAAAAACGAAACAACTAAATTTTAGTACCTCCTAGCAATACAAACATCGTCGTCTTACTTAGAACGACTTTGACTTACGAATTAGTCTTTCAAAAATAATTAATGTATTGATAGTTAGCGGGGTTGCCATACCCAAACAACAATATTGAGGATCGTTCCCAGCAGTCTCAGAAAACCCCACAGCTTTTCAAATAAACTTCAGTAAAAACAGGACCCATAGTGGGCTTATTTCGGACATGATGTGGGCAGGGCTTTGATTTTCCTGATGTACCCATTGTTAGCATTATCCGTTTGGCATATGCTATGTTTGTTTATCAATCTATCATGTACACAATTGTGGCACTTTCTTAAACTGTGTAGACAAAGCGTTTGACAGTTGACTTCTTTTCGAAATAAAGTATTCAGAAAATATTTTCCCCCTTATTGATAGTACATGGAAGCGGACGAGTTTGTGACACTAACTTGAAAGACTTTTGTGACTAAGAATATCCAACAAATCTAAAAACATGTTAATCCAACTCACAGCTTACAGCAATATTAATGGAAAGAAATAGCAAATTAACTGGACTTGATGATGTACCTGTCTTTGAATGTAAATGTACATCTTAAAATCGTCATAACAATTTTCTTATACATCTAAAGGATGGTTTCTAATCGACATTCAATGATACTTAAGGTAGTCCATCCATAACTAAGGCAAATTTAACAATTTTGTTTGATCTATACTACATCAAATACGTATTTTAAAGTTATTATGAGGCTGACATAAACCAAACTCGAAAGTATGTATGTAGTCAATTAAATGAACTATTTGCACTTTAAAAAATTTTGAAGAGTTATCTGCCCTTTAGGAAAATCTAAAAATTATCATTTTCTGAAAATGTGTATGGTTAATTTGAATTATTTTAGCATATTCGAAGAAGGGGAAAGCTTTTACAACTTTTTACCAAGAGAAATGTGAGAAAATTACTTGTACTTTAAAATTGTATTTAAAAATGCATTTTTCTCTTAGACTTCAATGTTAACTTCCACATATGATAAATTTGTTAATATTTAATATATTTTTAAAATTTCAAATGTGAATCTTTTTTTTGTTTAATAAACCCCTTAAAATTCAACTAAGATTTTAGTGATCAAACTTGTAATCTAATAGATATGAAATATGATAGTTATGAATGGACTACCTTAAGTTGTAGCCGCATAACTTATAAAAACTATAACTATAAAAAATACTGCTCGTCGTTTACCAATTTTTCAAATGCTCATTCTTGTATATTGTAAATTTATTATCATATATCATTTATATATATTTTTTAACATTCCAAAAGTCCTGGCTTCTTCGAATGTATGGGACTTGAACTCTTTTACCATAGTAAACAAGGGAACTGCTAGAAAACCTGAATCTTGTTTTAAACTAAAACAAATTGATCAACTGCAACTTACAAAATCTTTGTTTTATTATTTAGTTATAAAGAGCAATCAATTTTCAATATCGGTACATTACTTATGAAATTTGACTAAGCAAACACACTCGATTTGCAAGATCCGCTCACAAAAACGCCTCTCTAACATATTTGTAAACATTCCATGTAATAGGTCAAAATAACACAGATATCCATTTTGTTCAAACAAGAATACCATTTGCTTTGCAAATGCTCATGTGATTTAATATTCTGGGATTTAATGAATATGAGGAACAACACACCAGTTATGTTCATTAGACCAATCAAGGGCAAATGCGTCTGCTCCATCCATTCCTGGAACCCAAAATCTGGAAATAGTTTTTTTAGTTTATTATTTTCATGATCAGCAAATATTTCGAATGTAATCGGTCCCCATTCCTTTCACAAATTTTAAAAAATAGACCTTCTGTATAATTCCTAACAATTACATTACGACAATGATGATAAAATATAGTCTGGAAGTCGTACTATTACGGATTCGACCTACACATTATCGGCCTATATAACAATAAAGAACAGTTGAATATTATTATTTAGTATAGTATTGAATATTATTCATGACATGTGGTAATAACGAACAGTGTTCAAATTTAAAAGTCCAATGGAAAATTACAAAACAGGAGCAGAGCAAATACTGACCTCCTAAAAAAATTGAGGTAGGATCAGGTGCCATGGAGAAGTGAGCATCCTCTGCTGACCGGTCACACCCGCCGTGTGCTTTTTGTCGTAATCGGGAAAAACGGAAAAGTCCGTAGTCAATTAGGTGATTAATTATGGTCTAACAAATAGTGTGAAAAACGTGAGTCAGCATGCGACCCAGTGGAAGATTGTATTTGCATCTGTTATTTAGATTCTTGGTTTATCAGATGAATGTTTTGGTTTTGTTTTTTAATTCTATAAATGTTTAATGTTATTTGATCACACATTTTATGCCAGTGATACACAGACATTATATACATGATAAAAAGTGTCAGAAAAAGCCATAAATAATATATTGGGAGTACATACCAGATTGACTGACACTTAATTTCACACCTTCTTTTGAATTATTACGTAATTGATTTTGAAATTTCTGCACTAAATAAATTATGACTATACATTCAAACTAAATTACCTTTCAGAGTGTACTGCGTTATCAAAACTGTAATATATACATTGTTTATACTGCATCACAACCATTACAAACTATTAGGCTAATACTAAAATATTTTAATCATTGTCTGCCGTCCTTTGTGATGCCAATGTAGAATATGTACGTGTAGCTGTTTATAATCAAAGCGATAAACTGAGCAATTTAATTGCTCATGTTACAAACTACTTAAACAAATCATATTATCAAACACCTCAATTACTATTTCTTTTTGCAAAGCCATAATTTCTCTTTACAAATTAAAAAAGACAAACAACTGAGTCAATGAATAAAATTTCAATTTATTAAAATTGTATCATTTTCACATTCTTATTATTACTAATATCTGAAAATTTGTGCCCTGAATACTATTTTTGGTCGGTAGGCCGAGTAATAGGCCGAGTTTATGATAGGCCGACCTAGTCATGAACCGAGTATGTTACGGTCCGACGATGTGTTCCCGTTTTGCACACATTTGATAATTCGGTATAGAACAATAGGTATGATTTGTGTTGTTATAGCAATTATAGTCTGCTTTCAATCCAAGATTTTACCTGGATTTTTACCTGTGTTTTATCAGCACATTAACGATGAAACAAGAAGAATATAGATATTTTATTGTGTTTTAGGTTTAATATCTAATAACTATCAGCATTTTTTTCATTTGATAAAATAAAAATAATGATTTATTTATTCTTAAATTTCCGCTCAATGATAACAAAAATAGCGATAGATGAATTAACTTTTACATTTCTGTCCATTAACGTTAAATATAAAACTGAATGAATTGAGGAAAAATTGTCGGTCCAGTGCCAATTGAAAGCTGTTTCAATGGACAATTATAGGGTGAATGGGAAAACTACAGTCATTTGGAGTACTCCGAATCTCTTAATACAACTTAGGTGCAAAATATTTAAAACGCTTTATTATTGATTATTTGGTATCAACAGAAAGAAGATTATGTAAGGAAACAGATCTTTGTCACCAAATATTTCAATCTTTGAAGTAGCGACTTTGACGGTAGCTCTTATAACATCACCGCTCTAGTATATTGCGGGCCACTTTCTGGTATTTCAAATCAGTAGCTAAACTGAGAAAAATAATATTATTGATATTAATTCGATATACCTTTTCATCTGTTTCATATTTGGATATTTTATTGGAAATGGACATTGATGGTAACCTATTTTCAAAACTTTATGATAAACATGATGACTTCAAGTTTTTTATAGTCAACTTTCCTTACTTATGTAGCAATATATCTTCATCACCTACATATGGCGTTCATGTCTCTCAGTTAATTCGATACGCAAGGGCATGCTCTTCGTATGAACAGTTTATTAGGCGAGGCAAGCTACTGACAAACAAGTTGATAAAACAGGACTATCAACAGTCTCGTTTGAAGTCATCTTTTCGGAAGTTCTATGGTCGATACAACGGCCTTGTCAGCAATTACAATCATCCACTGCTGACTGACGTTGTTCATACTAATTGTAAGACCATAATTAATCACCTAATTGTCTACGGACCTTTCCGTTTTTCCTGATTACGACAAAGAACAAACGGCGGGTGTGACAGGTCAGCAGAGGATGCTCACTTCTCCATGGCACCTGATCCTACCTCTATCTTTTTAGAGGTCCGTGTTGCTCTGCTTTGAATTTGTATTTCGTTTTATGGATTTTGAGACGGTTGACAGTTTGTTATTGTCATCCTTCATTTTCACCCTAAACTGAAGAGGGTTGAAAATGCTTGAATCAGTTCTACATTTGATACGTTTTGTGAAAACAATCTTTACAGTTCTTGAAACATATAAATATGCAGAATTATCATCATACAGTTTGTCAATTTTCTTCGATTATTCCAGCCACAGCATAAATGAAAACTATTTAACACCGATTTCACTAGACAAATTTCCTCAATCGATGTCAGCAAAAACACTAATTAAATATGATCGTATGATATTTTCTCTTAAAACTTGTAACAGGTAACTTAAGACGTTGTGGTTATTTCATCTGTTAATGTTTTGAAAATGCAGTCATTAGGTCTACATTAATTTTGATAGGCTTTGTGAAAAAATCTTTACAGTTCTTGAAGCATATAAATGTCTATAAATATCATTGATGTCAGCAATCTGGTGTGTTCCTGTTTTGCAAACCAAATCCTGAAAACTATGTCCTACTATTCTACATTAA
This sequence comes from Magallana nippona, assembly GCA_033439105.1. NCBI lineage: Eukaryota > Metazoa > Mollusca > Bivalvia > Ostreida > Ostreidae > Magallana > Magallana nippona. The sequence continues at coordinate 41,128,778 of CM065920.1, forward strand.
AGATTTGAGACAAAAGAGCGTTGAATTTAATGAATCTATGATGATTTCAATCACTGAAATATTACTTTCTAACTCAAACGATTAAATATGAAAGCTAAATGGTTTGATTATTAGAAATAATGTTATGATTAAAATTTAGAACGTTTAAAACGTTCGTAAAAAATCATATAACGTGAGTGAAAAGGACTTTATAGAAATAAAACGTCAGTCGTATTACATTGTTGTTCAAAGTTGATCTAAAATTTGATCAACCAATAAATAACCATTGTAAAGTAAACTCCAAATGTATTGAACAAGGTCACCTAACAATGTTAATTATGTATTAAATAATAAAATTGATTAAACGTTGTAATTAAATAGAATATATATTGCTAAGGAATTGCAAATCAACCGAATTATTTGTATAAAACAACAAATATGAGAACAAAAAAAATGAGTTTCCGATATGTTATAGATTAAATGGATTTTGATGTGAGCACTTCAGAGAATCAAAAAGTGACGTAATAGTAGTTAACTTTTACCGCCAAGACGGAGCCTTATCGTGGGTAAAGAATAAAGACTCCTTATTCATATGACCAACTACGTGTTTCTTATTTACAAAACTCAAAGGTCACATTTATTTATTAACAGACTGTTTCATAGCGTGTTGATTACTTAAAAACATTGTAAATGTAGGCCCCTGAACATCAAATAAGTTTGATATGAAGAATCTATTACTTTGTTTTGCAAATTATCTTGTAGTTTGATTTACATAAATAAGTACTCAGCTTAGCATTATAATGATTCTGTGTGTATGTACTATTATGAGTCTGTCATCCAATTGCATGTAACATAATCCTAATAAAATTGTTTATCAGGAATAGATCAAATTATTTATCAATGATCATTCATGAATTAAGACTATATGTATGCATACATGCACTAATAAACGTTTATGGTTCCTCAGTATGTTTGCCTTTTAATATCTGTTAATGCGCTTTTCACTGAGTCAAAATACCAAGACCAGATATTCATATTTATCAGCGGAGACCTTATACAATTTATTAGCAACCTTGAAGAATGCTCTTTATTATCCATCAGACGAGACAAGGTCTAGAAAAAACAAACATAGGTACGTGGACACGTTGAACAAAACTCAAATGCATAGTCTGCATATATGACTGATATAATCGAGACTTCTTGGTTTGCTTAAAACTATGGAACCATGCTGAATTTATAATTTTAAAATATTAATCTATAAAATGTTTTAATTTCGAATATACTTGGTTCACCTGTGATGGGAGCTAAAACCGCCCCACCACCCCCCCCCCCCCCCCCCCACCGTCGTGTTAAAAATTAGACACGGTTAGAACTGAGCTTCATAAAAAAATGAGGTTAAAATCAAATTCAAAACTGAATGCAAAAAAGCACTAAATTCAGAAAAGGATTTACATTATGCCTTTCGATATATATAAGTATTCTTGTAGACTTTGACGATATCAGTCACGTTCTCAATGATATATAGCTTGGGGAATGTAAAATAATCAAGAGATGAATAATATTCAATGCAAACAACGGGTACTGGAGAACTCGGACCGGTTTGTTCCCGATTTGCACATATTTGAAAATTAGGTATCGAAAAAATGTGTGCGAAACGGGAATTTGACCAGGTGAAATAATTGCTTAATTGATATAGTCTGTATCACAGTTCCTGTGAAGGGTTTTGAGAATATGATAATTAAAACATTTACTCGCAATTGCATTGATATTTATATTTTGCAGAATTTAAGTATTAAAATCTTTATTTATTTAAGCTTTACAGCTTATCAGTATAACATATGTATAACATGAGGTGGTAGTGTATTTAGTGGAGAAATTGTGCAAGTACAAAGAATAACAAATACTACTATATATAAAAACAGATTTTTTCCCCGATTACGACAAAGAGCACACGGCGGGTGTGACCGATCAGCAGAGGATGCTCACTCCTCCATGGCACCTGATCCTGCCTCTCTTCTTTTTTTTTTAAAGAGGTGTTTGCTCTGCTCCTGTTTTATAATTTTCCTTTGGACTTTTGAATTTGAACGCTGTTCGTTATCACCACATGTCACTGAGAAAAAAAGAACAAAACCAAAAAAAAAGCAAAACAAATTAATAATTATGTATTACAGTTGTCTCTTTATAGCATACTTTTTTAAATGAATTTTACCAAGATTATAGAGATCTTTAACATTTTCAGTATTAAAAAGTTGTATTAATTGAACATAGGAAGTTTCTAATCATAATATTCTTTCATATATAATTTGCACAATGTTCCGTATAAAGGAAAACAAATAAAAAATGAAATTCATCTTAAACACTAGTTCCGCAATGTGGACAAAATCTATTTTCTGTATTTGTGTTACTATATCTACCAGTTTCAATAGTCATGCGATGTGACGATAGTCGTAGTTATTTTATATATTTCTGTAATTTACTGGGAATAAGTTTCCTTAAATGGTATTGAAGATGAATTCCATGTTGTTTATACTACAAAATATAGTCACCTTAATACTTGATGCAAAAAATAAATAATAATGATAATTTACATTTGGATGGACACTCTATACAGGATAATATGTCTAACTTGGATGAGGAGTAATCTTCAATGAGATAGTCTTTTGGTGGTATTTTGAATCGCATCGCATTTCGTCTTTTCGGACGTTTGAAGTGTCGATATACAATGTGCAACACATTAACGGATGAAACTACTACAGTCATAAGTTATCTGTTACAAGGTTGAAGAGAAGAGAAAATATCATGCATCAATATTTAATTAATGTTTTTGCTGACATCAATGGAGGAAATTTGTCAAGTGAAAACGCTGTTAAATATTTTTCATTTATGCTGTAGCTTGAATAATCTTAGAAAATTGACAAACTGTATGATAATAAATCGGCAATTTATATGCTTCAAGAATTGTAGAGATTTTTTTTCACAAAACCTATCAAAATTAATGTAGACCTAATGACTGCATTTTCAAAACATTAACAGATGAAACAACCATAACGTCTAAAGTTACCTGTTACAAGTTTTAAGAGAAAATATCATACGATCATATTTAATTAGTGTTTTTGCTGACATCAGTGGAGGAAATTTGTCTAGTGAAATCGGTGTTAAATAGTTTTCATTTATGCTGTGGCTGGAATAATCGAAGAAAATTGACAAACTGTATGATGATAATTCTGCATATTTATATGTTTCAAGAACTGTAAAGATTGTTTTCACAAAACGTATCAAATGTAGAACTGATACAAGCATTTTCAACCCTCTTCAGTTTAGGGTGAAAATGAAAAATGACAATAACAAACTGTCAACCATCTCAAAAATCCATAAAACGAAATACAAATTCAAAGCAGAGAAACACGGACCTCTAAAAAGATAGAGGTATGATCAGGTGCCATGGAGGAGTAAGCATCCTCTGCTGACCGGTCACACCTATTGTTCTATACCCAATTATCAAATGTGTGCAAAACGGGAACACACCAGTTTTCCGTTGGATTTTTTTTTTGGGGGGGGGGGGGATGGAAAGGGGGTGGTGGAGTTTTATATGGTTTCGTTTTTATTTTGCTTTTGATTTGTTCTGTTGAATATTTATATAGGCCTCATTTTACATACACTTAATTGTAATTCACAAACACTGCCATGACTCCTGCTGGACCAAGATCTAAAATCATAAAGAAGAAATCTACAAAAAGCTCTACAAAAACAAAAACATAACATGTATTTAAGGATGATCGGCATGAGATATCATTGGTCAACTTCATGTTAATGTAATGCGAAAAAAACATTATAAATCGGTGTCTTCCTTTTTTGATTTCTGAAATTGCAAGGAATGAATCAAATTTACTCTTTTTAGAGTGTATTTCCGTGATTTTAATCATTATGTTACTGTATAAATGTTTTAATCTCGAGACAAACGTGTGAGAATGTTTTTTAGTAATCTACATGTAATTAAAGATTTACATGAAGCTGTACTGCATAGTAAACAAAGAAATAATCCACACATAGGTTGATCTTTAGTGAATTTTACGATGTTTTATGTCTTATCCAGTGGAAAGCTAAGTCTTTTAAATCTGCTTAGTTCCACAGACAGTGGGGGTAAGCAATAACTGTGAACCTTATGAAGTAAGTTACACTGAATTTTAATTGTGTATGCCATTCTAATTCAGATAGTGATAAAGAATTATCACTGGATGCTACAAATTGAGCTGAAATAAATGTGTATGTTTACAATCCTAAACTTAGCTTTTTATAATACTTGACCCATTGGCAAATGTTGATGCTTAATACGAATGCTTTGGATTAATAATTGAGTACTTTAAGTAATCAACAAAGTTCATTATATTTTTAAAATGGTAGATCTGTATCTTATCTTTGCTGTAACTGCTGTTTAAGCTACACGATATCCTATATTCTTTTTGAAGAATTGAGTTGCTATCTAAATGTAAAAGTATATCCCTTTTGTCATCTCCAATGGTTATGCTACACAAAATAAGAAACTTCTATTTTTCAATAATTTTTAAGGTTGTATTTAACTCGTTTTAGAACATTTTTTAGAGAGCATATTTACGATTTAAGTTAAACGTTCTCCTCCAGTTTATTTTCATGTACTAGTATCTATTTTCACGACGAACTTTGTACCCCTCATAAGGTCTATTTTCCATTGTACATCAGTTTAAACAAACTGGTATAAATGTATTAGATTTCTGTTTAAAGATTATCTCTATATATGTTTTTGTAGAGCTTGCATTTCTCTGAAAGCTTATTACTGTCCGAAAGGATCATGTTTTAAATCAAGAAAATCTGCAATCGATAAGCCTTTGTAAAGGTGTAATATTTGGTTATATTTTAATTCCATTTAGCGATATGAGTGATTTTTTGCAATTAAAGTTGCTACGCTCTGAATGTGTCTGTAGAGTTCAAAGGTTTCTGTGGTTTTTTGTTTTTAAATATTTAGTTTTCTCATACCTCTATATCGTAATAACTATACAAGAAGCACAATCACAATATTGTCTTGACTCTCCGATTACACATATAAACACTTTAATTCTTGGACACAATTAAGTGACAAGTTTACATTTTAGAGGTTGGATGTTTATAATGCTGCACGATCGATTAACTTTTAAATTCAATATCTAATTGTTTGTAAACATGATTAATTGTCGTGTTGAAGAATTGTGAAATATTAAAACTGTTTAAAGATCTACTCTATTAATAACAAATGTTTAATGAGACTGTCGTCTGTTGTTGTATATTTTGGAGGTCATCGCGTTCCTAGGTTGTGTTGAACCATCTTAGACAGGGTAATGTTCCCACAGCGACACATGCTAGGATAGCACAGGCCCATAGGGCAGTTGTGTTGACACCACAAATCCCACCCAGAGTTAGGTCTCAGTGACACACACGTCTTTCCGGAATTCATGATTCCGTTGTCCACGGTAAGCAAGTCTTCACGCCCACACAGGCAGTGGGTAGGAGGACAGTAATTGCGCGCGCAGTTTATTCGGCACCAGTTATCCATGGGTAGGGAGTTTTTCCACGGACCCACAGCCTTACACACGATGTTTACGGTGGGGGTTGGAGCGGTAGTAGTTTGGACAGGCTGGGGGGTTGAGGTTATTAGCGGTGTTGTAGATTTCTGGTTTGTCGTTGGATTTGCAGATGTTGTTGTAACAACTTTCTCTACAGTTGTGGAATTTGTCGATATCATTGTTGTTTTGGACATTGACGTCACTGATGTTGTTTCTGGTGAAGGGCGAGCTGACGTCACAACTGTCGTGTTGCTCCCTTGGATACGGATATCGGAGCATGCGTAGAACTCCTCTTGAGGCCCGAAACCCAGTCCACAGGGACCTTTGGTAAAATCACTATTGTAGCAACCCCAACGATTACCTGAAATACAAGTTTTTAAAAATAAGTTTTTAATGAAAACCCACGAAAATTTTTGTTAATTAATGAATTCCATAAATTTGTAGATTGCGTTTTAAGGCGTGAAACAACTTATGAAAAATATTTGGATAATACAAGTGAGGGGTGTGTTATAATTGTTTCTATTAGGCATATTTTTTAAAGATCAAAATCTTCAAAATATTATTATATTTATATTTTATATCTAAAGGTGTAAATTTCTAAATAACACATGTTGAAAAGATATTAATTCTTCATTTATTTAATTCCATCTCCGGTATTCGTTCTTGCGTTTTGATCAAGTAATTAGAATATATAAATATTTATACGTATGTCATGTTGTAAATTTTGAATTTATCAGGTGGCAAATTTTGTATTTACTCCCACCCGGTAAATTCAAAATTTACAACATGACACGTAAATAACGATAGCATTCGGTGTTAATCAGATTCCACACTCGATGAAAAGTTCAATAATGCGTCTTCATATCTCCTATCAAATTAATATCAATGTTTTAGCCTAAAAATAGCTTTTACAAGCACTTTTCTACTGTGTTTCTTAAAACATCGACAATAACAATCGTGGCATTGCTTGGGAGGGATTCAATTTTGAGTTTGTAACGCATTGTTTTATTTAACAAAATGAACGCCTGAAATGTTTGCCTGTTTGTTTGTTTATTCTTGTTTTTGTTTTTGGAGTTGATTTTAATCAACTTTCCTATGCAGTTAGTCTGGCAAACCGGGAGTAAAACATTGTTTGGACCTAAGCACAAATCATCACCGCTCACAAGAATTAGTACATGAAAATAATGATAAATTCGATGTAATACATTCAGAAGCATTGTTTTTCAAGGACTCTTTAATATTTACACATACATAGAAAATAGTCAGATTTTAAATGGTACTCGTGAACAATTTAGATAATTTTTGTAGTCGTATGTATTCCTACGCCAGAGTTCAACAAGACTGGTTCGCTGTCACTGTTTACCAAAGCGCCATTTCTAAAGCGGTAGCGTTTGGAATCAAGGGCAGACTATCCAATCTAAAGATCGAACCAGTACCAGCGTAGACTAGACCTTATTATCTATTTGTTAAAAATTGCTTGGATACACTTTTCCAGAAATATTTCGATTACTGATACATAATACATTGCAGAGTTTGATGGCGTTACTTCTATCTTTAAATATTACACAACATGATTCATATGGGGTTTTCCGTCTATAGCTCGGAATTCTTGTCGGAAATATTTTTTTTTAAAATGTACGTATTTATTCAAATACAGCTAAGAAATTACTTATCATGCGAAATAACATATCGTTGATTTTAAAATAAATAATAATATCAACTCCCGTCAGTACTTTAGTACTTTGATTTGTTGGTTGGGGTTTTTTGGGGGGGATGGGGGTGGTGTTTGGTTTTTTTTTAAAGATTTTGTGCGCCATTAATATTCCATTTAATACATATGAAAAACACCTATACCTGTTCTATAGCGCCACTGAAGAACGCATGCGTTGCAAACGACTCCTTCCGGAAGTTGAAGATCAAGCTGATAAATCCCCACACTCTTGTCATCGACAAAGAATTTAGTCCCCTTAGTTATGGGGTCTGACAACAAGTTCCGGTCCAAACACTCCTGAGTGACCGTGACATCGGGGTCATCGTGTGGACAGAGGCGAAACTCGAAATAACCCTTATGGCTGGCGGTCACGTGGACAGTAGTCCGCATGATGGAGCCCGAGAAGTAGCTCTGTGTTATAACTCCCTTCGCATATTTACCATAGGGTGGTTCGTTTTCCCGCGGTGCGTTGTAAGGATCGCCACAAACGCCACATTTCCCGCCATTTAACCACCATTGCGTCTGTAACAAAATGGAAGGATGCTTTTAAAATGAACGTAAATAAACTATTTTATGTGCAATTGTAAGTGAATTATTAAAATTTGTGGGCATCTGATATGAAAAACGAGAACATATCATCATGATGGTAAATTTAATAATTACGAGAAAAATTTTCCGCGATATTGCAGCCATGTTGAGTATTCAGTGTAATGTAAGAGAAATAACGAAATCATTTGTTCAGTCCGCTTTTGGAGTAGAAACTTGCTCAGCTTCTATCTCCAATCTTTCAAACTCCTCCAAATGTTTGACTTGTGGCTTTATAACATTCTTGTTGGTAGTTAATAACAAGAGACGACTTAATTACTGGTTAGCTTTAAAAACTTTCTTTTTTTTTAATTTTCACTCTGTTGTCTTGAAAGAGTCGACTTACCGGGAAGCCTCCACAAAAGAGTTCCATGTGCTGATAGTTAGCAGGGGTGCCGTACCCAAACAGCCACATAGAGGATCGTCCCGGGGGGTCCCGCAAAAATCCGTGGCCCGAGACTTTTCCAATAATCAGCAGAAGGCACGGAATCCATAGCGGGGATATTTCGGACATGATCTGTGAGCAGGGCTGGTTTTCCTGGACCTCGACTTAATTTTTACCCAATCATTCTGGAGTCATACTGTTACATCATGTTTCTGTCTGTGTTTTCCTTGCTACGTTCACCGTGTCTCACTCTAGATCTAATCCCTAATCTACTGCCCATTGGTAAAAAAAAGGAATTCAAAGTTTATTACGCGTGGTAGATCTGGAGCAGCAAAGTGTTAAGTGGATATCCGGAGGCGGATCAAAGTCAGTGGAGCGGAGCTATCGATCTGCCGGGATCTGTCGACCCGTCACGCCTTGGTTTTATACAATGTCAGAAGGGAAATGGCTTACAGATGGACGTTTAGTGATATACTCAGCAGTTATATTTGTAGACATGTCTCTATTGTGAATCTATAAACATTAATTGATGATGATGCTTAGCTAAACGGGGTTCGGCGAGATTTGGGTTTTACTAAAAAAAAAAACAAATGAAATAATTTACAGGTCAGCTAAAATTAAAAAAGTAATGGTAGATTGCACTTTTTATGACCAGCTCATGACAGCAAGTGACGCATTATCCCTTACCATAACCCTCATTTTGTAATTTTATGTATCTCCCTTTAATAATCCAAAAGGAATGATTTATCGTATTCATTGTGTTTCATATATATTTTACAGCTTTCTTTAAATATTCATTCATAGTAAACGCCAAAATGTTTGAACATATTTAAAAGCGAATAACTAAATGAGATAAATACCTCGGAATTCTCTTTGTTATAATTAAGGTTCCTGCAATTTTTTGTTTTGTTTTAATAAATATATATATGATAAGATAATATTATCCATCATCAATTTTTTTTTCCAAAAATGGGGTCAAATCGGTTGCGATTTTTCATCCCATTTTTCAACCGATTTTTTCTTCCGATTCACTTTCGACTAAAATCACACCATTTAACCACACTAGTTGGAAAGAAAACTGAAAGGAGATTAAAATTCGGACGGCATTTGCTATAAATGATGTTTGATTATGAATATAATACGATAAATGCACCGTTATCTAAAACATACATTGGAATTTTTAAAGGTGCAAACATATTTAATTTGTGGTTTTTCAATTTGTAGAATTAGCATTTTACAAACACGTTTTAAGATGCAAAACTTGAATATGTTGAACTTCAAGATATATCCATCGAACAATAAATCAGGAATCACACACTTTCACACATAGAGAATCGTCAGGTTATCAATTATATAGGCCTAAAAATACCTTTACACAACAATTAAGCTGTCCATCTTTTAGATACGATGTTATAATTGCGTAATGCATTAGATACCTTTCATAAAACTTAGTGAAAAAAAAAGAACCGATGAAAAAATAGCATCATCTTAACCTAAGGGAAACTACTCGTTTTGTCATGTTCCGGGTTTATCGGTTGTTACCCAACGATCCGTCTAATAGTTTTCCATATCAAGCGTTTTGGTGATATAGACGGGCACATGTTTTCGGATTTGTGTGCATTTCAAAGAAATAATTGTTTATTTTTTTTAAATATCGTTAGGTATGTTGAGTGAAAGATAAATTATTCATTTTGGAAATTCTTGATATCAACATTTGCTTCATATTGGCGTTAGATAGGTTGTTTCCACTAATTTTCAGTAGAGATCTTGTCGTTATGGAGATTGTGCTTGATCACGTGACCAAGCAACTGAATAGTGTGTACAGAGAGCATTGAATGTGTGTACAATAATAGAATATTTACGTTTTGTATAGGACGGGTACTAGTCGTAGATAGTCAAGATGCACAAAAGTTATCAGTCGATACTGCCGACCCACAATAAACTCCTACAGAAGCGGTGGGACAATACTTACTATGACGAACACAGGCGAAAGGTAATTAATCTTTACCGTAATGGTCACTGTTTGTTTTATCAGTGAGAGGTTATCAGATTTACATCTACCGGTGATTAAGTTCTCATCTCAGAAGATATCACGTTGTCTAGATGTCTATAGTTACTCTTGATTCTCATTTCCTAAATTTGCTAAAGTAAATAAAATTAATTAATATTTTCTTGTGTTTAACAAATTGTAGCAAACCTGGGCCATGTTAAAATTATTTTCTTTACAGAGTATGAAAATTGTTCCTTACAATGTTCTTCAGATACCTAAATTCAAATCTTCATCAGTCTCTATTAGATTGGGAATATTTAGAGAATATTTATTTAGATATCAGTTTATAATACCCTTGCTAGTATCCGTGAAATTATATTGTTTGTTCATAAAGATTTATACTTTATACTCATTAATATTGAACAGGTCCGAACAGCAGCACCAATGGTGGACACAAAGGCCCCACCAACCTACATGCATCTTCACCTCAAGCTCAAAAAGCTACAAGTAAGTTAATCCTATTTGAAGTGTCTTTCATGTTAATAAAGTCTTCTGTACCATTCCTAGTCAAATGGGGAAAAGTTATGGTCCATCGTACAGGAGATTGTTTAATAAATATTACTGATATCTATACTAATGTAGACCTTTTGTGGCCTTTTCTATCTAAATCAAATATTTATAAGTGTCATAACTAGACAAGCAGACACTTAAAATCCATCGATTTCCACGGCTAAATCTTATCTATTCAGTATGGACTCAAGATCTTCAGTTCCTATTAGGCTCATAAATATATTTCTATATTTGATAATCATGAGATTATGAATGCCTGGGCGATTTAAAATTTGTGCCTGCTCATGATTTTGATGAAAGTTAGAATAGGTATTGAAATGCACAGTGAAATGATAGGACTGTGTCAACATGAGGTGGCAACACTGTTTCATTGGCTCATTTAATCGGTGAATATGAGAGAAATGAACGTCTTCAATCATTGTTATAAAGCCCAGCCTACCTTCTCAATTCTGGATTTGATAATCCATGTTGTATCAAAGAAATAATTCATTGGAAGATTACTTCATTGATGATTCTCAATTATTAAAGATTTTTTCCTCTAATAATTTTATCCTGGGGACATTTTCAACAAATTCCAGGAGAGCTCTTTAATCAATACTGCATGTAAGGTAAAAAAGCTGTTATAAATAACTATTATTAAAGCATTGCTGGAAAAAAATAATAAAGGAAGCCTTCCCCGTCCTACTAATTAAAACCAATCCTTGTTATGTAGAGAGAACCATACATATGTATTAACAGTCTATGTATCATTCAGTAGCTGTATTGTTTATGCTGAGACACTTATTACCTGAATATTCAGCAATAAACCTTCCAAGATTAGAGCTGAGATGTTTATCTATTGCAAGAAGTAGCACAATATTAAAGTGTCAACCCAGATATGGTTTAATAAAAAAAGTTCTGAGATTTATACACTTGTAATATTGCACAAATCTAGAGACAAGATCCAAAGTTCTTGCCCATTTCCCACAGTAATAAAATTGATATGGGAAAACCAGTCTAATGTTTCGTTCAAGTTTTTTCTGATGTGTTATATTTAATCAAAGCCTAGATTAGAATGGTGGCTTTTGTGTATTTAATGGCTGAGAATTGATTTGGAACATTCCATATCATTGATCAATCAAAATTTAATGGTAGCCATATTACACAAAACCTTTTTATCCTCTGATTTTTAAATGGAATTTGGTGGTTATATTGAACACCCTTTGTACAAGATGTAATCAGTTTCTTCATCCTATGCAGTTCTCACTCAGTGTGCGGTAAGGCTAGATGACTAAGTCAATAATTATACAACTACAGCAACATAAATTACATGACCAATATTGAACAACTTTTATGGAATCTCTATACATGCATGTTAACTAGGTGAAAAATAATCTCTGCTGAACAAAAACTCTGCCCCTTAAACAAACCAGTATATTGATTTTTGCTTTTATTTCATTGTTGAGAAACTACAAACAAAAAGAATTTTTCTATTGTATTTTCTTTTATAAAATAATTTCTGCTCCCATTGTAATTACACCATTATGGAAACTTATTTTAACCAAGTAAAAAATTATCTGCAATGAAAGGTCTGGTTTAAATTTTGATTTCGCTTGATGTTTTGTATTTTGTTTGTTGCTAATGCACAAACAGCACACTATTCATATCATGAAAAATAAATGACATTCGATATTTAGCTGTAAAAGTTCTGTGGCATTGAGTTTAAAGAAAAATTTCAGAAGTGGTTCATGCATGCCATGATCAGCCATATTGGGATTAAATGCCTCCTTTATTCAGAGCAAATATGATGTACACAATAGTTCTTTTCATAATCCACATTCACCTGGACTTAAGTAAATGCATTAATCGTGAAGGACCGTTGACACATAATGAGGACAGTATTCATGGGCTCCCCCACCCTGCTCTCACGCAGGGCTTTTAATGGCTGTAGTGTTGGTATATAAGGCCATGTGGGTACACTATAAAACTGCATTACAAACAACCCACCGAGTGTCCCCCTCTTTGTTCACAGAATGTTTGCCTATAAAAGTTGCCTGTTAAAACATCCTTAATTTGTCCTACCTGGTAAAACTAGGTTTGTTTATGAGGTTGATACATTAACAGACTGAATAAAGTCAATGTTGATGTTCCATCAGAAGAACCAATCTCTGTTGCTTTTTTTGCCCATTGTGACTGCTAATTGAGAGAGAGAGAGAGAGAGAGAGAGAGAGAGAGAGAGAGAGAGAGAGAGAGAGAGAGAGAGAGAGAGAGAGAAATTAGGTTCCAGGTCCTGTAATGATAAAAGTAGGTTTTTAGCAATCATAACAGCAACATAATCCTAAACCTAGACCTTTATGAATCTTTGGCATATATTTGATAATTTTGATGTCATCTAGGCTTTACTGGGATATTTGAAAATAGAGAGCCGATCCTCTGTGATCTCGCCAATAAACCAGAGTTGAAATGCCTGTAACTATTTTTCAGGATTTCAAAACACAGTTATACTTTTAAGTTAGCTTGAATATGTCATACCATATTTCTGTTACTAAGAGGTTACCTATAGTAATCCAATAATTGGGATATGATACTGATTAATACTGTTAGTGTGAGTGCAAAACCTGACAGTATTACTTGCTAATGTTATTACTTTTCCTGATGGATAATTGTCTATTTCAGTTAGAAGAAGAGCGCCTGGCTACGATAGAGAGGGACAACAGAATTCTTTTAGAAAAAATGTCCTACATCATGAGAACCCGGGGCAGAGTAGACAATAGGAATATGTATGAATATAAAAGGTCTGTATTACATGTCAATAGTAAAGGAATTGGTACATTCTGTGCCCATTACATTACAGTCATTTTCATGAGCTTTCTGACGTGTCTAACAGTTACTGCAATTTGGATGTTGTATTTACTAGTCAGATAGTTATATGAATTATATATACAGTGGACTGTAACTGACTATTATTACATCATTGGTATAAAGATTGCATTTCTGACATTGTGTCCATCTGATTACAACATGTGGACTGGGATTACATTACTAAGAGTGCTGTCTATTACAAATATATATTTTATTAATGTATCTGTCTATTAGATCAAGGGTATTGTGATTACATTTTTAGAAAAATGTCCATGGCACCATAGGGATTTTCTCTGATAGTTCTGATCATTACGAAATATGTGTTGTGATTTTAATTCTGAGAGTAGATTCAGTAGAGCTTATCATTACGTAGTAATCTGATTACATTTCTATTGTAATATGATAATGTAATATAACATAAAGTTAAGAAGTAGAGATGAACAGTGTTACAATTTCCATAAGGTTTCACTCTTTGATCAAGGGATGTACTTGTTTGACATGTTCTCTGTTGGAACTTTGAAACTCTTACAAACTTTATAGTTAGTTTCATAATTATGAGATATAATCCCTCTGATAAGTAAGGGGATACAAACATTTTTACTGGATGTGATGATTTGTTGTTTGTCTTACTCGCAGTTCTTATATATCTATATTTTATTGTGAACAAGAGAGCAGTCAATTAAGAGAAGAAAAGTAACAAAGAACAAGATCTAATTAACTCCAGCAATAAAGACAGAGGCCAGTCTGAATATTTCACGACTGTTTATCAGACTGGAGATGTGTGGTATTGTCTCGTTGGCATTTTTATAGATTTCAAGTGAAAAGGGTCCATCAATAACTTTATTGACTCCAAAATCCTCAAGCTTTTGTCATCTTACTGTCATGTAAATTCATAAGAGAAAAAAAATCAATTCTTTATGGGACTTTTGGATAATCCTGTGCACTTTGTGTCAGGGAATGAGAGGTTCTATTGACTGACTTACGGATGTTCTATGGCTCAGATATTTGTACAAGATATAGACACCTGTTCTGTCTGCCCTAGATATAGACCTATCTTCAGTCAGTACAAGACATTGAAATTCTATGTTACAAAGCCAACTAAGTTACCAATGAAATGTCTTAATGATTAACATAGAATTACTAATTGAACTCCATTGAAATCTGAGGACATTTAGCTTCCTGTCCTGTTGATTCTATAACCAATGTAAATTTATTTTGTACATAAAGATCCAATGGACATACATTGATTTCAGTGTTAAAGAGAGATCTAAAAAGTCAAATTTGACATAAGTAGCTCAGATAAGAAAAATACATGCAATACTGCTTTTATATGAAAAGAGCCTTTCTAAATAATTTAAGGAATGCTGACTTCTAAATGATGTGATCTTGGTCTGTCTCTATATCCCGAGGATCGTCGGGAAAGGACCACTCAATGGCCCCTCTTACTCTGAAGACCAGGGTTTGATCATTCTACAATCCCAGCCATTTAAATGATGTAGTTTCCCACTAACTTGAGGGGTTGAAGTGCTTGATTTGGGTCCCTCTACATTGGTTTGAAATTTAGTTGAAGTTTAATGTTTGTTGCTTAGAACTGAAATAACACCATTCCCTCTTTTAATGACAGAAAATAACTGATAAGTATCGTAAACTTTAAATATTGAGTTGTGAAATCTTCATTTCAAGACTTTTAAACACTTTCAAAGAAGTTTTTATTGTAAACAGTTTTAAATTACCAGAATTTGTCATTTCACTAGTCTTTGATAAGTTGTACATATTGGCAAGACTTTAACAGTCAACTTTTTAAAACCACTCAAAGAGGGATTTTGAAATATATTTTGTCAATGTATAAGTTCTATTAGATAGCCATTCTCTTCAGTGAACTACTCTCCAAGTATAAACATTGTATCAATATTTGTGAATTAGGATTCACAAACTTACAGAATTCACTGTTTGATTAGTCCCTAGTATCAACAGATGTTATATCAGTAACTCTGAGACAAAACAGAAAATAGTATCTCATAGAAAGTGACAGTTAACATTTTTATACAGTGCATAAACTTAACTTGCTACGCTTACTCAGGTTTTTTTTTTCCAGGAGTTCCTGGTGTATACAACTGAGTTTATTAAATACTGCAAAATACTGTTCTTGATCATAAAAATCCTCCTTGACTTCTTCATTATATATGCACATGTATATAATTGATATTGTACAGATAAATGATAGTAATAAGGATGAATTAGAATTTGTAAAGTGGTTGATCTAATTACTCTGGAATGGGTATTGTGATCTGCTAGAAAGCCAGTTTAATTATGTTGTCCTATAATGATTTTTTGGTGTGGTTTTTTTTTAGCTTAAACAAAGAGAAGAGACAGCGGGAACTGTTACGTGTGACCAAAGAGAACCAAGCAATCTTACAGAGAATCACGCTACGACAGCCAGAATACAGCGCCAAACGCTGGGCCGACATCTGGGATGAGGAACAGAAATTTATTGACAACATCAGTCACTACCCCAAGGACTGGTGGACGATGAAGGTAGGTCTATAAATACATCATTCACTGCCCCATAGATTGTACAAGATGAAAATAAACCTTGATATTGTTCATCTTTCTTTTTTACTTGACTCTAATTAATCTTGCTAAAAACAAGTATTTTAATATTCATATCATGAAAAAATCTCAGCTGTCTTGAGAGAATCCTCTGATTTTGATTAGCTTGTATAGAAATTTCTAAATTCACAAATTAAAAAATCTAAATGAGAATTTGAATCATACAAATGAATGTTTGTTAATTCAGGAGAGGAGCAAATCCAAGCTGGACAGTCGCTCCCAGAAGAAAAGGTCGAGCACCCGGGAAAACGAAGAGGGCGTAGAGGAGGAGGAGGAGAGGACAGAGCTGAAGGAGCAGACCAAACAGGAACCGAAGCAAGAGCAGAAGAAGGATGCAAAGGATGAGGAGAAGAGTGAACTCAAGGAGAAGAAGACCCAGAAAAAAGAGGAGCCTAAGAAGTCAGAGTCGCCCACCAAACAATCCGAGTCACCCACCAAATCCAACGAGGATTCCAAAGTGGCAGAATAACTAACAAGTGTTTTCATGCTGGATGAGTATATTTTATAATGACCTCTCAACTCACTTGAACAATGATAAAAAGATGTAAAAATTAAAGACTTGTACGGAAGCTGTGGATTTGTTTTTATCAAAGAAGGCTTGGTCCTCAAAGTGTTTTTTCCAATGGATGCAGTGAAGTGTGGAAAACATTGTCATCACAATCTATTGCGTTCTGACGTCACCAATCTACAGTATTGTTTCTTATCTATCGAGCAATGAATGTGCGGCTGTGAAAATTGTTAACTATTACACAACATATCAGGGCTTTAGTATGATTCCTCTCAGACAATAACTCGGCCATTCCCGTCCCTTACAGAACTTTTGTTGTTTGTATTTTGTAAATTGTTACCAATTTATTTTTTCTAGGAGTACAGTGACTGTACATTTACACAAGGGTACTTATGTGTGTATTGTTTGTTTGTAACAGAGATTGAGTATTACTGTTTAACTGATTACAATCATGACAATGAATTCAGTGAGTCGTACAACCTCGCTCACATTTCTATACCATGTGATGCGAGGTTACCGACACAGATTCACAGTGTTGGATACATTGGCTGATGAGTTTTGTTTCTTTGTTTGCTTTCTGTGATGCTAGCCGGACTGTATACCTCCGACATTTTTTGACTCTGTAAGCTGATTAGGCTATGTGTAACCCATTATAACAGTATTCCAATAATCATTCTATTATGCACCAGGACATTTGTCCAAGCTGTCAAACTAAAGGTTTGTACATTGTATCAGATTAATAAGTCATTCACTCTATCTAGATAGTATTAAGGTTCAAATATTTTAAAGCTAGATTATGTGGTCAATATTTATAGGTTGATATTTTTATTCAGTTTGCTTTGTACCGGTATTCTATGGACATCTTCAATGGGAAATAACATTGTACGCTGTGATAAAGGTCCATTTCTCTGCGACTAGGTCTGATCTGTTATGTATAAATCAGTATTTCATGTGTGTTACATGTAAAACGCTAGTTAGAAGCATTTTGATCCATTTTTATTTGAAATTCTTTTTTAAGATTGAATAAACTCAATTGAATATTCTGTACAGTCTTGTTTAATTGTTATTTTATAATGCATACTTAAATTAGTCTGGAGCAATGTTCAGACAGCAGCATCTTTTAGCAGATCAAGTCATGCCATAATCATTTATAATCAGCTTGTAAAATTGTACAATGCTATTTGAAAAATTAACAAACTAGCATTTACATATGCTCAATATCTGAGAATTGACAACACTGTGTCAAGGGGAATAACTCCTCGTTTGGTTGCTTCATGAATATGCACTTTTTGATGAATTCTTTCCTTTCATCATTATTTGGTAAATGAATCATTAGCTAATGCACTTAGAAATATATAATACTATTATAAGATGTTGGCTATATACTAGAATAACAAAATAACCCTAAGAAAATGATGACACATCTTTCATTGACTGATTACAAACTAGCAAGAGAGTTATAGGACTGGCTTCCAACTTCTGTGGTTTTTAATAAAACTGCAGACCTGCGATACCTAAGCAGCTCAGTCAACTTTTGAAGGTTGTTCCTCTCTATGTAAAAACCAGACCGCTAGTGAC
The DNA here is from genome assembly GCA_033439105.1 of Magallana nippona. Lineage (NCBI taxonomy): Eukaryota > Metazoa > Mollusca > Bivalvia > Ostreida > Ostreidae > Magallana > Magallana nippona. The sequence continues at coordinate 41,147,108 of CM065920.1, forward strand.
TGTAGAAGTTCTCTACATACCAACAGTATGTACTGTTAAAAGTACTGTAAAAACCAGACCTCTAGTGACTGTAGAAGTTCTCTACATACCAACGGTATGTACTGTGAAAACCAGACAGCTAATGACTGTAGAAGTTCTCTATATACCAACAGTATGTACTGTAAAAACCAGACCGCTAGTAACTGTAGAAGTTCTCTACATACCAACAGTATGTACTGTAAAAACCAGACAGCTAATGACTGTAGAAGTTCTCTACATACCAACAGTATGTACTGTAAAAACCAGACCGCTAGTAACTGTAGAAGTTCTCTATATACCAACAGTATGTACTGTGAAAACCAGACAGCTAATGACTGTAGAAGTTCTCTATATACCAACAGTATGTACTGTAAAAACCAGACCGCTAGTGACTGTAGAAGTTCTATACATACCAACAGTATGTACAGTGAAAACCAGACCGCTAGTGATTGTAGAAGTTCTCTACATATATATACTATTGGTATGTACTGATCTTAGGTTTCTGAAAATGTGAAATTGAGTTTGACCTTTTAGCAGACACTTTCATATATTTCCTTATGTAAAGGCACTTGAAGTTTCATCCTTATATGTATATTGTCAGCATACAAAATAATTCCTATTCAACAAAAATACTTGGTTGAATATGAACAGACTTTGGGAAATATATTGACATATAAAACAAATCTAATATAGATATAAATGCAATAATATGGCAGGAATATATTTTGGTCAGATAAGGCATTTAAAAAATTGTCAGACACCCTGCTTTATGCCATTGAATTTAACAGCCACGGCCTGGTTACTACATAGACATCCCCAGCTCAGATTATGCTAATCCAATGTGCTGCATACATGTAGCCCAGCAAAGAATAGCAATTAACTGGAAAAACTCTGATAAAAGGGAAACAATTCTTTCTACATCCCCAGACTTATAAGAATATTCATTTTGTCATGGCTTCCTTCAAAATCAAATGTAATGTAACACTAAATAATACTCCAGAAATCTGTAACAAACTGTTGTGGAAAAGTTCAGTATTTTGAATCCAAGTAATTATAGTTATTACCATTTTGACAATTTTATTATAAACTGGTAGCATTCATACTTAAAATGGCATTACAGATTCTTTCCCTATTATACAATAAAAGGACAGACAACTCAAATATACAAATTGAACATACAGATACTGATGATAAAGTACATGTAAAATATAAACAGATATCCAACAAGTAAGAAATGACATCTGCTTGTAACATCAGACAGTACTATATCACAGGACTTCACTTCTCAATGAGCAATTCTTATGCTTTACTTCGGTTTCTAAAATTCAATAGCCTGCATCATCATCACTTTGTTCTCAATAATGTCTTTCAACCACTTCTCACGGAATCTGGACTCTCCTGGTCTGTAAATATACATTGAGAGGATTTAAATAAAAAACAACGTAATGGAGGGTTCTCATATATGTTCAAATATTATCAAAGACATCTAGAACTGAATACAACATGTTATAACTCATCTTCCCAAGTCAAGGGTTTCTGAGCCACTCCGCTCTTCACAAACAAAACGCAGAGCAGATCAGAAACCCTCGACTTTGGAACTGATGGTGATACTGTGTAAAAAGTGTGTAGATAACCTATGACATCTCATGTCAGCAAAACGTATGCACAGTTATCAAGGTTGAATTATATCACACAACATCTAGCATACTTACTTGTGAACTAATCTGTGGGCTTCAAATACATAAAATACATCTACAGGAAAAGTCTGAAAGAAAATGATATGAGGATTTATGTTCTCCATGGTATACCGATATTTTAAACTATGTTTGTACTCATGCAATCAATAAGCTGCAGGTCTGTAGCTCCCGGTCTGAAAAAATTCTGATGGATAACTTGGGAGCTACAGTGCCTCCCATAGTAAAAAACTGCAATTTACAGCACTAAATTGCGCTAGTTTTGGACTGATTTATAAACCATATTTTCCTGTGGAAAAATATCGTACCATTAAATTTTTCAGATAATTTACAACTGATATCGTCTCTTTACTTGCCTCAGACATTTTCCCAAACATGCTAACCGACCTCGGAAAATGAAGTATGTTAACTTCACGTCGAGATCAAGAGTCACCATTTTTAAATGTCAACAACTGCACCACTTCACTTTATGGGGCTGGTGATGGTGTGTAAAAGAATATCAGAGGCAAGTTTAGTGACGATATCTCTAGTAAAATCTCCGAGGAAGTTTTTGGAATCAAATATTTGTACAGGTCGTTTATCTGAATTTTTTCAAACCAGGAGCTACAGACATGCAGCTAGCAATTAACCAAGTTTTTTATCACATATCTAAAGTTGATCTATTTAGAAAAGAACCAAGGCAGTGCAGCCATCTGTAGATCTTTGTTAATCATCTTCCACTCAGCATCTTTCTAAACATCTGGATGGTAGGATTTACAATTTTATAAAAATAGGCATTTTTCCCTATGTGCCTATATATATATACTCTTTTATGCTAGATTTCTATTGCCATGATATACATGTACTACATAAAATCACTCAATAAACATAAATGGGTAATAAAAATATGACAAGAAAATTTACTCCAGGTTTGATTGAAGATACCACGAAGGAGAAATAGACACAGGCTGTTGCCCTGGGGATCGGCTTTCTTCGAGTTGGGATGCTCCATCTCACTCTAAACCTGAACCTGGTGTCAAACTCATGAGGATCCTCTCCCAGAAAATCAATGCAGTACAACCAGCTATCTTCATAGTCCCAGGTCTGTAGGAAAACAATTCAATCAATGTTATGGGCAGTGTAATGTGTCAGCTAATTGTAATAAACAAAAGGTCTTATTTCTTGGGTAATGGCATTGGCTTAACATTTATTTTAATTGCAATTTAGTTATATCAAATTACCCAACTTCCAATCGCAACTTTTCGGGCCTTTCCTTTCCTTTCCTCAGAAAAACACCTTGAATGTGTCATCTTCAGTGGATGTGAGAATTTCATACAAAAACTGTGGTATATTTTAGGGTATACCATTGAATTTAATCTCAACAGATAATACAGAAACCTGTATTTATATTGAGTTTTAAAAAAGGGGGTTGTCATGAGTCATGCCCTGGTAAAACATTTGAGGTTGTTTTTCTGCAATATAGAAAGGCTTAGCTACAATATCAATCTTTTGACAGACTGGTTTCATCACAGCACCAGATAGCTCTGCTGACTAGAGATTCATCAGCGTGCCCAGATTTGAATCCCAGTCTGATCTGTCATTATTTTCCCCATTGATCCTACACTCGGCCATCCTTAAAAAAATGTTTGTTTGGAATTGCCGCCTGGAGGTTTCTTGACCCAGGAGGGAGGGAGGAATGGGATTTTTCTTTTTTTAACTTGAAGTTTAACTTATTAAAATTAGGTCAAAAATAAAAAAAATCCATACAAAAAAGAGTTCTTTATTTTTTGCTGATAAAATTTTACCAGCGGGGAGTATTTCAATGAGGCGGGAGGCAATTCCAAACAAACAATAATTTTAATTTGGCCCTGTATTTATGCTGTACCTTTATATATTCATGAATCTTTTCTTCTGCCTTTTCTACCGAGAACTCTGAGATATTCAACCATTTTATGTTCTTGACTTCAAAGTTATCTTCCCTGACGAAGGTAGACTGTCTGGAGAACTCCTCAGCCTTCAGCGACTCGAACGTCTTCTCGCGCTCTGTCAGCGACAGGTTGGTCTCCAGGCGTTTGATGGCGGTATCTATCACCTCGTCCACCAGTTTCTTGGCCTGGTCGGCGTAAACATCATCTGTTGACATCGTCACAACGTATCTGTAAAATTATCGATAATTTCTTCAGTAATTTATCGACAAAATATGTCCCATGATGCCTGCTTACATTGGTTTTACATATGAAAACATTGAACTTTACCGAGTATTTTACCTTCAATTTTTAATTTGGTGCCTACTTATGCTCTGGTGTTCTTAAAAATTGATTTTTATTTTCCTTACTTTGGTTTAAACCTTTTAAATTTGCTTCATACAAACAAATCCTGTTGATTCCCGAACTTTTTAGGCCACCATCGCCGCCATATTTATTTACGTATGCGTATCTAAGCGCAGATTGCTGAAGAGACCAATGAACGACCGTTTTACATCAGAAATGTTTTGCTAAACTTAAAACCGCGCCGAGTTGCTCCTAAATATCCGGAATAATGCAGGATAAAAAGACACCTTCCTATCATAAGCAAAGTGTTTTTCGATAAGTATTAGTTTCATTGTAATTATAGAATTGGATTTATTAGGATCAGATTTAATCCACGCATCAAATAACGAGTGATATAGGCGCAATATATTGATATTCAAATGTCGAATGTTATCATTTGCGGTGTGTCACTAGAATATGTAATCGCATATCATCATGATTTATTTCCGTAGATGATGATTTTCTGATCACAAAATTTCAAAATCAATTCAAAATAAACATAAGACAAAAAACGAAGCGGAATTTGACAGACAGATCGTCTGAGAGGAACCCTCCAGTCTCCTCATGTTTCGCTGAATACTAATTTGTTTATTTCTTGTGTTTACAATAGTATGAGATTTATTCATTAAATATATCAATAAATCTAATTAAAGTTTATTAATTTATTTTGATAAGTATTTAAGATATAATTTGGTTAATAGTTTTAAAACCATCCCAGTAGAACACTTTGGTTAACCTGTAGTTATTTACAATGTAATTACCTCTGCGACCCAATCGTGAACGAAGATTTGGTCAGCAGATAGGACTCACATCTCACTCTTACATGTTCAATAGTCGCCACTGATTTGTCGAGAAGGGACTGAGACAAATTTAAATTGGTTGTTGGTTTGGTTTGAACATATTTTATTGTAAAGTTGGTATATACAATAGGATCGGGCACAAGTTCTATAAACTTAAAACGTCCTCTCCTGTGAAATTTTGACATAAAATTTACACTATTACGAAAAAATTACAATATCAAAGGTCATAATGACATACCATTATTGAAGTTATACTAAAGTAGATATACATCGACGAAAAAAAAAATTGTAATAAGTTTATATATCAAATTTTGGACAACCCTAACCCTAACCCTGGACAAAGTCTAGTGTGAATTACATTCCAATAACGTTCTCCATATGAAAAATATGATGGAGGTTGAGAGATAGATGACAGAAAACATTTCTTAAAAGATTTTAATGTTGGCAAGTTTATAATTTCTAAAGATATACCATTCCACAAATCTATGGCTGTTGGAACAAAAGATGATATATAAATATTTAGTCTACATTTTGGGATAGTGTAATTTTGCGATTGTCTTGTAGTATAAGTAGAGTCAAGCGAGCGAATGCGTGGAAAATTTTTAGTAAGATAGTCAGGCACTAAATTGTGATTTTTAACTTTTCTTTTCTTCTATCAAGAAGTGATTCCCACCCAGTTTCTTGATATAAAGAGTCTCGCGATGCTACTGAAGTCAACCCTGTAACTGTTCTCGCTGCTGCTAACTGTAATTTTTCAAGCTTGTCCGAATCATAGTTTGAACAGCCACTCCAAACTTCAAATGCATATTCCAACTGGGGTCTTATAAAAGTAGTATATAATAAGGATAAAGTTTTGCGACTGACCTTAAATTGTTAATTTTTTAAGTAATCCTAATTTTTTGTAGGCATTTGCTATTATAGAATCGATGTATATTGACCAGCCAATATCTTGTGAAAAACTAATACCTAGATGCTTATGCGTCGACACAAAATCCAAATCACAGTCTTGAAGTTTTAAACATGGAAATTGAAGGTTTTTCCTTGTACTAAATAACTTTGTTTTAGATTTTAAAGGATTAAATTTCAATTGGTTTTTGTTAAAGACTTGGGCATTCTTGTTACTCAGGATGTCGATACTTGTACATGACATGTATTGTAGAAGACGTTGATAAATGTACATTATTGTAGCAGATGTTAAAAAATATACATCTTGTAGAAGATGTTGGTGGATCGAGCCCCCATCCTCGGCCACTTTTCTAACCTACATAGACTTTATCAAAATGACACCAAAACAAACGGCACAGACACATGGTCGCTTTATTTCTTTGTTTATTATTGACAAATTATTTAAAAAAATTGAAACTTGAACCAGAAGTACATGCCCCTTGTAAATATCAATATTTTAAATTCAATACGCTATATATCTTTCTGGCTTTGATCAACTAATGAATGAAAGAATCAATCAATTAAATCAGTACTATAATATTTCTTGCTGGTGATTTTTGACGATGGTAATGAAATAAAAGGGAACCAGGCATGAGCTGTCACCGTCATACGCTCTGGGTGACCCCATTGTTTCTTTCCGCGGCACCATGCACAGAAAATATATATTCGTGATCCAATTTTTCCAAACAAGGGAATGCTATCTATCTGTTGAGACATTCAAACTTGCTGGTCACTGTACGCTTCGTAGATTTGTCTCGGGCAATAACGTGCAGTTCCGTCGATCCAAACTCCAAGGAAACATCGACCTCACGTTTTTTCCCCTGAAAGTTGTTGTCCTTTACATCCAAGACAACGTTTCCGAGCATACGACATTCTGTGCAGTAAGTTTTAAGTTCATCAGACTCATAGACTTCAATGTTGCCAGAAATACTGTATGCTGAGGATAAAGTGAAGGTTTTCATGATTCGCGTCAGGGGAGCGTTCTTCTCGATCATGCATTTAAACACGTCTGTGCAAACGTCCATGCCATCGACATTCATTTTATACGAGTCTAGGTGTATCCCTGTTTGGAATGGAGCATTGATTGCAATGCCATAATATTTAGGACTCAATCTTTCTGTAATTGTTGCCGGCTTATGTCCAAAGATCACGGCACCTTTAAGCACAGCGAGGTTCGCCTCGGCTGGGTTTATTACTACTTTGTTGGGAAATGTGTCTCTGATTTTTTCGTAAAGTATTGGACATTCTGAAAACCCTCCTACCAAGAGAATTATTTTAATTTCAGAAACAGCTGGATTCAGAAATAACTTCTCTAAATGATTTACCAGATCACACATTGAATCTCTATAAACTAAGTATTTTAAGAAACCAGACCTAAATCGAAACTTGTTTTCCTTCACAATATTCACTTTTCCTTCCAACTTAAGCTCGGTCATTCTGGACTTCACCGAACTGCGTTTCAGCCCTTTATAAATTCGACAAAGCTCTCCCAGATTTGAGAAGGTAATATATTCCTCATCAGATCGACCTATGCTTCGCTTTTTAGATTCAAAATTTCTCTCAAATTCCAACCAATCAGAGGTGCTCTCTTTCTCAAATCGCTTCATCACATCTTCTCCCAGCCACTCTGTCATGGCGCTGAAGAATTTCCGGTCGACATTGGTTCCACCTAAAGCGTCACCAGTGGCATGGTGCAGTTCCTTTAAACCCCCGCCTTCAACAACCTCATGTGCCGTTACATCAACTGTACCACCTTCCAAATAAAAAAATATAATTGATAATTAAGATTAAAAAATCAAACACAATATCAGACATATACAAGACTTGAAAAGAAACCATTATTTATTCAACCACTGAATCACCATTATCATTTACTCAAATCACGTGATTTTAAATATTGATATTTTTATTGGCTATGAAAATTGGACAGAGTAAACAAAATGATGAGAAGCAAGAGAACACATGCCCCCACAGTCAACCACCATGAACTTGCTGCCAGGCTGAAAAGCCTTGACCTCTGACTCCTCCTTGTCCTTGCTCAGCGCCACCTGCTTACAGAGAATGGCCGCTGCTTCCGGTTCCAATGCCAATTTCAGCTGGTTATTTGCAATGCCGGCCTTTAATGGTACATATTCATGAATGAGATCTTTTACGCCAATATCTTTTATGCATTAAAATAAATATGTGCAGATGCTTTGTTTTACACGTATTAGGCTAAACGCGAATTCTTCAAATGACATATAATTACATTGTGATTATATATAGTGTCTTTTGTTATCAATCCCTTCATACAAAATCGTTAGAAATTACCGGATTTAACACCGACCTGTTTAGCTGCCATTCTCATAAACTGTTTAGCCTCATTTGACCAAATGGCGGGAACTGTCAGCACCCATCGAACATCGTCTGCCCAGGAGTCTTGTTGCGTCGACTTTCCTTCGTGGTCTTTGATCACGAGGCGCTTTTCCAATTCTTCGTCCAATTGTTTTTTAAGGTACTTTATTGCCTCTGAAAACACCTTTAAAGCAGACATTTTCTTTCCATTTGCAGCTGTAAGCTGCATATCTTCTTTGATCTTTTTTCCCTTAAACAAATATGGTAAACATAAACTACCGAAATTTTTCTCTGTGAGATGCAATAAATTCAATTTATTGAACATCATTACCTTCGGTCTTCCTCCTTGTGATGCAGCTCTGAACAAGGCCATCTTAAATCGCCGGAAATAGAACCAGTTCCGGTAATTGTCATCTGACTCGTTGTCCTCATCTTCATCTAGTTCGTCTGCAGCGGCCAAATCTGAATATTTCTTCTCTGCTTCGTAGCCAAAACTGTGAAATTCTTCTTTATCGTCGAATAAGATGGAGGTTGGTGTTTTCTGTGTCCCATTCCCGTCATTTTCCCAGGTTGTGGAGTAAATCGTTAGGGGGTCCTTCTTATAGTCACTGATGAACGAGTAGGCGAACCCGCTAAAGGTTGTACCGAAGTCGATCGCCGCCACAATGAACGTTTTGTCTGGAGTGGCCATCGTGATGAGGCCCTATATCGAAACCATTCTGTATTATTCCTAACTTACTTTCGTTTTGAATAAATAGAAAAGACTTAACAGTTTCTCGGTATATCACCTGTCATTTAAATTTAGACCACGTGGTTTTATTTGACCCTTTCAGTTTCGCGGTAAAAATCGTGCCTCGTGGTTAGGCTTCCGAAAGTTAATTCTACGTTTAACTTAACCCGCGCGCGTAGGTTTAGGATAAATTTGGTTTTGAAAAAACAAACAAACCCCATTTTAATTTGATTTTTTTCCAGTTTGATTATACTAAAATACTGTAATCTGTAGAAATCCGAAATGTTTAGAGCATATTATGGACTATAAATCAGATATCAATGGGATTATCAGGAAAGATCACTATTAAAGAGGTAAACTATATGAAATTTGAATACTTACTTTATTTGTATTAATGTAAATGAATGAAAATCATTTGTTTGAAAATTTTGTTTGTTTTAATTTTATCAACCTCCCTCATAGGTTTGGTATTTTGAAGTGACGTTAAACATAGAATTAATTTTGAGCAGCCTTATACTAGTCTATTTCCTAGAATCTAGGTTCTTGTAGTCAAATATAAAATCTAGACGTGTGTTGATTTCAAATTTTATCTTCATTAATTGGTAGATAAAATGAGTTCTAGAAATAAGTGTGACAATAGAAAATACAGGTTTTTTTTCCAGTTGCAACAATGAACAACAAGAATTAATTTTCGATCCGCGCCTGACCTAGTAAGTGCATCAATAGTGAAAAAGACAATACTATTGTAACCAGTTATATTTTTTGTATATTAAATTACAGTGCTAGCGTACGTTTTTGAGTATTCTTGAGTGTTTATGTATGAGAGTTTAAAATCTGTAACATGGATAAGACTGGACAATAGGGTCACATGACTAATTCTGCATGCACTCTTCCCCGCCAAAATCTTATACCGGACTGACACTCTCCGCCTAGCCTTTAAATGGGTCAGAACGACATACAGTATAGCAATATACTTAAGCATTAGGATTGTTTGTCCCGGAAAGAATTAATGTAATAAATTAAAGTTCATTCTAAATTGTAATATTACTGTTTCATTTCATTGTCTAATGTGTATGTTTGTCTGTGTCTAATTGTCTTGTCATCTGTGACTATTCTGTGTTACTCGTATAATTACACAATTTCAGGTTTCTTCTGTATAATAAATATGTATAACAACGACCCAAGCTTGGCTTTATTCTACCACTGGCTACACTATTTTATGCAGAATGTTCCTTGAAAATGGCTCGATATACTATGTTTTTACACAAAACAGACACCCATTCTTTTTTTAAAAAAGCATGGTATTGCACACCAAAGCATTAAACATGGCTGTGAATATTTATATTTTCAACCACGTGTAGAGTGGTTGAACACGAACGATAACTCTGTTCTGAATATCATCGTTTAGTTTAAGACATAGATCTCAATAGATTTTCATGTTTTAACATATACCAAAGTAAGATATGATATGAAAAACGACCGGTACTTACGTATTTTGAGAATATTATCCGAACACTCATACTTCCGCTCGAAATTTCACAGGAACTGAATAAATCTCGAGGAAGTCTCGTGAACTTTCATTCGAGCACCTCTGGATTTATTACAGACTAACAACGATAAAGAAAACATTCTGAACACATTCGCAGGGCTGTATATGTCAGATGTAATTTAAAATACATATCAAATTTTCAAGTCATGTACGGTATACTCGATAAGGCTTGCCTTATGTCTTTTAAAAAATTACGTTTATGGTGTATGGCATTCAATTTTGTACGCACATTAAGGCACGCGACCAATAAATTGAAAATGCTGAATATTAGCGGCTTACTCTGATGTACCAACATGGGTAGTTCGAAATGTAAATATTCACATTGGATGGATGGTTTGATTTATTATAACGAAACGATAAGCTTAGCTTTGCTATGGGAAAAAGACCGAGCTCTCCTTTAAAGTTAAACGGTTCAGTAAAACCACAGGGCCCAAGCCCGTTTTGACATTAATTTCAATTATGGTTACATTGAAATTAAATGTCAAAACGGGCTTGGTACCTGTGAGTAAAACTGTTAAAGAACCTAAATAAAGTTGCATGACTCTCTAGTTATAACCGTTTGTACCGACTCTAACACGTGATCGTACACCTCATGTGACCTGGGAGGGGCTTGGTCCAAGGGGGTATCTTTAGAATACAACAAACAAAGGTAAACTTCTTAAGATGATGATCATCAGTAAACAAACAATTGCAGTCTGAAAGGGAGGGGGGTGCCCTAAGTTTATCACCAAATCTTTATCTTTTAACCGAGACGGACTTAGTACTAGTAGTTTATCGTTTCTCAGTGTGCCGACACTTCTATCTTTTATTGACAACTGGACCCCTATTCTTTATGTTCTTACTTTACTGAGCAAATACGAAAAGCTGTAGGCTGTGGATTTGGTGATAATACAACATATTAACTGAGATGATATGTTGAAAAGTGAAAGATAGAACTGTGATATTTTAATGAAATTGCAAGCTATTAATGTAATGAATAGATGAACGTACAAGATATTACTGTATGAATTAATAAAAGTACAAGCTGGTTTGGTTATAGGGCTCTTTGTAATGTGGTGGAAGGAAATGCAAGCTAATATTGTAATTATCTTATGTAAATGCAAGCTTTTGCTTTGATGATTTGACAAAAAATGCCAGCTACAACTGTCGTGATTTCATGTAGATGTTTTGTCCTCTGTCACTTACGAAGTAAGACAAAGTTTGACTTTTTTTTAAACTTTAGTTTTAAATAATTAAAACTTGTTTATAATATTAGATATTGTATCATATCATATTTTTGATAGATAACTCGTTTATATTTTCATGTGAAAAACTTTATGCTCACTCCTCCTAGGCACCTGATCCTACCTCTATCTTTTTGGAGGTCCGTGTTGCTCTGCTTTGAATTTGTATTTCGTTTTATGGAATTTTGAGATGGTTGACGGTTTGTTATTGTCATTTTTTCATCCAGCTTTATTCTAGTTTTCCAATCTCCAAACCGGTGTTGTAGAGCGCCCCCCCCCCCCCGGAAAACCTGCTATATAGAAGCCATTCCCCCCCCCCCCCCCCCGGGGGGGGGGGGGGGAACCTACTATATAGTAGTTATTCCCCCATAGTAGGGTTTCTCCCTCACGTTTTTGGTTCAGATTTTATAAAAATATTAATGGACCCCAGTAAGGATTAAAATCAATGTTTTACACCCCCAGGTTGAATATACCTGTATTCATCTGGACAGGTTGATTTTCGTTTTGCCGATTTATTTCTTTTTATAAACCATTCTAAAAATTGAACAACGTATTATGGAATGCATAGAACTTAATTTAGGTAACTATTTGCTAAATTACCTGGTTAGACAAGAAATACACTCATATGCATTACCATGTGTTCTGAATTTGTAAATGAAAAATGTTTTGCGAATTTTTGGAATAAATCTATCAGCCCGTCTGTCTGTTTGTGCAATTTTGTTCAGGCTAAACCTCTGTTTTAGAGAATCTTTGGAAAACTGAAGGATCGCTTATGATGTAATAGTGTGTTAAGACCTTAACCAATTTTCATCAAGGCAGATGATTGATATCATTCGAAAGTATATATATATTACCTCCAAATAGATAAAAAAAAAATGACATTTATGAAATGTTTTAATCAGAGTATGCAAGATGTATTGTTTGTTTATATCTAAGATTTGATAAGAATAATTCATTTAATATTCTGGACTTACAAATGTAATTATGCGTATATGTGCGAAATTCGAAATCACACGAATCGTCATTTTTGTTGATTTCTTGTTTCACATGAATTTACACTGAATTGAACAAAGTTGTTAATATTCGGGAACAATAATCAAAATTTCTTCGATTTATCTTCATTGCTTCATGGTTTTTTTCAGAGTTATTTAAGAAACGAACTCAATGTTTACCCAAGTTATACAAGTATAGCCTAGGTTGGGAGATTATAGAAAAAAAGTAAATTGCTCAAACCCAGGATATACGAATATAACTTGAGTAGATATTGAGTTCATTAGTTATAATTCAATTTTCTGTAATTTACTGTACAAATTGAGTGCGTTTCACATACACACCCCATAATCAATCCGATACTCCAATATCAACCCAAAGGCCATAGGGCTGATATTGGTCGAGGGTTGATTTGAGTGTGATACAGATTTTGCCATGTATTTTTGTTTTGATCATATTTTTTAAAGGGGCATGGTCACGATTTTGGTCAAACTCTATTTTTCTGTTTTTATTATTTACAATGCTTTAGGAAGAATGCATTTCTAATGATCAGATGAAGTTTGATAGTCAGTCATAGAGATGTAAGCAAGATACAGGCCTCACAATTCTTTGTCATGTAACACGGCTCGTGCCCTGTTTTTGTTTACATAGGTTCAATATACCAGTAAAAATCTTTTTCGAGATGATTTTTCTATCTTCTAATTCGTTTTAAGCATAAATTAACAGTTCCTAATGTTTAACACATTCATTTTAGGCCTAAAACTGGAATTTTCACCTCAACAGTCAAAATGTAAACAAAAGCTTTATCAAAGAATTGTAAGCTCTGTATCTCACTTATAACTCAACGACTGACACTAAAATGTTGGTTGCCTATTAGAAATGCCTTACTGAAGCATTGTAAATATTAGATTCGGGAAAAAAAATTTGACCAAAATCGTGACCATGCCCCTTTAATAGATAACTCGTTTATATTTTCATGTGAAAAACTTTATCCAGATTTATTCTAGTTTTCCAATATCCAAACTCGCGTATTTTTGACGATCAAATAAATTGTGACGTCTTCTATAAAAAAAAAAACCAATGTCCATGTCAGAACGTCAATGTGTAAACTGCAGATAAGCATCGATTAAAAAAATCGAAAGAACAATTCAAAGTATTCCGAAATCCGAATAATTAGGTTCCAAGAAGGTGTAACAAAGGGTTGAAAGAACATGTATTTTATACTATGTATTAATAAATGCATTTATCACCCTTTATTGTGAGTAATCAATATCATCTTAGATATGCTATATAACAATTTCTCCGGGGGGGGGGGGGGGGGTGCTATATAGCCATTTTTCCGGGGGGGGGGGGGGGGGGAAGGTGGCTAGGGGAAAAAAGGCACTATATACATGTAACACCGGCACTTAGGAAGTCGTTTTTAAGTTTTTTAATCTCCGATTTTATGTCTGCGCCGGGTACCTCGACCGCTGACTTGGTTATGTACCATCGTAAAGAAAATATTAAATAGCTTTTTAATATTACCTCGTTCAATCATTTTTCTGGGTTTCTTCAAAATTTATGCCAATTTTCATCAAAATTCGTCACTTAGAAAGGGAAATATGTGTGTTGTCTCAATAATTTCAGAACAGCCCTCGTAATTTGAGGATCGAGGAAAATAGATGTCATAAGTTCTAGTTAGTTGAGAATGGTGGGCACTAGAGGTCGTTGTTGTAATTTGAGATTAAGGATGATAGGCCGTTATGGTTATCTGATGAAATGGAGCTAGAGGTAAAGCAGTGATTTGAGGACAGTATGAGCAGTACAGGGACTCGAGTCAGAACGATGCAAGCGAAATGACACTAGTCATAGATCAGTGTTAGAACGTCTTTATCAAAAATCTTGAAACTGTAATTTCAAACTATTTAGCTTTCAATCGGATTTGGTTTTTACCTGCTTGAGACAACGATATCAACGGGAACAATGAGAGAAAACAAACATCTGCGTTGAAGATGAAAAGAATTACATTCAACTTATTAAATGGGTGGTCATTTGCAGGTGGCTTAAGTTTATCGAGGTATTGAGCCGATTAAGGGTAGCTGCAATAATATATATAGCCCTCTCCCGATTTTTTTTTTTTTTGGGGGGGGGGGGGGAGTAAGCAGTAAACATCAGATATAAAAAATCGGAGAGGTCTACATTATTGCAGCTAAATTAAGGGATGAAAAAAATTCATATTAGGCATTTCTGCATCCTGCAATGCATGGTGTATTGAAAGCCACTTCATATAAAGCATTTTGTCTTTATATGCAAAGTATTATCATATTTTTTCCCATGTTACCAAGTGTAAAGGTTTTTCAAGTTACAAATAAAATAACCATCTATTAATTCGTGAGTTCGCTTACGTTTCCTTCCTAAGAATCAAGTAACAATCAACAAATGCAACGAAGTCTTCAACTGCCAATATAACACGC